>JAPTYR010000007.1:17362520-17373609 GCA_029814505.1 Siphamia roseigaster | reverse complement strand
CACACACACACACACACACACACACACACACACACACACACACACACACACACACACACACACACACACACACGCTGAGCAAACAACTGCAGAAGTATCAGAAATGGAATGGAGCACAGTTACTAAAACTTTATTTCCCAACTGTTCCGTATGAGGTATGGGTAAAGGCTGCTTTACAAAGGTGCTTAAAAGCAAGCTAGGGTGGTAGGTCTGTGGATTGGAAGCTGTAATGACATTCAAAAATGCATGGCAAGTACAGTCTGACAAGTATGTGTATGAATAAATGGTCAAATATATTTCACAGCCATTTTTACAGAGCACGTAAGAGAACAAACAAGCAGTTTTCTTAAATACAGTGGTGGAGGTTGATGTGTTCGGTATCATATCTGGAGACTGCTGTTCTTAATAAGCCTCTAGATTAGAAATACAAGCACAACAAATCTATTTGGTTTGTTTGATCTCAACCAAGATTAAGATTGTACTGAAAATGTCGAAGACACTTGGCAGTTCAATTTATTACTTGCATGCATAAGCATTAGAAAACGTTTGCCTGTGTTTATGTGTGAAAACAGAGCTGATTCTGACGAATTGTGGAATAACACATTGAGTTAAAATAGAAGCAGCGAGCATCATGCTGAAGAGGTTCAACATCACATATATTTGTTATATAGATTCCTACAGTGTCTTATAACTGTCTATAAGAGAGAGAAACATTAAAGAATACAATCTCAAGATTAATATCCATTGCAGTTGAGATGCAGCTCATACGGTAGGGATTTCAGCCGAGCCTACATCAAGACATGAGGGAAACAGCCCTTTTTATTCATTCGACTCACAATAAAAAAAAAAAAAAAAAAAAAAACCATCAGTGATATATAGCAGTACAAAACCAAGAGTTGTAAGACCTTCACCCAAATTAAATTTAAAGAAACCATGCATTAAGACCTTGAGCTCTTAAAAATACCTTCAGATATATGAGTCTCTGCATGTGAGAAAGTCGCCCCCTTTTTCTTGTGTTGGTTCCCTGGGATTCACATGAAGAAAAAAAGAAGTAGAGAATTCAAGAAAAGGGTGGTTGACTGTGTTGTATATCTAACATATCATCCAAGCAAAATACAAAAGAGGGAAAAGTATATATTGAGTTTACAAAATTGTACTAGTTCATCTGATTGCTTTCTAACAAAATGTTGATGATATTATCTAAAAAGCTACAAAGGCATAACGCACATAATTGTGAATAAGAGCTTCTCCAAAACAAAAATCATTATCTGTTAGGCACTGGTTTGGTCTGTCACAGTGTGTATATGTGTGCGCATATGAGTGCACATACACCCACACAGTGCTACTTTTAAAAGGTTTATTATCTGTATTGTTATATTGATCCAGCTGTCTTTCCTTTGACTTGAGTAATACATCTTTCTTAGTTCATTTTATCTCCTTGTAGGATGAGATATTTACCCACAAACAATCATGTCAATTCCTCAGGCAAAACACTTAAATAGTTGCAGTTAGTGGAGATATGAGGTATATGGTGTGATAATGAATTATTAATAAACAAAGCAAAGGCCTACTCTGACTTGTGTGGCACATTAAAGCACAGCCATAAATATTAGATCGCTGAAACTGCAAAAACACAACCTTTACTGCAGTTTGGAATGGGAAAAGATTACTTTGATTTAAGAAAGTAAAAAGGAACACAGTGTTGTACATCAGTGAAAGAAATAATGAAGTCACGGGATGTTTAAGGTACATCTTAAATAAAAAATGACATTCTAAAAAATAAAAATGCATTGAACCAATAACTTATAGTCTCTTTGGAAATATAAATAGGGATGCAAATGTGAAATGCAATTAACCTGTTTGTCCGCTCAATGAGGAGGCCTTTAAGCAGTACTCAGTCTTGGAGCATTATAAAATGTGGGCTGCACCATTTTGGACTGCTACCTCTCAAGCTGGCTGTTTATCTGTTGTTGCTACGCTACCATAGAAAAGCCATTCAAAGAGTGGTGTCTTACATACAGAAGCTGAACACGGTTCAACTTTGAATGCTGAATATTTGCAAGGAAGAGAATGCATCCTCAGACACCATGTTTAATTGGTGCATTGAACTAACCTGAATTAGACGGATGTTTGTCAACACACAAGATGAGAGAAGATAAGGCATTACTGCATCGTACTGCTCATCTCAGCAGACATACAAAATGCTCTCCTGCCGTTTCAGTTCACTATTAGATACAGGAAAATAATAAGGATTCAGCAAGTTGTTCCTCTCTCTTTCTTTCCATGCCCTTGTTTCCTTCTCTTCTCCAGTGTCTGCCATTAAATAAAGCTTCAAAATAGCCAAAAAACATATATTAATAAAAAAGAAAATGAGCAGGAAGCAAGCGATAGACAGGATTTGACTTCTGCTCCTCGCTAATTGGCCCCCAGCAGACACAGTGTCTGGAGTTGTCTGTAGTGCACTTTTAGTAAAATGTGAAGAAACTATAATTTAGAATCTGTAACAAACATGGGAAGTGGGCGCTCCTGGTTTTACTAGCTTTCCTAACTGAGTAATTTCTTGTAATTACCTTTGATACAAAGTAGTGACACCCAAATATGCTAGTCTCATCATTTTAAAAGCACTAAATTATTGCTTAGATATTCATGGACCAATAGTTGAACAACACCTTACCTCAGCAATATTCTCTTTATGTCTCCTAGAAGAATCAAGCACTTAGCCAAGTATTTTATCCTTACTTATGTTTCCCTGTGTGTTTAATACATGAGACTTTTTTTCAGTGGGAACATCATTAGACTACCCACGATCAATAATCGCTTATGAGAGGGAAGCAGATTGAAATATTTGTCAGCGTAATAGGAATGCAACATATGAGACGATGATGACATTGCTTTGGATGGTAAATCAGCCCCGTGGCAGCAATGACACAAGCAGCAGAGGTGCATGCTTTATGACGATCACAGGACGACATCAGGGCCACGACCACGGTGATCAATGGACATGGATAGTCATTGCTGTCCGTTTTACCGCACCAACTCACCATCCTCTGTTGGAGCGTAGATGTTTAGATACAAACAGTCCTCGCTCTGATCCTGAATGTATGTGGCTACTATGTCCAGGTTATAGGTGAACCATATGGGCATCATGATCTCTGGCACGGTGTTGTGGATGTTCTGAGGGCACACGGGCATGAAGTGGGTGGCATTCTTGATACCTGACCAAGAGGAGGGCTGCTCTGGGGGCATGAAACGCTTCTCACCCACTGGTGGGGC
The DNA here is from genome assembly GCA_029814505.1 of Siphamia roseigaster. NCBI lineage: Eukaryota > Metazoa > Chordata > Actinopteri > Kurtiformes > Apogonidae > Siphamia > Siphamia roseigaster. The sequence goes on along the minus strand of JAPTYR010000007.1, from coordinate 17,370,336 downwards.
AGCATAAGGAACACCCAGATACTGATCAACGGGCCTGAGCACCTCTGTGGCCACGGGAACCCTGAGGCCTCGTAGTTTTCCAAACTGGGTGGTCACTGTTGGGTAGAATTTCTGGCTTGTAGCCTTGGTGAATGACCAGCAGGAACATAATATCCACCAAAGAAGAGCACAGTGGGTGATGGTTACAGTCCCTTGCTGATGTAGCAGGTGTGCAGGCAACAGATGGTCTCTAAAGGTAGCCAGCCACATGGTCTGGGCAGTATGGCGCCCTTGGACAAAACAAATGCACACTGTAGTGTCCACTCAGTCCCTCTGCCCTGACCCTGTCAAACACACATCACTCACTGTGCCTTTGACGCCAATGGTTATCAAATCCAAATTCACCTCAGTCTGGTATGGTGCACCAACTCTTCCACTGTTCATTGCAGTACATCCAGATCTGAAAGCAAGATCATCAGAGACATAATAAGATAAGTTCATCAACATCATTTGCAAATCATGTGAGATTGCTGTAGAACTTATGTTATGGAAGTAATGACTTTTTTTTTTACCAAATGTTGGTGCTCTAAATACATTTTTATGTGGTCTCGATATCAGTATGCAACATCTTGTAATACGCTTCAGGGCTAATAACCTTTTAGGACAAATTGCTATCTTAAAAGCACAAATTTATGTGTATACATGTACAATAGACTGAATACTAATCTGCACGCATCACTGGAATAAGGAAGAGGAAGAATTGGAAAAACCCATCTGCTGTGATGTTGGAGCTGTGAAAGAATCTCAAGATAAAAGGTGTTAAGCACCCTTTTTCTTCTGTAAAAGCAACAGAGTGAACAGCACCAGAAAGACAAATGTTTAATATGTATAAGACAGAGATAAAAGGGACCTCCCCAGAAAAAGAAGTCTCCGACTCAAAACTCAATATATTTCACAAACAAATATCTCACATAATAAATAGAGACTGTTTGTATGTTGTGGTATCTAAAAGGCTGTCGACTCCTGATTAAAGGCTGCATAATGAACATGAACATGTTCGTCTGATGGGACCACGCTTGCATCAAACTGTCCTCATTAAGTAAGGTAATTGCAGGTTAACTGCAAGACTGGAAGAAATCTTACAGTCAGCAAAAGACCACGAGTTCAGTATCTGAAGAAGAGTATTTGTGTAATTTGTTTTCTCTGCTATCCATTTGCAAAATGTTTTTCTTCATTAAAAAAAACCAACACAAATTGGTGCTCATCGTAGAAAAAATGCAATGTGAGGGTTTTTATTCAGCTTTTATTATGATGAGAAATTTAACTGTCCTTGCATATTTTAACACTATGAAGCCATTTCCTCATTATCAAGAAAACTGCATAAACACACAAACCCCTCAGGTTTGCAAAAAGCCTCAGAATCCTCTAATCATATAGAATTTAATTCTACATTCATATGTAAAATTTTGATGTCGTATTTGCTACTGTAGCAACTTCAAGTAGCATACTTCAGGTGCCCAATGCAAACACCATGTGCATGCATATTCTATGTATGTGCAGTGCATGCATAATCTGATTTCTGATCCAAGCACAATCCCAGAGCTTCTGTCGACACCACCACCACCTGTTTACACTTTTTCACCCTAAATGTTTTTGCTGGTTCATTAAGTGTCTTTGCTTCAGTAAATGGAAGATATGTCATCCCTAATCACATACAGAGTTAACCGTATTTCAAATAAAGTATCAAATGCAAGCTCAGCCATGGAGAACTGACAGCCAACTGTGCTGCATTTCTTCCAATTAACTACGGCATAAAACAAAAATGCATTTTCTTGTAGTCTAAGAAAGTGGTAAACAGATACTGCTTGTTGACAATGGGGTCTCATTGGCTTATCAATGAACAAAGCAAAAACAAGCTTGTTAACCCAATCAAATTTATTGATGAGGATTACCTCGAGGCTTGCAGAAGAATGCCTTTGAACAGCTCTGTTTTTTGTTTTTTTTTCAGATCTACCTGTTCATTCTGTCCTTAATATGAGGGTCTAACTAACAAAAAATATGGTGCATTGGCTTTTCTTTTGCCCAGCAATGTTTTGTTTACACTAGCAGAGACATAAACACAAACAGCCTCATTCTCTCTTTCATACTGTAGGTGTGCGACGGTGCCTGTCTGAACTCCATTACAATTCATTTTTAAAGAACCCGATAAATCAGATACCTTTTATTCTCTGAGTATTATTACAAAAGTTCATTTGAGAAATACTGTATCCCTCTGCCCTCGGCCAGATTTGTCTGTATTAATTAACACTTATGAATTCCCCATTAGCCAAAAAAGTACACTCCTTCCATCGCCTATCTGTTATGTGACAATGATGTACAGCTCCCAAGACATTAAAATGGAGAAGAAAGAGAACCTGATTTTTCTGTAGATCAGGGCACATCCACTGGTTTGAAACTGACACTGACAATGAATCATCTGGGTCCCATTCGGAGGTATGGGGGAAAAAATACTGTTCACAAAATCTGATGTGAAATTGTTACAATTATCGAATTAGTAGACACAGACTGTGTTGTGGGCATTACCGATCACATTTGGTTAGTCGTCTCTGGCTTAACAAGCAGCCCTGGCAGTAAAAAAAAAAAAAAAAAAAAAAAAAAACTGCCAAGGCTGCTGAGGTTCAAAGGGGTGATATGAATCCTTAAAATAAACAGCATTTTGTCTTTTAACTGCACATTTATTAACCTATTTGCTTGAACATGTCTCCATTTATTACATTTTAACATTAATTAAAATCTAAATGACTTCAATGAAGCTGATAATCCATTTAATGGTTAACACTTTTGATTTGTTTACTAATGCAGGCCATCATACCTCAATCAGGACCTGATTTTTAAGTGAGTGTCACTGTAACCTGCCTCTGACTGGATTCAGAAGTAGCTTTTTTTTCCCCTTCTTATAGTCTGCAGTGGGACAGATGTGGATAACAGCTTTATGGCTTATACCAAATGGGCCACATAATAAAAGTGAGCTATCCTTCAGTCAAGTTTGACACACTCGGTTTTGGGGCAATTTAGGATGGCAATCAGCCCAGCAGTGACAGGAGAGTGAAAGTGGGGGAAAATTTTTGCCAATTAATGTGCACAATGCATATAAATAAATCAGCATCCGGTGGCATGTTCAAAACCAAAATGAGTTAGGGGTTTAATATTTCATTTTTAATGCAGTACACTAGTGGTTTGAGCCAAAAGATCTGAATCCTAGGTTTCATTCCTTAAATACCTGTAAATAAATGACTTGTTTAGTTCCTATGTGGACCTGATGCCTCTTAAATGTGTATTACAATGATTGCTATCATCATCTTTTACTCCCCACCATTACTATATACACACCAACTACATTGACTACCACACAATTCACCACTAATTCACCACTAATAAAAAATCTCTGGGACAACATCTCATCGATTAGGTTCTAGTTGCCTGGGGGGCCCTTAACATGAAAGCATTTGAGAGGGAGCCTCATATGTCAGACCACAGTCCTGGTCCCAATGCCCTTGTAATTCGACTGGTGTGGATCAAAACCGTGTTAGTAGATTCCCCAAATCCCCTTAATTTAACGATGCAACAAAGACGAGAGATGATTTTTTTTTTTTTTGCAGAGAGGACTGTAACAAAATAAAATCTGCAGGTTGCACACACACGATAATCATCAATGCTTTACAATTTAATGCAAAGATCCAGCCCCAATGGAGAAAAGCAAGCCACAGCCCAGATAGCATCGACAAACTGCTGTAGTGGAGGATGCGCTGCTTCACGTTGTAACTGGGAACCTTGTTTAATTCAGGTCTAGGACGGTGGAATATTAAGGGAAAAATGGGGGAAAAACAATAACGCATCTTCAATAACCAGTGCGGTATCTTCCAGCATTAGTTGGGAGTGAGACAATTAGCGCAGATACCAGTGATCAATCTGAACAGAGATGCGTCCCACGGAAAAAAAAACAACAAAATCATTAGGTTTAACTCACCTGCTTTTACAGAAGCTGAAACGCGCTCCATGTCGACATTTCCTCCATACCATGCCCGTCAGTTTCGATGCAGGACAATGGGATGCGTGTGTAAAATATCCACACGATTCCAGTATCAAATAGATCTTTACTCTTATCTCCTGCTTTGCACAGTCTGTGTGCTTTGCGCATTCACGACGCCAAGGTCAGGAGCGCCAACGGTTTTAATGGAGCGCCCACCATAGAGATCTCTACGGCGCCCACTGCCAGCGCGTTACTAGGCAACCACCGGGATACGCCAGTGCATTAAATTCACCCTCCAACAACCGACAAAATCCCAATTTAGAAACCATTAACAAACCACCTTAACCTCCGACAACACTCACGTACTCACACGCTTTGTGCTCCAGCGAAATCCATCTGCCTGTGACCAAGCAGACAAACAAGTGGGTCTATTCATGAAGTGCATGCGGGCCTGCACGGGGAGGAAATGTGCGGGGCGTTATTTGCTCAATTATAGCAATGCATTTAGAATATATTATGTTTCGTGTGGCATAAGCATTTTAGTAAATGTGAAGAACCTTGGCAAAAAAAAAAAAATATATATACACCTTTTTTTTCCAAGAGAGAGAGAAGAGAGGTGAAAAGTCCAGATTATAAAGTACCCCACATTATGTTTTCCCATTGGCTTTGTAATATATTAAAAATCCATCCCCTTGTAAGTGCAGCCTATAAAATATGGATTTATTAATCAGAGTTGTTCTCACACACCACCATAAGAGTTGCTTCTCAAAGCCGCAGTGCTGCAATGACAGCTCTGAGACATGCACCCGTTTAACAAGCAGGTTGAATGAGCTTTGCACAGATAGTCCCTGCCACAACAGCCAACTTAAACACCTAGGAGGAGAAATAACTGCATGTTCAAAGGACGCCGAGATCCTCTTTTCTTTTTTCCTTTGGTCTTATACTTTTCACTCAGCTCACTAAGATTGTTAAAGTATTTGCAAAGGTTATCTTTTGCTACTGATGTGATTTTTATTTATTTCTTTCTTTCTTTATTTATTTCTTTCTTTTTTTTTTATTTATTTATTTATTTTTTTTTGGGTGGCCTCATAAAATGTTTCTTGCAGCACAATTTGAACATATATTGTTGCTCAGTGCTCTGTTTCTAAACTATGTGGATGTGCTCTCTATATAAAAAAATATACTGCCACTTTATATCTTTATCCAGACTCTAGACATTCACAAAGATATACTGTATATGAGGTAAAATCCAGGGAGTTGCTGACAAAGCAGATGGTTTTCCAATATCTTTTTTTTCCCTCCTTCCCATATCATGCCTGCTGGCCATAGCTGTGATTTTGCGTGTATGAAATGTCTCTAGAGTCTGGGAAAGATGGTAGGCCTACCTACTGATGTCTGGTTTAAGTATCCAAAGAAAGGCTTTTCAAAAGAGAAAATGACCTGAATTTTGGTTGATGTTTATGGCAGGTCTTTTATCACAGTACTAAGAAGTGGTAAACATTATAGCCTTTAAATTCAATAATGTTTCAAAAATATACTGTGCAAGTTTATAGGTTACAAGTTGTTTTGCAGGTTACGATGTAAAAACCACAAAACTCACAGAAGGAAGCTATTTTTGCAGAATAATGCAGTCGAAGTGCATGTCATTTTAATTGTGTTTCACATATTAGATCATCTAGCGAGTCAAAAGTTTCTGCACTGTATACTGGACTTATTATCCTTATCCCCGTGGTATAATGAGAAGTTCAACAAATGCATTTTGAAAGGAAGACATTTTAATTAAAGAAAAAAAAGGCCTACTTCAGCTGTTTGCAGCATGGACAGTTTCTCCAGACAGACCCTACAGTATGTGTGAGCTGAATCAGCTTGATTAGGGAGAAAGATAAAGCAGCTTCCGTGGCCATGGGTGTGTCACTGCATTTTTTTTGTTAGCATTATATTCCTGGTATCAAATAATTATTTTGGTGCTCTATTTGATAACAGACAACAAGGAGGTGATAGGAAAGAATGGTAAAGAAAAAAGGGAATGAGATTCAGCACTGGTCTGTGAACTGAGAGTTGAACTATTCTCTTCCAGCCACCATGTCAGCCAGAACCATGTTTTTTTTCCCTTTGATTAGTAGATTTATTGGTTGTTAAGGATGCTTAAAGTACTCAAGTGCTATGATCAAGGACACTTCTGCAGCAATGCATAGCCTACTTCACAGGTGTTCAAAATGAAGCTGTCTTTGTGGTGAAAAAATATTGGCATCCTGATCCCACCATGCATTGGCTTGAAGAAGAACCGGTCCTCATACTCATATTCCCACAATGCCCTAGTTGAAAATAATAAAGATTAAGAGACTAAATATCTGGCTCCATGCAACCCCCGTAACCCTAGTGAAGATGAAGCGGGTTCAGATAATGAGATGAGATGAGATGAGACTAAATATCTTTCACTGACAATGCAGCTATAAATGCTATTAGCCGTTTATTCAGGGAAATTCCTCAAAATGAACAGTTTCTTTTCATTCATTCATTTATAGGGGGTTGCTGGAGCCGATCCCACTTATGGGCGAAGGTGGAGATACACCCTGGACATTTTGATAGTTCATCACAAGGCTTACATATAGAGACAAACTATCACTCTCACATTCACATCTAAGGGCAATTTAGAACAGTTTTTTTGGAAGTATTTGTATTGCTTCAACATTGTGCTCCATTGTAATTATTACATGTAACAAGTGTGCGATGAATGCGATTTATTAAACACGTGTCAAAAAACAGAACAGTAAGTGATGGTGTGTCTTGCAAAATGGACCAATTCTCCAAAGCGTCAATTAAAAATAAGACTTAAGAGATGAAAATAAAGCTATCTGAATTCACAGTGTCATTGTAGAGCATGTTATTTTTGTTTAACTTGTTGAATGCATGTGGTTACCTTGTAATTTATCCTCTTAAAAGAAAGGCAAGTGAAAAGGCATTTTCTTACCATCTATTTTGAAACAGCATGAAATGAGTAAACACTGTAAAGCATAAATAACATCAATTATGGTTGAATCCAACATGTAACTTGTTCCACCGTTATATCTGCATTCTTTTGTGTTGTGTGTGAAAAGATGAAATAAACAGTGTGCATATCCTACTATAGTGCAGACGTGCTTTTCTGTTGTTTTAAATCAGTGGCTTATGGGGAATTGGTGAGTAACTATATTCAGATTACCACTTTTTAAATTGTACTTTAATTAACCCTCCTGTTGTCCACGGGTCAAAATGACCCGCCACTATGTTAAAAACCAAAGCAAATTCCCTAAAAAATATTTTTTCAACCTGAAATTTGATGACTTTTCCTACATTGACCCCAACATTGCAAGTGAATTGTTGCTTTTAAGCACATTTCCATGTAAGCTGTACATATGAGGTATAAAGATCATCTTTGGGTCAAAATGACTCGATAGTCAAATTGAGTTGTAGTCCCACATCACAGAATGTGAGGATGTTTTAGTTCTGACTCAGATCTATCAGTAGCAGATGGAAACAAGACCAGACAGGTTGTCTTTGGTGGACTGCACTGCCTTTGATAAGACCCACATGTATATATTAACCGCCATAACTATATTAACCGCTTTGTGGATTCCGATAGAATATAAAGGTGCTGCAGATGACACTATCCCAAAGTAGCAACAACTGCCATCTTGAATAAAGTCAGTCTTTCTGCGAGTGTAGAGGGAAAACTCTAACCTGACTCACGCCATCTGGTATTTAAAATACCATCTGGGGTCAGACCCAATCCAAAACGATTTCATTTGAGGCGTCTTCTGTAAAATC
>JAPTYR010000007.1:17161028-17177092 GCA_029814505.1 Siphamia roseigaster | reverse complement strand
ACGGTTATATTTGTGTGTGTGTGCGTGTGTGTGTGTGTGTGTGTGTGCTGGGGGGGGTTGGTTCAAGTTATTGAAGTTGCATTTGCTGTTCAGTGCACTGATGCTAGACTTGTATAGGATGACAAATCTTCATACTGAACTGTAAAATATCCTTCGATTTTATTATCACCACCAGAAATCCACTACTGATCAGGCTCCATAATAAATTTTGTGCATTATCCAAATCAGATGAGCAGAAAGCCTCCTTACCCCTCTCAGATTCAGCTGACTCTGCTCTGGGAACTGGTGACTTGAGGGACCCGGCTGCAGCGCTACGGTCTCCTTTGTCCTTACTCTTGGACTCCTTGATGACGTCACGCTCTCTGGACGGTTCTATGGGCTCCCCGTTGCCGGCTTTCACCTTGTCATCTTTGCTGCCTTTCTCCTCGGACTTCATTTTCTCCCGGTCAGACTTTGGCGTCTTCTCCTTACCCTCGCGTGCCGTCCGCTCATCCTTCCCGGTTCTCTCATCTCTCTGCTTCTCCCGCCGGTTCTCCCCCTTTGCCTCAGGAGTGCTGCCTGGTGTCTTTTCTTTCTTTTCTTTTTTCTCCTTCCCGCTCTTTTCTTTTTCGTCCCGTTCCTTTACAACTTTAGTGCTGTAATAATTTAAAAAATGTGTTATTCAATATTTTGTTGATTTGAACAGTACTCAATTCCACCTGAACTAATAAGCCATTACAGAACATAGTTTGTGGTTTAAGTGGGTATGATTTTACATATTACATTTAGCCATCTTCACTTGTGTGAAATATTTCTCTGCCTACCTGTTGAGAGCACCGTTGCCATTGGTGGTAGTCACTTTGGCCGCTGCACTGTTGGCTTTGTTTACTGGCTTTGTGGTCCCCTGAGTTTTGTCTTTGCCCCGATCTACAAGAAAGAAAGTCAACCACTGTGAGCACAGATTTATTAGACTCTATAGTACAGTAAAATGGTTATGTATTAATTCTTAGATTATTGAACCCTTGTGATAAACAGATGCTGTTGCAAACAAAAGAAGTGTGCAAAAACTGCTTGTGCTTTGATTTTGTGGTTTAACAAGAAATATTTCTGTGAGGGAGTTAAAATGATATTGCTGACAGTTCCCTAAATGATGTGACAATGAAACAATAACTCTATAACAGCACTATTCAGCACTGAGTGAATAAAAAACTCAATCTGAGCTTAAACACCCAATACTAAATGATACGATTTCCATTTGGCTCCTCCATTATACACTAATTAACAGGTTTTGAATGGAACTGTCACTCACCACCATCCTCTGATGTCCCCTCATCTGTCTTGCTTGTGCTGGTGGTGGGTTTGCCTGTGCTGCCGGGGCCATTCTGTTGATTGGCAGGTGTAGCACTGCGTGCTGGCTGTTCCTTGTGGTGAAACTCATTCTCAGGGACCATGTGCACCTTCTGGCTTTTCAATCGACCTGAATAACTGTAAAATGCATAAAGGGTTTGCAAAAAGGTAGATATATAAACTTCATAACAACTTCAGTGTCACACTGTGCAGCAGTATTAGCTTTAGAACAAAAAGCAAGAAAAACTAATGTTAGACAGTTAATGAGTGATGAGTCAGTGTTAGTTTTTACACACAATTTATACAGCCCGTCTCCCCTGAATACATCCGGTTTATGAGTTATGTAGCAAACAGAATAGCAGGTACAACTATGAAGAATGATAAACATCTACTTTGGGCTCATTTATATCTGATAAAAGGATATACTTTTTATAGTCCCTTGACTAACACTAATAAGCTCAATTGGAAACACTTAAGAAAAAAGTGCAACCCCTCAATTTCAGCAGCACTGGCCATCTTCAATTATATGTTTTGGAAAACTCATTAATTCCTCTCACAGCAAGTTAAACATCTGGAACTCAGTCAGTACCTGCTTATGAAATACTTAACTGTCTAAGCCATAGATAAAAAAAACATTTATGTCTACCAGGGCCCCAGAAATAAATCAAATAACCTACATTATCTCACCATGGTAGAGAAAGGGAAGACAAGCACCCCTTTTATTGATCTGCTCCTAAATTTAATGCCCTCCTCCTTGGCCCATGCCCTACCCCGGTACAATATTTCATGAAAATAGCCTGAGTGCTTCTTTTCTAATCCTACTGACAAAAAAATTAAATCCCAAAGATGCTGTGATTCCATCACCACAACAAACTAATTCCTGTACATAATTATGCTAATATTCCAACAATTTAAAAGAAAGTAGAAGAGTATGCTCCTCAGGGAGCTGGACAGCACACAATGCTGTGTTACCCCATTGCTAAGGCATAGAGGTCTGGTCGCTTGTCCTTCTCCTCGAGGCAGATCTTGTGAACGCGACACTCCAGTGCTTGGCCGAGGTTCAGGACCTTTGGGTAGCAGGGCAGGATTTTGGTGAGCACAATGAGGATGTTTCGTATGTGGGTGTAATCCCCCGTCTCCAGGCAGTGAACTGAAGCCTAAAAGGGACAAAAGTACATCAATATACACACACATCTTGCAAAAATTATTTCTAAGAGAAGAAACCAATGAAAGGCAGCTTACCTTAGTCAGCATGTAGTGCCATTTGTGAACTACATGCCTAAAGTTCTCATAATCCAATTGATCAGCTTTGTTCCCTCCATCAAACCCTGTTGCCCTGAAAATGGTCAGGAAGCCTGGGTAATTGCTGCATTCCTATGAGAAAACATTCAAAAGTCACATTAATTACAAGCTCATTGCTCACACGTAAACAAAAATGTTGAAAATATTCTAAGATGTAGAAACCATGCAGAACTGGATACCTTCTCATAAACTGCACGATCACTGTGCCAGCGAGTGACAGTCTCCAACATGCAGCAGAGGAAACGTCCATAGCGGTGGGACTCATTCTCTGTGCAGCTGGCCACTGTATAAATGATGGCGGAGAACACCTGCATACCAACACAAAAACAGTTTTTCATATAACAAAAGCATAACGTAATGTTAGGTGCTACTTTAAGGCTTTGATGCAAAATCAGCACTTCAGTGAACTTCTAACACCAAAAACACCTTTAAGTGTAAATATTCTTGAAATTATTAAGTGCTTATATCTGGCTGGTGTGTGTGTGTGTGTGTGTGCGCACACTTAAGTGGCCGCTTTTCACCACTTACAGTTATTCTGAAGTGTTTTAATGGAAATGTCAATTTTGTTCTCCCAAGTGGGGTGAATGGGATTTTGTACAACCTCATCACTTATCACATCATTAATGTTAATTCTATTTCTATACAGCACTTTGAAGCTCTAAGAAGTCTCCTGTAAATGTATAGTTGAATTACTTATGATCATCTGAAATGAATGAGTGTCCTACCCTGTCGTAGCACAGCAGGGTGCAGAAGTTGGGTGTTTTCTGCTGGTGTACCAGCTCAACAAAACGGGCACAGTATACGGCATCGATGGAAGAAAAGATACAGCGAGGAAACAGGCAGAGCTGCAAGAACTTTGTTATCGTCTCATTTTTTGTGGATTCTGTCAGGACATATTTAAAGTTGCATTAGAAACAATCACAATAGCCATCAATACTGTGATTATAACAGGGATTAATTCAGTCCACGTCCAACTTTAAAATATTAAGCCTCTTCTTTCACTTAAGTACAAATATAAGTATAAATTGATTTTTCTGTTTTTTATGAAATGCACACTCAACACTTAAAGTGTTTGTTAATCTGTGTTAGCAGCCTTAGTACACATTAACTTTCACATTCTAAAATTACATTGGAAACATCTCTACACATTTACGTCTCAGTTTCTTTCACCAGCAAACATAGTTGAAAAGACGCATCAACACAGATGTCAGGAACTGAAGGACACTTACTTGCCAACAACCAGTTATCTTTCTCAAGTTTGAGGCGATGCAGGACTCTTTGGACATGTTCCAGCTGCTTTTTTTCCTCTTCCTGCAGTTTTTCTTGCAAGGCAGTACAGCGTTCCTTCTCCTTCTTTTTCTTATTCAAGGGCTTTTTTGGAGAGAAATTATGACAGTTTGTTTATGTCAAATCATAAACAAATATCACAGTTAACTTGAACTGGCATTTACTACAACTTAGAAGCAATTTTGTGTGATATCAACAGAATGACTACTTGAGCTTTTTGGAAATCAAAGTACTAAGATGCTTCAGATGTGAACAATATAAAAACACTAGTATGGGTACTCACTATCTCAGGGTTCTCCTCGATCCCCTTAATCTGAACTTTGAGCTTATTGACCTCACGCTCATAGGCAGAATGTGGCACAGCCAGGTCGTACATAGTCAGGGACCAGAATGTAGCATAAAACTGGGGGCGCAGATCATCCCAGACCCTGGGCGGATGGAGAGACACCACAGCCTCGTGCACTGGTGTCATAACCTGTTCACATGCTGCCACGTACTTGTGTACCTTTTGCTGCTGCCTGTTTCCTTTTTCAGCTTTCTTCAGCTCATCATACTTAGACTGTAAGAAAAAGCAACATACTAATTTCGTGGGAATAGAGCTACTCATCTATCCTGAAAAAAGTGAACATCATCAAGACAATGAGCAGCCAAAGATTTAAAATCTCTACACTTACCAAAATTTGATGGGCATACATTGGTCTAGACAGAAAAAAGGCAGCATCATGCGGCGTGTGAAACTGGTTACAGAGGATGTCAATGGAGGGAACCCGCTTGATGTAGTCTTCTGTACTAAGATTGGAGGCCAGAAAGCCACCAAACTGCACCAATGTGTCATGACACTACAGAAGAGAAAACAAAAGGACAATTGAACATAGGCTGCTTGATCACTAGGAAATAAAAGTTGATGTGGATTGAAAAGTTTACACATAAATTAACATTAACAGAACTATATAATATACCTGATCATAGAGGTGACCAACAAGTTTTAGATGTTTCTCTCCTCCTTCTAGGAAAACTACACCATTTCTTTGCTGGGCCATGAGTAAACATAGTGGTAGGGCCAATTCATGGTCTAACAGTGCATCCTTCAGACGCTGTGATGACTTCTTAGTGTTCCTGATTTGGCCAAAGTAGCCACCCTGTTCCAAATTACAACACAAACTGGTTAGAGCTTTCAGACAGAGAAGATACTCAGGAAAACTGCATGACATATTTACTGGAGTCTTTACCTCAGCTTTGAGTTGCTCCCCTCCTGTCATAGCCTCTAACTGCTCTGAGGTCATTTCATCTGTGATCTCAATTCCAGCCATTTTCTGGACCACCTCTTTCAGGATCAACAGGTCAAAACTACAGGACACAGGAGACATAGAAAAATGTGTATGTGACATCACAAAAGACAGCTGTATCAGTCATATTTTAACAATTATGGATTTTTGGGATATTCATGCACGTCAGAATTAATGAGTAACATATTGAGTTGGTAAGTCAGATGGCATAAAAAGGTTGAGTTAAATGTTGATTGATGAATTTGCATCATTAAACGGTGCTTATTAAATCATAGTGTGAAAATATGAAGATTTATTTGTTTCCTTGCACAAAAGGGGAATAAAGACAAAATTCATAGACCAAGCCAATGCTCAACATCTATAATGCTATCAACACTTAACCGCCTAATGAGTACATCAATACTATACAAATGAAGATAAAGAGAAATAAATCAAGTAATGGCATGACAGAAGATCTGTTGTGTTTATGCTCTGTAACTTTAAGATAAAAATCAAGAATCCAGAAATTTATATTAAATACTCCAAGAGCAGTAGTCACATTACTTCAAGGAATACATCATCATTGGTTGTTCCTTGTTTACAAAGCCACAATGTATCCAAAGCCATTATTCTTCTTTACTGATATTTTAGACAGTATAAACAATGTCTGTATAATATGAAATAGCAGTTATAATGGGGTCACTGTTGCTTAAAGGGGTGCAATATAAACCAATTCCTGTTGGAATTGTGACTGCTAACCTGCCGTGTAATTTTCTGGGTGTAACTCACCTCTTTCCTGCTTTGAGCTGATTGGTGACATATTGAAGTAGGCCGGCCAACTCAATCGGATATTTCCTGAACACAGCCCCACAAAGACTTGCGAGACCTTGGTTTAAGAAAAGCAGCAGATGCATGTTGGCAACTCCTGAAAACCTCATTTTGAAAACCTTCATTTATTCCCTGCAAACAAATGGGGCTCTCACACAGCAACAGGCAGCTTAAATATTAAAATACATACTCTGAAGCCATGAGGAAATGGTGGTGTCATCATGCTTCATCTTTTCCTTCTCAGGGTTTGCCAGAGCCTCTATGATACAATCTGAAGAAAAGGTTAAGTGTAACAACCTATTGACAACTGGAAAAGAAGCACTTTCAACACACATCTCCCCTCAAAGACCATACACAACATAAAACTTCAAAACGTGATGAAAGAGTGAATATGGGGAGCAGTGTGAATAGGATACAGGCCAAGACATCATAGTTGAGGGAGGTGAGGTATTTCAATGAGTCCACCACTGGAACGATGAGGTTGTCATACCACTGGATCTGAGACAGCATCTGATGAATAAAAGGAGGTTAAATTCAGCTATGAAAACTAAACTGCACATGATTTATGTGCGTGTAATAAACACTGTCACTGCAAATGTAACTGGAAAATGAAGCAAACAGTGGGGTAAAACCTAATTTTCTTGACATAAATCTCTGTTTGACAATACAAAACTGAGAAACAATTAAATAGAATTCACTTACATAATCAAAAAGAATGGTGGGATTGCTATGGCTCAGCTTCCCAATCTGCCTTCCGGATTGTTTCACATTTTCTTTGGTCAACCGTCTAGGAGGAGCAAAGACAGTTAGTTGAGTCAGTGTCAAACAAATTAAAAAACAAAAAAAACAAATACACTGCTTTTATAATTTAAAAAAAAAATAAGAGTAGCATTTTATTTAAATAAAATAGCCTTAAAGGAGGATTCTGGCAGTTTTACAAACCTATCCCATCTGTTTGAGGATAAAGTCAGTTGTCCAAAGGGGTATACGCGAGAGAATTTTATTCGGGGTACAGGAAGTTTGACACTTGTGCGCACATGACACAGTCATGTGCTACAAACAGTCATCGCGGAATGCTATTCCCTGTGTGGGGAAACTATAATAAGAATGACAATGTTCACTTCGGTTTGTGAGGGTCGTTTTTGGTGGACAAAAACAACATTTTGGATTAATGGATTTTATTACTTCAGCGATCAATTTGTGTGGACTTCTGTGGAACCCGGAAGATAATAGAGGTATGTGCACTGGTTCTAAAAGCTCCAAACGTATCATGTCTGTGTTAGCTAATGCTATCATTATGCACTGGGTTATATGGGCCCACACACCACGGGCAATCCGCTCAAAAGCATTTTAATAGACGTTAACAGCTTGAGGGAAGGTTAAGCGCTTGCTCATTATCGCCCTTCTTGATGGAAATACGCACAAGTGTCAAACTTCATGTACCCCAAATAAATTTCTCTCGCGTATACCCCTTTAGACAACTGACTATAGCCTCAAACAGATGGGATATGTTTATAAAACTGACGGAATTCTCATTTAATGGTATGATACCTATTTCTGCCAATGTTATGAGGTAAAGTTATTATAATATCAGAGGGTCTCTGTTCTAAATATTAACTTGCTTCAGTTATGTATCATGAAATGAGGTTCAATAAGAGTTGCAAGATATTTATGACCAAAGACTCAAGGTACCGCCTGAAGTAACTTACTTCATTATGTATCTGGCCCTTTCCACAGTCTGAGCTTTGACTTTGACCAACAGTGGGTGGCTTGAATATGTCTCATTTTTCCATTGTCCATATAACCGGTACCTGGTGCAAAAAAAAAAGGGGGTGGGAGAATAACAAAGATTTAGCTACAAAACACTTAGAAGCACCAACATAATTACAACATATCCAACTTCTCAGCATGAGTTTCAGGTATCATATTCACATTATCAGCTTGTAATTCAAAGCTTGCTTTGGGTGAGTCAAGTGTCATCACATTTTTTTTAAATGCTCAAATTAGAATATGGGTCAGTTGTGAGAGGGAGCTGAATTGTACTTTGCATGTTTTTAAATGTAGTTTAATTAAAGGTTTCCCATAATGGATGACAAAACATTGGACTCAGTAATCAATCAAGTTGTTGTCTACCAAGCAGTTTTAAGATACATGTGTAATTTACTATAAGGAAAACACAGATTTTCAGCTCTTATTAAAATAAGTCCTCTAAAAATAATTACACAGGTCAATATAGTGGACAGATGAAACCATCCAAAGTACTACAATCATTTGCATTTAAGTAAACTGTAACAAACATGCACTGAAGACCAACAGTATGAAGGGTTACTGTTCATCAGGAGTGGTTGTAAATCCCTTACGAAGGACTGCAATTCAGATTATTAATCACACAGTGGTGTGTTGGTAATGCCAGAGTGAATGTATGCATCTCACCTGTGCTGGTAGGGAAAGAGTTTGAAAAGACCCCACAGTTCTTCAGACATACAAGCATTGCATTCCATCAGAGAGAGGGAAGGGAGAAGCACCTGGTCCGCAATGCTCAGGAAACAACTCAGCAGTGTATCCTGCAATTAACAAACAAGCACACAAACAAAATGAATGACATCCCCCATGTCACAGATCCATATAAACTGAAAGGTCAATTGATGCTATCAGGGTAAAAACAATCCCATCTACTCGTACATTTTAATCTATAGCACAGTTGCACAGTAAAATATACTTTCAAATGTTTAAACCATACCATTTTGTCTTTGACATCAGGTCTGCCATCACTTTGGTACTACAAAGCAAAACATATACCATTAGTCTGAATGAAAATAAGATGCACTGTAGGTTGTAATATTAGTTTCTATTCTGTACCTCTTTCATAAAACCCTTGCCCAGACGCACTATTTTAGCAAAAAGGACAGGATCGTGAGCAAGGTGGGGGCCCAAGTAGCAGAGCATGCTGAATGTGTCCCTTCGTAGGTCCTCAAAACACTCTGCAGGTCGTGGGGCTCTTTTGTTTCTCAGTGGTTGGATCACACAGCCCCGAGCCCCTTTCGGGACACCAGCCCTGGGAAGAGACAAATATATCAGTAAAGTATTGGCTAGTTTTCACTTGGTGCTTTCACTATACACAGTGAACAGTAAATGAAGCATGAAAAGAAAAAAAAACAACTCAAAACAATTAAATCATAAAGAAAATCAGCACCTTCTGTAGAGAGGCTCCACAGTAAGGTGAACGAGCTGGCATAGGGCCAAAGCAATGGACTTATGAGAAGTAGCATAGAAGGAAGGCATCTGGTCCATAATACTCTGGGCATGGTGCCAGTCTCCAATCCTTAGGAGTGCTTCTAACAGACCAAGCTTCTGGTTATCAGGTGGCTGTGGACACAAAAAGAATCAGCAATTGAGGGTGCACATATTTTACAATCAATTACGATGGACACAGGTAAGTGACAAAACCTATTCTGCATTGGTTGTGGTTTAATCTGCTAAACCATTGTTGACATGGCTGCAAACCACCCATATATACAAATAAAGTAATACATTATTTACAATGTAAGGGTAAATAATTAAAACTGTCTTTACAGAAATGATTTCACATTCATTTATGTGCTGTTTTCCATGCAATGACTAATTAATATAGCCCTAAACTTAGAAGTAAAGATCCAAGGAACAGGGTTTTTAAATACCTTGTCATTCTTCTCTTCATCTTTATCCTTTTCCTTTTCCTTGTCTTCACTTTTCTCCGAGGGAACCACAACCATCACCAGTTTACGTGCAATCTGCTTGGCCTCTGAGATGTCCCGTTTGTGTTCCTCTGCAATGGAGCCATCTAGTGGCATAAGCTGGAAAAAATAAATAATTGAGCTGGGTTTTCAGTCAGGGTACAAACTGTTCTGCAGGGGCTACCCATTTGATGTTCTGCGAAATAAATGTATGCATAACATCTAATATGAACTAAAGTATTGGATAAATGTCACAAAAAGAAC
The DNA here is from genome assembly GCA_029814505.1 of Siphamia roseigaster. NCBI lineage: Eukaryota > Metazoa > Chordata > Actinopteri > Kurtiformes > Apogonidae > Siphamia > Siphamia roseigaster. Next base: position 17,167,107 of record JAPTYR010000007.1, on the reverse strand, counting down.
ACAACTGTGAATTACTCAAGGTGTTGCAGCAGCAATCTAACAGACTTGCCCAAAGTCCATACATGGTCATGCTTAATCTCTGATAACAAATGTCATTAGCCTTTAACTCTCCTTACATGTACGTAGAGATCTTCCAACTCTATCAGGTTATGGTGAAGTAGAGCAGCAGCGATATGGTAAAGTGACTTAGGTGTTTCCTCATTGGGTTCCTGAAGACAGATAAAATGTTGAAACAGATTGTATCTTTTCCTGTCACGCCAGATAGAAGCCTCCTACAAATGCTACAAGCTACAACATGTATACAAATAGTAATTAAATAGTTTCGCTATTGTGTTTTACTTTACTTCATATTCTCACCTGGTAAAATTTGAACTTAAAGCCCAGAATGTGGCAAAGAGTGAGTGGCTCACACATGTAGGACTTAATGAGAGACAGGAAGAACTCATCTTGGTCAGATCGTCCCTCATAGACTTCAAGAATTATGTCCAACACTCGATTAGGGTCTAAGTTGAAGCATCCTGTAGAAAAGCAAAATAAGGACAAACAGAGCATACTTTAAAAGACAGTTACATTGGACTTCACTTTATTGACATCCACCTATAACATACTGGGAAACTACATTTTTTGTATCCATGTGAGCAGTTCACAGATATAACCCTCAGAAGCACTGAATAAAACCTCCCACCACCTGTTCCAAAACTCAGCAGAGAGAGAAACAACAGCCCCTGGTCTGAGAACCTAAAAAAGCACACATTGTTATGTACAGGTACACGACAAAGCATAAACACCATTAATCCTGATCTATGAAGCCAAAAGAACGAAAAAAACAAAACAAAACAAAACCATGGAAAGACTTAATGTTTGAAAGAGGTAAACCATCTAGCTTGATACATGGTTGGATAGGAATGTGCACATTATTTTTAATCAGTGTCGTGATCACCATCTGAAAAATTATTGTAATTACAGTACAGATTGCGCGTCATTGTCATATTATGTAGAGGAATTGATTATATAAAGCCCCAATCAATGTCCAATGCAAGAATAGTGCAACTTTCCTTTGCTTGAGGTGATTTTTTTAAGCAAATTCACCATTTCATCCTTAGAAATACAGCACCATTTCCATTCATAGTTTCAGGCACTAAAATATATGTTCAACTACCGACAAAAGCCTGAGAAGTCAGTCGTTACAGTCCAAATACAAAAGTTTTTTGCTATGGAAACAGCGAATCTGTTCATCGAGTTGTCTTAGTTGAAACAGGGAAGTTTTGAGAGTGCTGTGGACTAAAGAATCGCAACTTTCAACTTGTTTTGCGATGATGATTTGGCTAGAGCACGGTTTCATCTTTACATCCATGACAGTTCCACTAGGCATTTTGGTGGTTTCACTCATGGGACAGTTTCAATTCTCAGCCATTACTGGTCATATACAAAAAAATACCAAAAACTGAATACAAGGTTCATGCAGCACGACTCATCTTGTTTACTACCTATGAGGGACTTGATGCTCTCCAGGACAATGTGGCTTGTGATGTTGCCCGAGAGGTCTTGGCCCAGCTCAGTGATTAGTTTGGCATAGCCCTCATTCTCCTCCCTTAGCAAATTAAACTTCTGTTGCTTGTAACTGAGAAAAAACAAAACACACAAACAATGAGTATATAATAGGAACAACACATTTAACAAATATGATAACTTCTTTCAGTAACTAGTCAAAAAGACAAATTTGAAATTAATTATGCTAGTGACCGATGCTTTTATACTAATAAAGCAACATTCCCCCATTCTCTATCTCAACTTAATACACACTGTTTGTATGTTTAAAGCATCTTTAATGGAAAGAAAACAAAAAAACTGTTGTCAAGTAATTTGAAACTATACACTTTACTCACAATAGTTTAGTCTTGATTTTTACAATCTTCTGATTGAACTGATGAGCTTGTTTTATGAGTCCAAGAGATTCAAGCGTTTCTGGATCCAGTCTCTCTTTCAGGATGGCTTCTGGAACAAAAAGCTAATAAAAACAGCAATCTTAATTAATGCATTATGGCCCTTGTCTGTGGAAATTTATGACACTATCCAAGGGTGACTTACATCTAATGCAAAGAATAAAACATTGTCTAGTTTTTACATCACTGTTGGCAAAGTAAGTATTTCTGAGTTCATATACACATTAAAATACTCCAATTACTAAATATAACATTGATCACAAGGAATGGGTACCAAAGCCCGGTGCTAAACTGACCCCGGGTCTAAATTAGATGAGATCGCAATATTGCTAAACTCTGATGTCCCTGGTTTTACACAAAGAACAAAGCAAATAATTCTCATTCAAACTGTACCCTTAACCCAAAACAGAAATAAGAAAATCCTTAGTGTCAGATTGATAAGCAGTATTGATAAGATTATGAGTACTAAAAAAAAAACTAGATGGTAACCATTCCAACTAATTATGAACTCCACATGCACTAAAGATATTTTTCAGCCAAAGGCAGACAGCCTGCAGACAGGTTTCAATGATTTTCATGCCTGTTTTCGACTGTATACAAAGTTGTTATAAAACTGTTTTAGTGCCCAGTACTGCTTGTCAGTATTATAAATTATAATAATTCTTACCAAACACGCTCCAACTAAGTTTGTGTAATGGTCGCGTTTGTTTTTTTCTTCCAGTGCACCAGTCTCCAAGTCTATGAAAACAAGAAATAAAGAAAAACATAATATGATAGTAAAAATATCTAATACACTAATCCTACCTCATGTCATAACTCAATCTTTAAAACAAAATGTACCTAGTATACTGAAGACATCTGCTAAAATGGATGGCATATCATCTCGAAATTCCTGAAATAAAAAAGAAAAGTGAGTCTGCAAAAAAATATTTGTTGGAATGGATCAACTTCATACAGTAAAATCTAGCACACAAACAATGAAAGTAATAAAAAACATGTTTACCATCATGTCCCTGAGGACATCTGTAACAAGATTCGACTTGAGATTCCCCTGCACAACTTGCCAGCAGAGTTCGTATAAGGCAGTCTGTATCTCTGTAGATGTAAACAGAAATGTCAAAGATTTGTTATGTTGACAGAAGCACAAAAAATATGCCAAAGTTACCTTAACAAAGCTAAACAATTAACTTTCTTTTGATTCTCATAATTATGTAAGAGCAATGATTTCCATTCATGACCCAAGCATTCAGTCCGCATCTAAATTAAAGTAGCCAGAAAGTTACTGTGACATTCAGGATCCTGTTACAATGACACCAAGAAGGTATGCACTGCAATGAATGGTTTAAAAAGAAATCACTCCTTGACTGGAGGTATGGAAATGTTCTGAGAAGTCAACAACTGTCAACTGAGAATAAACCTTCCCATTTTCTAGATCATTTAATGGCGTCTACTGCTACGTTTCATTTACCTCAAAAGTCAGAGTTGGCAATGATATCAAACCTGAACTGACTACATTCTAGTGCAAAATTTGACATCCAAAAGTAACACCAGTCACAGCCAGGTTTGCTACTTTTAGCAATACTGGGTGAAGACGCCTCATTATACGGTATTATGTGGATATAAACATGGCAGCATCAAGTGCATGAGTCAAGGTTGGACTGTACTTTAGATATGACAAATTTAATGAGACAAAAAAATTTGCTGGTTAATTGTGTATTACTTCAGTTTCACCTACTGTTAAGCAGCTATCTTTGAATTATTAAGTCAGAAATTTTGACACCAATTTCAACTTAAATGTACCACATCAATGGCATATTATAAGTAACAAACCTTACAAGACATAGGAGTATAGTAGTAGTAATGGTAGAATAGCAAATACATTTTATCAAATCAAAAAGAATTTAGAATTTGTGTAGCCAAACACCATAAATTTGCCTAAAAAGACTGCATTCTGTGGATGAATCTTAAATTATACTGCTACCAAAGACACATAACCAGCAAAATTACTATGTACATCTTTTTAAATCCCTAATAAATGCATATTTAAAATATTGGCAGTTTTAAATATCAATTAAGTGAAAAGTTTTCTGACACATTCAACGAAAAACAGAGAAATATTCCTACCTCCAATTTCTCCATGATCTGTTTTCTCTGTAAGATCTTTGCAGAGTTGTACGCTGTGGAAAAAAAAATACATTTCTGGTTCGTCAGATCATCTACAATCTATGACCTCAAGAGTATTTATAATATTTACGCATTCACTAGTGGCTAAGATTAGGCTGTCTATATCTAATATGGGAAAATAGCTTGATGACCTGGGATCTCTGTGACTCTGCTTACAATTATTGCTTCAAACATTCACAGCAATTTAAAATATGTCATACTGCCAGGGCAAATGCAGTTGGAATTTGCAACCATTTTAGATCCATCAAGAATACCTATTTTCTGTGCACAAAAATAAAACTAATATGTACAAACATAATTTAAGGGCAGGCTGATGAGGCACACTGACAGGCAGACAAGGTGAATTTACACCATCAGCTTTGACATTATTAATATTCACATTAAGCTTTTGACAGGCCATTCCAAAAACAGTACAGCATTAATTTAAGTTTCAGGTCTACCTGTGGTCGATCCTACTGTTTAATAAGCTAAAGTGATTGATGTTAGGGGCAGACACATGCTCAAAATTATTAGGCAGTTTGGGCAGTAATGACTTGCTGATCATAAACACTGAAATGATGTATTTGGTTCAAATTGATGCAGTTGAGTCCACTCTATTAGTGTCTGAGTCATGGTAATACAGGGTCTCCAATGTCTGCTGTAAGAGTTTTGGTGTACAACCAGGTGTACTGCACAGAGGCAAATATTTTTCAAACTTAAATGTTGGTACTAAAGCTGGGCTGACGAAAGATTTAACTTTACAACATCTTTTCTTGTCTCAACAACTGGAAATCATAAACAAAGTTCACAATCCACATAAAGGAAATGTGAAGGCTGGAACGATGGTAAGGATATATACAGTAGTTATATTCAAACATACATTGGCTTATTTAGCAGAAAACTCAAAAAACAGTCAAGTTTATTGCAATACCTGAAAGTCACAGGATACAGTAATTAGGATTTGATGTGTTTCAGTATCTCAGTGGTCTTTCTTAGAAATGCAGGGCCTGCTACTTAAAACAAATAGCCACTAGCACTGCAGAACAGTCTATTGTGATTCCGGGTTGAGCTGATAAATGGACATCATATAGTTTCCAACGATCTTTTTCAAAATCTCCTTTCATGAATGAAGCGGCTGGCCACGCCATATTTTTCGAAATATCGATTAAGAAATGACGTCAATGCATGCTAAGGGGGGGTAAATATAAACCATCTGGCTACTTTGTGTACACAATATATACCGTGAGCAACGTTAGACAATGTCACGAAGATCTGATCTACAGGGGAACAATTGTGAGAACCACTGCCTACCCAACTAGATACTAAATCGTCAAAAAGGTGTGCCGTTAATGTTAGCATTCGACGAGCAGACTCCTTATTATCGACTTAATTTAAACAGTCAAAACATTTTACGAACACATCACACATTTTACAATTTCGTGACTTCACAATAAAGGATTTAAAAAAGACAGGCGATTGGCCAGCTAACGCAGCTAACAAAAAATAATGCCAAAATTCGTCACTTCGCTCCCCTTAAGGCTAATAAAACAGCTACATAGACATTAACTTACTTTATCAACCCAAATAATCAGATGTCTGTACCCAGGTAAAGTTAGCCAATTAAGATCCCTCTCATGTTTTTCCAGAAGTCTGTAACTCAAAATCGGCCGAATATCAACCGTCAGATAGTGCGCTAAATAACGGCTAAGTAGTTAGCTCCGTTAGCACCCATGTTTACAAATTCACAAGTAGCCTAGTAGGAGCGGAGGCTAGCTGGAACTTGCTAGCATGCAGGGAACGTTACCTACTTAAATTGAAGTCATACTACCACTCCATAAAACTGATTTAATGTGGGGGTTAGACTACAAATAGGTTGTATAATGAATTATTTATATTGTATTGTGAAACTGCGCAGTTAGCAGCACTTAGAAGAGCACTTGGCTAAACTGTTTTTAAGCTAACCTTTCCGCTTC
>JAPTYR010000007.1:17077420-17092999 GCA_029814505.1 Siphamia roseigaster | reverse complement strand
TCTGATTGGGTTCACCGACTTTCTTGCTGTCAACACTCAAACTCTAGCGCCACCAACTGGTCAAAGTTGGAAATGCAGGCGACTTAGGTCTGTTGACCTTGTTTTCTTCTGTTTTGACATTCATATTCGAAATAAATACATCAATCAAAAAATTCATCAATTGTCACGTATTTTGAAAATACTGGAAAAATCTGTAAAATTACATCAATGGATTTTTTTTTTTACAATGTTTATGAAGTAACCTGTCTGATATGTGTTTGTAGTCAATTTCCCCTGACCCTGGAATTGTGCAAATATATCTTGTGCATGAAAATATACCTTATAGAAAAATTACAATTTCACTAAAAGCTTAGTTTTTCAATTAAAAGCTTTTAGTTTTTCCGATTAAAAGCTTTTGCGCTTTTCCATTGGAGTCATGCACAAAACGTTACCAGTATTTACTAACATTGTAACATTGGTTTTTCCATTAAATCACAAATGCGATGATTAATTTATTTATTATTGTGAGATGACATGAGAAGTCATTCCATAAACATGGAGACAAATGTAAATATAACGTTGTTTTTCCAGATATATTCATTATTCTTCTATATTCTCCCTCTATTTCCTACTAAATTAAAAATTAGGTGGTTTCCTGGTGTGTCCACACGTACCACACTGTTCAAACTTATCTTCTGCTTTTGTTGTAACGTCCTTCAACATCCATTTTTTTAATTAACCCGACTGTAGTTGTAAAAAAAAGGTCTTTCCATAGCAGTTTTGCATAATATACTATTTAAGCAATGCCTAAAAAAAAACACTTCTGGACAGTAAAAAATGTTTTAATTAGGTACATTTTTAGGCACATGTTATATTTACGCAATTTGATTTAATCCGGACAGTGGTGACTTTGCTAGTATTCTGCCTAATGCATTCTGGGTAATGAGAATGTGGTGTTATTCGGAGATAGCAAATGCGTTACTGTGAAGGAGGACAACATGACAACTGAAAAAAAAAAAAGTCTGGATCTTCCAGGTTTTGTCGTTTTGTCCAATGCAGTGTATCCACGGTAATGGACTATCTAAGGGGAAGACACTTCAGGAACAGACTGTAACTGACATGCTTATTTATTTATTTTTCCTTAAATGTACCAGAGTGCAGTGTCTTAGCTGTGTTGTTATGTGAGTTTTCTTTGTATTGCCCTTTTTTTTGTTTATAATATTCATTGTCAATCTTCATATTATGAACACGTTAGTTGAAATGATACATGTTATATTTGTGATTTGTTGAACACTTCTATAAAGTAAAAAAACAAAACAAAGCTTCTACTTTAACCGCACTTTGATTATTCATATTGAAATATTTTAAAAGGAAATGTTTTGTTTAGGGATGAAAACAAAGGCAGACGTGAGAAGGAATGAAGAAATAATGTGAAAATGAAATAATGAACAAAAAACAAAAACAAAAACTCACATGAATTCTCCAAATGACTTTTGACTTTTGGCTCAGATGACGTCTGATATAAGGAACCTTGGAAAAAGAAAAAAAAAAAGGGGGGGAGGGGGCATGGGAGGAAAGGAGAGGGGAGGAGAAGGAGGGATGATGAAAATCAAATTTAAACGAACAGAAAAACAAACTCGACAAATGAGACAGAAACAAACTCATGAGTAGGAGCCATGATGTAGGGAAGCCATGTTTCTGGATTTGGCTCCGCCTCCCCAGATCTGTGGATGTGTGTGTGTGTGTGGGGGGGGGGGACAGGACACTAATGTCACTTCCTATACAAGATCACTGAGATGATAAAGCACTATTCTTGATCAACACCTCCTGATGTTCTCAGTAGGACTTAGGGCTCTGCCTAGTGGTAGCAATATCAATTACACTGAACTGGCTATGTTTGTACTTCTGTGAAAATGATAGCATGAAATGTCATGTAGTTTACATAAGACAAATACTGATATTTTGTCTTATTTAACTATAAAGTAACTTCTCAGCCACTAATAAAACAGATCAAATGTTCATGATCCAAAACTCTAATTCATAGCAGCTTTATTTAAAAGCTAAAACATTTACTGTAAAGGTTAAATCTTATTTATATATTAGACAAGTTGGATAGCACCAGTTCTATCTTTGGGCAATGCTTGAATTCTTCACTTATTTTATTGCAATACATTTCAAAACCTCGTTGTTTTCACCACCACATTTATCTGACTGCTTGAATTGCTACTGGTAAGTTTCACACAAAACACATCAGCTTAAAATATGGTGTATAATTACAGGATAAGCAAACCAATAGCATGTAAAATAAGATCCACCCACACCAGCTGTAAGAATTAAATAAGACCTACAATTAAGGCATAATTAATGACAACAATATAATAAGAATGACTGGAATAAACAACTAGGAAATAAAACAACCAAAAGCACATGCTTGACTTGTGTAACGACACACTATGTACTCAACTGTTACATGTATGCATTCATGACCTGAAAACACATAATACCATACATGCAGATAAGATAAGCATGCATACCTGGTTTCACTTAATCAGAGTGCATGGTCAGCATCACCTAAGTTAAACAGTGACCACTTTCTTCCATATCATATCCACCTCCAGCAGCAGTAGCAGCAGTTTGACGGTTCCCCTGACTGTATCTGATCAGATCGCAATGTTTTCTCCCTCCTTATGTTTTAACAAATGCTTCCACTCCTAAGCCATGAAAGTAAACGTCCTAGCTGGTGTGCAGAAAAGGCTTCGATATTACACACTGCATTTACATTAAAACTATTATCGCCGTGCATTGCAATACAGAACACTTATGTATATATATTTTTATTTATTTTTTTTTTGTAGCTAATAGTCAATAAATCCACCAGGCGGCAGCAACGTTCAAGTTAATATCCTGCCAAAAGTAATCAGATAGGATGCTGATGGCTGATAACCAGTCTAACTTAACTGATGGTTTCTTGCTGGTGTGTACTGGGCCAATCTATGATTATTTCTGACATTTTTGCATTTGTAAAGCTAAAATATTTCTGCAATTATTAATTGTATACATACAGTATATTAAATTCTATGAAAGTAGTTCAAGTGAGTAGACAGTAATGAGTTTCTCATACATTGTGCAGCTGTTGTAATACTTGACTAATCAGTAATAATATATGTTGTTAATAAAACATGGTACTGCAAACAAGATTGGGGTGAGAGAGAGTAGCTAACAACACCTAATTGTTTACTTGGCTCTATCACTTTACCTTTGTCTCTCTCATCTCTGCCCACGAATTACCCATTAAATTATAGTAACCATGGATACAATAACCATGGTTACAGTGACCATGTCAGCATGATGTTAACAGCTGTAGTTAACAGTAATTATGCTAACATTTAAATAACCACTTTTACTTTCTTTTTTGGGGCGTTTAAATGACGTTGTAATCCTTTAATATCTGTCTTAAATTCATTATTTTTTAACAAACAGTTTAGTTTCCCACTTTACGAGGTATATTACGAGACAAAAACAGTGAAGTAATTAGTTAGCTTGCTAAAAATAACATTGCTAATGATATTAGATGGAGGCACTTTATGATGTGTAGCTGTGGATAGTTAGCTTGAGTGGTGTTTTCAACAGTACCGCTACTTTTTCAACGACGTTTCACTGAAAAATTGCTGGAAATACAGGAACTCCGTAAGAAATCTATTACAATGGGGTAACGAGCCCCGCAAAGGTAGTTAGTATACTGGTGAGCTAGCAGCAGTGAAAAGGACCTGCTGCAGTTGTGTGAGGGCGCCGCTGGGTGAGTCCCTCTCTCCGCTGCTTCTGTCTCCACAGCTCCCTTTTCCTAAAGAAAAGAAGAGGAGAACTAGGTCCGGGGAGGAGGGCCGCCGCCATTATCGGAAAGCTGGCTGAAATACCACTTTCACACACGCAATCTGCTGCTAAATTCACCAGGACATGAACCATTTGTGTTGCAGTAGTAGCATATTTCAGACGAAACACCACCGCGATTGCAACAAACTCAACGTTGTTTCGTGTGCGAGACCGGCCCAGCGTTATGTGGCCACAACAATGGACAGAATAATTATTGAAAAAGCAACGTGGTGAACCGAAGAGAAGACGGCTAAGTAGATTTTTGTACGTCTGAATTTCTCAAGTGGAAAGACCATTGGCAAAACAACATCGGATTGTCTTCATTTTTTTTGGGGGGGGGGGGGGTATATTTATTATGCTTCCTTTACCTTCTTTAATTGCAAAGAAAACAGTGATGCTAAACAAGAGAATACGGGGATGGGCAGCGGATATTTAAATCAAGTTATCCAAACGCACAAGTTAAAGTAATACCAGTATTGTCTGTGAATAGAGACGACCCCATAGTGGATTCTGCGGCTTTATGCTTATGCACATCAGGCGGCGAGGGCTGCGGCAAGAGCTGGCCTGACAGATGCGAGAGGAGAAAGGGAGAAATGCGATGGTATGTACCCTGCACGCTCTCTCTTCTTTATTGGCTATTTCCTACTGAAGCGATGTGTGCTACACCCTGCACAGCTGGGAGAATGAATTCCCTTTAATCGTTGTCGGTGTGGAGAAGGTAGACTATCCCAGATTTAGGCTCTGCAATTTCATTATGTAGACAGCAGGCCTGGCGTGGTCAGCCCCTCTGTGTGCACCCTCAAGCCCATGTTAACTGTTAATCCTGTGCACAATATGTAACCTTACAAAATATTATCGAAGTAACTAGGCTATGTGGGTAGAATTGCTTGACGACGGGCTGTAGTAAACTGGATTTACCTAGATGATTGGTAGATAGGACAGTTGGGTGGTGTTTAATTTCAAAGAACTTGTGTGTTCTTGTGGTATCAGGCCTAGCTCAGCTGAGTGGTATGGACTGCCCATGGTTGCGTTTGACCCTGTCAGAGCTGGTTCTTTTTGCAAGTGTGTGGTCAAAACCAGGGTTAGAGATTTCATTACAAGCCAAATAATGCATTCCTAAGTCATGATGTTTTATTTCAAAAGAACCATGTTACACATTTGAGAATTTCCATTTGGTTGTTTGCTTTGTTTTATCACACCCAGGTTCATAATTATAAGTGTTGTCACTGCAGTAATAGCAGACTTAATAACATTAAATATTTTAGAGCAGTCAACTTTAGTGCCCTCTGGCATAGATTTATACATGTCTGACAAGTTCTTGATTCAGTCCTTCTTTTTTCTTAGGGTTGAGGCTTTTAGATGTACTAGCTTGCTTAAAAATGTGTTCATTTATGGAAGCTACAGTGCCCATAACTTTTATGTTTGTCTCATCCATTTAAAGACAACTACTCCTTGGTTTGTGTATTGAAATACATCTGTACTATTACTATTAGTAGAATTTTCAGTATAACATAGCAATAACCTCCATAATCAAGTGCTCTAGTAATTGATAGTCAATTGTCTGAGAGAAACTATGTATATTCAACCAGTCAAATGATTTTACAAAAATTCTAAGAACTGACAGCCTCTAAGATACGATTAGTTTTAAAGATTAGACACCTTTTATGTTTTTGATTATAGAACACTTTTCAAATATATTTTTCTATTTTATCGCATTTGTTGGTCGTTATTAATCTAGCTGCAATCATCATATTATTAATAATGAAACTGATATTTTGAGCACTGAGAGGACAATTAGAAAGTGAATGGTTTAAGTAAATAAAAAAAATTAAGTGTGTTAGTTATTTTCTGTTCATTATATGATTATATTGTTAGAAACATCTTAAGTTGAAGATAAAGCTCCTGATATTTTAAAAATTTTGCTGTTAATAATGTTTTGCCAACACAAAATGATTGTTTTAACATCGGTTTATTTTTATTGGGTCAGTCACCTTAAAGTGAAAGTGATAGGATTACATTTGCCCTTTGGTTATTTTTAACTTCTGTTATTTTGTGTTTCAGTTTCCATTCTTATTCAGAGTATGTTTTGATTGGTTGTTCAGTTTTGGTACCTGATTTATTTTTCAATTTTATTTTTTTCACAGGATCTGACTCATAAGGAATGAATGAAAGATCCCACTTCTCATATCATCACACTGCTATTTATTCAAACTGAAGCCCAGCAGAAGAATCTGAAATCTGATCTCCTCTGTGGGTCAGCAACTTTATGGACAAACATTCAAGTGAACTCCTTTCTACAGTGCCTGTTTTTGGCAGGATGAGCCTCAGCAGACTATGATGGCAAAAAAGCAAGATGCCCGATCGCCCATCTACAACCTTATTGTGGTGGGTTTGTCAGGAACAGAGAAAGAGAAGGGGCAATGTGGAGTTGGAAAGTCCTGCTTATGTAATAGGTTTGTGCGACCTAGTGCTGATGACTTCTACCTGGATCACACATCAGTTTTGAGCACCAGTGACTTTGGGGGTCGAGTGGTAAACAATGATCACTTTCTGTTTTGGGGGGAGGTGTCACGGGTTCTGGAGGAGGGGCCTGAATGTAGAATGCATGTTGTGGAACAGACTGAATTCATTGATGACCAGACGTTTCAGCCACACCGTAGCACTGCTATGCAGCCCTATATCAAAAGGGCAGCAGCAACTAAGCTGGCTTCAGCAGAGAAGCTCATGTACTTCTGTACAGACCAGCTTGGCTTAGAACAAGACTTCGAGCAGAAACAAATGCCTGAAGGAAAGCTCCAGGTTGATGGGTTCCTTCTATGTGTTGACGTCAGCCGTGGCATGAATCGCAACTTTGATGACCAGCTGAAATTTGTAACAAACCTATATGGTCAGCTTAGCAAGACAAAGAAACCGATTGTATTGGTCCTCACCAAATGTGATGAAGGAGTTGAGCGTTATATCAAAGATGCACATACGTTTGCTATTACTAAAAAGAGTCTACCAGTAGTTGAGACATCTGCTCGCTCAAATATAAATGTGGACCTTGCCTTCCTCACTCTAGCTCAGCTAATTGATAAAAGCAGGGGCAAGCCCAAGATTATTCCTTATTTTGAGGCACTAAAGCTCCAGAGTCAACAGATAGCTTCAGCCAAGGACCGCTATGAATGGCTAATCAACCGTATAGTAAAGAATCATAATGAAACCTGGTTAAACACCAGTCGGCGCATGAACACTTCCCCAGAGTACAAAGAATATGTCTTTTTGGAGGGAACAGCAAAATGCAAAAAGCTTTTTCAACAGCATGTCTACCGACTGAAGCAAGAACATATTGAGAGGCGCCGGAAAATATACTTAAGCACTCTTCCTTTAGCACTTAGTTCTTTGGTGCCAGATCTGGATGAGATAGATCAGTTGAGCTGGTCTGGGGTACAGAAGGTTCTCGAGTCCAAGCAGCACTTTGCTCACTGGTTTGTTGTTCTGGAAGACTCACCATGGGAGGATACATCTCACATTGACAACATGGAGGATGAGCGGATCCCTTCAGACCTGCTGGAAACTGCTGAAGCAGAGGAAATATTTAATTCTCACTTGGAACATCTGCGGAATGAGTGCAGGCGAGCAGAGATGAGGCTGGAGTTCAAAGAAAAGCTAGTTTGCTCTCCCTTTGTCACACCTGGTAAACCATGGGAGGAGGCCCGCAGCTTCATCATGAACGAAGAGTTCTATCAGTGGCTTGAGGAGCCTGAGTACTTGGATCTGTATAACCGCCATCAGAAAGAGATCATTGATCGTGCTAAAGAAGACTTCCAGGAGCTTTTACTGGAGTACTCTGAGCTTTTTTATGAGCTTGAAGTGGATGCTAAGCCAAGCAAAGAGAAAATGGGAGCAATTCAGGAGGTTTTGGGAGAAGAACAGCGGTTCAAGGCACTGCAAAAGCTTCCAGCTGAAAGAGATGCTCTAGTACTGAAGCATATCCACTTTGTCTATCATCCTACAAAGGAGACCTGCCCTAGCAGTCCACACTGTGGAGATTCTAAGATTGAACAACTCTTAGCATCACATTTCCCCACATGTTACCCATTTTTTGATGTGAAGGCTCATTTTGGTGACACCAAGGCTGATAGAATTAATCTCGTCATTCTAGGAAAGGATGGACTGGCCAGAGAATTTGCCAATGAGATTAGGGCTCTCTGCACAAATGATGACTGGTATGTGTTAGATGGGAAGATGTATGAATTGACACTGCGGCCTATTGAAGGAAATGTACGTCTTCCAGTAAATTCTTTCCATACGCCCACTTTCACTCCGCATGGATGTCTATGTCTGTATAATTCAAAAGATTCCCTCTCTTATGTGGTTGAAAGCCTTGAGAGACTTAGGGAGTCAACACTAGGTCGAAGGGATAGCCAGCTAGCACAGCTGCCAACATCACTACTTTTAGTCACTAAAAGAGGTGTAGGATCATATTCAGATATTGGTGGAGAAACTGCCTTAAGCCTAATAACACAGGGACAGCAAGTTGCAAGGAGACTCCAGTGTAGCTTTTTAGATCCTGCATCCCCTGGTGTTGGCTATGGCCATAATGTTAGTGAGACTCAGATAAACCAGGTTCTAAGAGGCCTTCTGGATATTAGAAGGAGCACATCCTTTAGTAGCAGCTCCCCACCCCTCCTTCCTGAGCCTCCAGGCCTCAGAGACTCTCCTCATCAGCCAGTCCCAGAGGCAGATCTGCGCATTGTTATGTGCTTAATGTGTGGAGACTCATATGACATAGAGCAGCTCCTGTCCCCCTTCCTAATGCCTCAGCACTGCAGGCCCATGTCCAATAGTGGCACCTCTGTGCTGCTGGAGCAGACAGTTAGTGGACATAAGCTGGCTATAGAGCTCTCTGTGCTCTCATACCATGCCTCCTTCACCTTGCGGAAGAGCAGGTTAGTTCATGGCTACATTGCAGTGTATTCAGTCTCCAGAAAAGCTTCCCTTGAGACCCTGTGTGCATTCCTGTGTGAAGTTCAGGACATCATACCAGTCCAGTTGTTGGCAGTGGGTGATAGCCAGGCAGAGCTCACTGATAGTGACTATGCTAGTGAGCAGATGATCCAAGGGGAAGAACTTGCCCATGAGATTGAAGGTCGATTCAATACTGTCGTTTGTGGGTCTGGGGGTGTGGTGGGAGGGCTGCATAGAATAGAAATGTTCCACTCTTTCTTGATGGAGGTGGTAGAGAAACGCAACATTGTAGAGGCAACACACATGTATGATAATGTTGCTGAAGCCTGCACCAGTGAGAATGTGTACTCACCTCGCTGCAGCTCTCCCAGTCCTGTCACCATGTTCTTGGATTCAGAGGATGATGTGGAACCGTCCCCACCATACTATGATGGCACACTCACCTCTCATGGCGGGGGCTTCAACCTGCCAGACTTGGACTCAAGTGACATATCGGTCATCTCTGATATCAGAGACTTTGAGAACAAACAAAACAACAAAGTGCCACACCAAGTGAGAGTTAAACCGGGTGTCACCTTTGACTTTCGGAAGGTGAGCCGCAACCCGTACATTGATACACTAGGTCATCGTCGCTCCCTGCCCTCTGCTGTTACCTGGGTTCCAGGTGGGGATGTTGGCTATGATCCCTCCGACTATGCTGAGCCTATTGATGCTGTTTCAAAACCTCGCCCTAGCAATGAAGAGATCATCTACTCAGTGCCACATGACAGCACACAAGGCAAAATTATTACCATCCGCAATTCCAACAGGATGCACTCTAATGGAAATGGCTCTGACAGTGAAGCAGACAGCAGCTCTCTGGAGCGAAGGAGGAAGTTCTCAGCTGTGGGTGTTAAGCCTCGCCTGTACCGTGACCGCTCCAAAAGGCTTGGCAAGTTCAGCAGCTTCCGCACAAGCTTCATCGGGAGCGATGATGAGATGGGAGCTCTTCCGAAATCCAAAGATGATGACTTTGGGACCCTGAAAAGTGACAGTCTTGTTAATGAAGAGAGTGAGGACCCAAAAAAGAGGAACATTCTGAAGAGTTTACGACGAACAGCCAAGGTGTGTATTATGCCATCTTCAGATGTTAAAATTTTAAAACCACAGTGTTTTTAGATTTGTAAATATGTGCAAATGTGTGAATTAGTCATAAGATATTTAAATGTTTAGTACAGTAGTAAAAGGATGTGGCAACATTAAAGTTAAGATCTAACAGTTAGCTTCTGATTTATTGTGAGAAACTGTATTTGGGATTTCCTGATGGCTCTGTTGGATAAAATGAATAGAAAACCTGTAACTATTCACATTTCTGTCATTGGTTTGTGTCTTTCTGATCATCAGAAAACAAGACCAAAGGCGCGTCCAGCTATTCCCAAACCCATGGAGAGCAATTACTTTGGGGTCCCTCTTGTGAATGTGGTATCTCCAGACAGACCTATCCCACTATTCATTGAGAAGTGTGTTCGCTTCATTGAGACAACAGGTTAGTTTTTCAAAAAATGTTTTTGCTCCAATGTCATTTGCCATTTAAACAGAAATGTATTTGAAATGTATGTGTATGTACTTATTTGTTGCCTTATTAATTTTATAAGCATGGTTGAGATGAGGACGTTCAATATTTGTGCACCTGTTCATGATCACGATGTGATATGAGAGTAATAAAATCAGTTCTTCGCTTAAACACTCCAGAAACTTCCAGCGTCTGTATTGCCTTGTCTGTTTGCAGTAGGGCTAATTAAGTGTTTGTGCTTTGCTTGTTTCCTACTGTGCCCTCCCTACACCTTCCCTTTTCTGTGCTGTGTTCTTTTTCCTCAGGCCTGAATACAGAGGGTTTGTACCGTGTCAGTGGGAACAAGTCAGAGATGGAAAGCATGCAGAGGCAGTTTGAACAGGGTGAGTACATCAGACTGTGTTTGAACCAGCTGTTTGACATGTAATTATGTGGCTGCCTAATCAAAACATAAACAGTGTTACTAAAGGAAAGTGACTTACAGCTGATTGTTCTGCAGATTATTCAGTCCTGATGACAGCTACTGATTCTGCTGGTTTGATTTTCTGATCCCCCTTAACTCTCTCATTTTCGTTGTGTAGACCATGGATTAGACCTAGTGGAGAAAGACTTCTCTATAAACACTGTGGCTGGAGCCCTAAAAAGCTTCTTCTCTGAGCTGCCTGAGCCCCTGGTGCCTTGTGCTCTGCAGGTGGACCTACTGGATGCTTTCAGTAAGCAAACACTGCTGGGCTGGGAGGGTCTTACTAGAACATAAAAAGATTATTTCTTTAGGGGCGAAGAGGGAAGGGAAGGTTTTGGTAGACCGGATTTGCACTGAATGTTGCGTTATAGATTACTAATCATCCTTTTAAAACTAAATTAAGTAATTTATTTTCTCTTCAATATATTCCATTTGTTACATGTTTAACACAATTTTTAAATTGCACAATTGAAAGGTGGTATAAATTCTACCAAGAGCTGTTTTGGTGAAAAACAAGGCACCAAATTTGAGCTACCACATGAATAGACTTTGTTTACAGAGCAGTTCAGCAGATTGATTGTGATGGTGTCTAGAATTCTGTCTAAAAAAGTATTCCAGTTTAGAAAAGATGCAAAGCTACTGAATGACTCCTGTATTGTGCATATAAGCTTTGTATTGAAAATAATATATTTGTATACAACCCCATATTTCCCTCTTTGAAAACAGAAATTAATGACAGAGAACAGAGGCTGTACACCATGAAGGATGTCCTGAGGAAGTTCTCCAGGGAGAATTATGATGTCTTCAAATATGTAGTGAGCCACTTACACAAGTGAGTTTGACTTGTGTCTACTGTTGCCCACGTGGGTTTGTTGATGTTTTGAGGTGGAAACCCATATGTTTATGTGATGATTAATTTTATATCTGTGTTTATAAGGGTGAGCCAGCTGAGCAGGGTGAACCTGATGACCAGTGAAAACTTGTCCATCTGTTTCTGGCCCACCCTCATGAGGCCAGATTTCACCACGATGGATGCTCTGACTGCCACACGCACCTACCAGACAATCATCGAGACCTTCATCCACCAGTGTGCATTCTTCTTTTACAACCAGCCCCTCATCGACTCCCCCACCGGCCTCGCAGGTCTGCCTGCCTCACCCACCACCACCCTAAGTGGCAGCTCTGCCTACACCTGTTACCGCTCCTCTCCTCCTCACACCACCACCCACTTCAGCCCCCTACAGCAGTCCCCACCCACCACTCCCCAGTCCCCCTTGCAATCCCTGCTCCCTCCCCTCCACCAGCACCCTCACTCCCACCATTCCCCTGCTGAACAAGAGACACTGTGAGAGACAATGAAACCACGTGTGCCCATGATGATGCTGGACCTTATCTCACACACATATAAAAAAAAAAAAAAAAGCGTGTATGTGCACACTACATTTTTGATCCTGGACAAACTAGTTAATGAAAAGAGGAGTTAGGAAGTGTCTGAAAACTTCCCCAAACCTGCCATTTGTATCCATACTTGTGTGTCAGGGCAGGCTGCCATTTTTAGTGACTCTTCTTCTGCCCTCTGAGCCCATGATCACCTGGAATTCGACATCAGGGCAGAAGTGGACAAAGGGCGATGTCACAACAAGCCTTCCTTATGTCAACAGATACCACTTATCCTACACTACCAAGAAAAGAGTCCTACATGCCAAGCTGGAACACATGATTTGTGGCCACCATGTTTTTATCTGTGTAAATCTTTTATCTTTTTTTTTTTTCTCTCATGAAAGTACTGCCACTGGATTTATAGACTGTTCCTCTGTAGGTCCTTTGAGCAGCATTTTGCTCCATATAGCAGAGGTTCCCCTGTGTCTGCCTTTGGTGTTTTTCTCATTGGCTGCTTGAGGGGTCAGCATGGGAAGGGAAAGGGTTGGGGGGGGGGACACACATCCAGGGATGCACTTTACTGATCACTGTTATTTTCCCTCAAAAGGGTTTTTTTTTTCCTTAAATGTTTTTTTGTTTTGTTTTATTTTTTCACAACTCAAACAGCCATACCCATTGCCTCTACAGAGCTTTGGCGGATCAAACTTTGTTTACATCAAACTTGTTTTTGTATCCACTAACTTATCTGAAGCACTTTTTTGATAGTGTAGTGTTAAATTTGAAGAAATGCCACATTGACTAATTGTCCATAATGTTTGTTTAGTGGTTAAGTGTGGCATTAGTGCAGGCTTGTAAAACAAGATCCTTTTGTAAAAACTTATGTTCTTTACATGATCCAGGCATCCCATTTTATGTCAATGGGAATTCTGAATCTGCTTATATTCCTCATTCATCCAGCCATGTGAAAATAGTTTTGTTTTAGCGTTTGTCCACTTTATAGCTGTTGGTTGATCAGAGTGGATGTTTAGGGAAGTTTGATTTAATTAGGCTGTTGATATCAGAAAAGAGACTTTGCCTGCTATCAGTCAAGTGAAGGACAAGTTTTCACCTCATTCACATTTAGTGAAAAGGGGTGAGTTTTAACTGTGTAACCTAGTCATACCATAACATGACTCTATGTTGCCATCTGGTGTCTATGGAAACCACAAGCTTGAAACATGATAGGTTGCTGCTGGATGTGTTGCTGTGGCTGTCTATCAAACCAAGCTCTTTGTATTCATCTAATATTAAGGACCTTTAACTCAGAAGGTTTAGTACTCTCAGCGCACTGTTACTGCTAGTCCTGCTATACAATACAATGACCAGTAGAATTTAAATATTTGTGGATGGGACTCATTCAGGAAGCACCGTCAGCCGTTTACCTGCTCTAGTGAATTAGTTTTCGTGCTGGCTTATTGTCCTAAATTTCATGGAAAATGAGCAGCACATTCTCAGTGGTAGCACTGTTGATGAAGACCTGATCATTTTAACCATTTAACTCAAGTGAAGCACTGTCTTTTTCGATGAAGACGAGGAAAAAATGGGCCACCAGACATGCAAGTCCTGGATGACTGTTGCTCTGTTATGGTTCTTGGTTGCAACTCTGATCAGATTAGTTAGAGCACTGGTTGTACAAGTATTTGGGATCATCACTTACTGGTACTTTTTGGAATCACAATGCTGTTAGAAGTCAGTCATCGGCCAAATCTGAGGTCTTTTCTTAAACTGCTCTGAGCTGTAGGCTGCAACATTGAGACTGAAAAACTGACTACCACTAAAATTCATGGGAGTATAAAGTCTTGCTGAATTATTTGACTTCTGACACACCATTGGCAAATCTGCCTTTCAATGAGCAAAAAGTGAGTGCATACTACTCTATAATGGTTGTTTATTTGTATGTCGGGGCACACCACCCTTTAGTCAATGGTAGAAAACATTTCTAGTGTGTATTTCAATGATTGAAAGTCCATTTTTACAATTTTTGTGAATGGTTCAAGGCCACTTAAGTTTAGTGCATGATTTAAAAACACATCAAGGAAGAAGGATGAAAGCCTCTTCCTGTTTTAAAACATGAAATTAGTACAAGAACAAAACAAATACTAAAGTGAAATAGCTGAAACGTGAAAGTTAATGTACTGTGCACCAAGAGCAAACCATGGAATTTGTCTGACTGAGAATAGTGTTTGAAGATGAAGGCCTTATGTGAACTGTATAATAGTTAATAAATTAAATCTTGTAAAATTGTCCTCAGATCTCTTGTGATACCTGCTTCTGTTTGTCATGAGTGTCTCTTAACAATATGCATTCACAGTAATATTAGAATTTATGAACCTGGAGTCTAAAGCCACTCAAAAGCTGTTTGGTGTAGTGACACAGCAACATGGAAAGTATCATGGCATTGGTTAAAACATCAGTGTTGTTAGAGCAGAAGGCCCTGTGACAGCTTCTGAAAAGGCCTATCACACCCTGCTGCCATTTGACAATGTAAGACCCGTCTAATTATTATGTTATTATCCATGCTTTTCAAGTATGGATTAATGGAGGCTGGTTTGAGCTATTTTGATGATTGATAGGTCAGTAAACAAACAAAGGCTTGAATGTGGAGCTGCTTTTTTGTATTGTCTCTGATCAGCAGTAGGTATTTTAATAATAATACACCTTCATCACATCCATACCAAATGATGATGATGATGATGATGATGATAATGATGGCCCAACTCATTTCTCTGGTGAAGGCCTTCACATCCTTTACATTCAGAAGCTGCAATGTCCAACTTATACACTGAAACTAATTCTGCTGTTGCAACAAGAAGCTGTAGTAACCAATTGGGGACCAGTGCAGGTGAGTCTGAAATATATCAATTATTCACCGCATATCCGTCATGAATGACTGCTCCCTCTTGGTAGCAGACTTTTGTCTCAGTATCTGTTAATCTCTGTAGGGGGCTGTAGTCTTAGAACGCCATCTTGTGGATGCTTTAATGCAAAGTGAAGTGGAAAACAGTCAAGCCTGAAATGCAATGAATCCCACCAGCAGTAAATTATTTAACCCATAAAGAGCCAACCAACCACTGTTGACCAACATCATCTATCAACATAACAGTTTTTTTTTTTAAATCATCAGAAGGAATCTTTCTAGGACCAAAAAAAAAAAGAGTTTGTCCTAGGTGGTCTTTGGAAAACGGGATTGATGAAGTAAATGACAAACAGGAAGAAAACTCCAAGACATTCTCTTTTAAGCATTAAAATGCCTTTATTCTCATGGCATGTTCATATCTATCTATCTATCTATCTATCTATCTATCTATCTATCTATCTATCTATCTATCTATCTATCTATCTATCT
>JAPTYR010000007.1:16780835-16791762 GCA_029814505.1 Siphamia roseigaster | reverse complement strand
CGCCCTATGTGGCTGGGATAGGCTCCATGCGACCTCCGTGACCCTAGTGAGGATGAAGCGGGTTCAGATAATGAGATAAGATGAATATGAAATGGATGGAAATTCCTTCATGTGAGCCAAAAAGGCACACACTCGGAGTTGGTTACATGAGGCATTTTCTTCTTTTTGCGACATTATTTGAATTATTAGTGGGATATTAAAATTAACTCAGGGACACTTAAGTGAAGCAAAGACTTATGGGGAATGGTCTGGAAGTTTGGGAACTTTCAACACCATGATTTCCATCCATTCCACAATTAGTTCTTTTTGCACATTTGGCTGTAGAGCATGAAAGCAGGCTCATGTCTTTAGGCGGTTCCCAGCCGCAGACTCCAGAGTTGCACATAGACTAGACAAACAATCCACTTCCATGTGTTTGGTAATGGACAACAGCTCCAACAGGATTATCAGTAAAGCATTGTGTAGTGTAAATGATTTGAACTACCACAAGAGGGTATGACATTGTGATGGTATATATTGGTAACACGCCACTATTTTGTGGAGCCTTGTTATTTTTGCATTATTATAGTGATCTTTATAGTTTATTTTTCTTCTCTCTGTAGTTGCTCCTGATATATCAGTTGTTGGGTACGATGGAGACTGGTACATTGGACGAGAAAATGTTCAAATGACTTGTAAAGCCAATGCAAATCCACCAGCTCATCACTTCAGATGGATCAGGTGTGTATCAATGTCTGACAGGCCTCAATGTCTGACAGGAACAAATGGCATGACTAGCAAAAGTTCTAAAGATCCCTTAGTAGAGTGGTCTTCAACCCTAGTCCTTGGGACCCACTATCCTGTCACCCTACTCCAACACCTGATTAAAAGCCGTGGGTCGTTATTAGGCTTCAGCAGAACTTGATGAGTTAATCATTTGAATCAGGTGTGTTGGAGCAGGGTTACATCTAAAACATGCAGGACAGTGGGTCTTGAGGACCAGAGTTGAAGATCACTGCCTTAGTAAGATGTGCAAACCCCACGATGAAAGCGCGACACCGTCGCCCAAATATAAACATGAACTAAAAATTACTTTTAAATTTATAAGGGTATCAACTGACTTGCTGCACAACTGACAAACACTACAAGCTTGACTTAATAATGAAGAAGTCTGCATGTCTCACTATGTCTTGTCGGGAAAAAAGAATGAAATGCATCTTTATCTGTAAAGGTTTGTTGTGCAATTTCATAAGTAGATGGAGAACTTTTACTTATGCATAACCCTCAGTGAGTTGTCAATTCAAGTAATTATTTGTCATATTTTACATAATACACTTGGGCTTCCAGGTTTTCTCGAGTGCTTAAGTATGTTTGTGTCTCTTGTGTATCCTAGATTAGACAGTGAAATGCCAGAAGGGGTGGAAATAATGAACAGCACTTTGCTCTTCCTGCGTCCCCTCCAGCGGAATGACTCTGGAGTTTACAGGTGTGAGGTTGCCAATGACATCAACCTCCGCAGTCGGGATGTGCGCATTCTCATACAAGGTGAGCTGGGTTTACACACCAGTACACAGCTGACTCCTATTGCGCCCTCTTCCCTTAGGAAGCACTGTGTGTGCATACACGTCACAGAGGGTATCACTGCCTGTGACATTGTCCTTCAAGCTGAAATGTGACTCTATCACTCTGTCCCATTCTGTATGCTATGACAGTCTGCCATTCAACTATCCGGGTTATGATGCAAGTGTTGTAACTAGTTTAGTATTTTGGTGCCAATCATTTTGATCCTTGGGTTTAATCTTAATTAAAGGATAATTTGCCTTGATTGATATTGGCTCTCCAGATGTTGCAGAAGGGGGTGTTTCTGAGCCAGACAGCTGCAAATATTTAAGGTCTTTGTAGACCACAATGCACTGCCTCTGCTTACTGCTCTCATGGCTTGGCATATTAGTCTGTTGTCTCTGTTGTATATTATGTGCATGTTTCTCTGATTTCACAAAATCAGTCTGGTATGTGGAAGCTCTCTTTCTGAATGAAATTTTGCTCATGATGTGAATTTTTTTTTTTTTTCCCTACATCTCTCTTGCTTCCTTTCTGTTTTTTCTTTTTTATTTCTGCATGTGTCATGCAGTAAGAGGCAAAAGCCTGCAGCCTGACTGAGATGATGTCCCAGATTCATAAAACATTAAGTAGTTCTTTTCAACTCTTATTTATTATTTATCATCCATATTTCATTTTCCTTTGAGAGGACCTGTACTGGTGTGTGTGCAAGTTTGCGCATGTTGGTGTATCCTTCATTATGTGTGTTGATGTGGTTGTCTTCATGCATGTCGATTCACCTCCTGCATGGAGCTGTACACTCCTACACTTGGACTGCACTCCTTTGGGTTCATGTTTCTCATCTCTCGGATGTGAATCTTTACCTCGCATCTGGTCTGGCATTCAGTTTGAAGTGGCAGAGCAATTGCAGCCCCATTAAAGCTTTTAGACTCAGATTCTTTCCAGTGTTTTCGCTCCTTCTGATTAGGGCATTTGGGTTTTCTGTTTTTGTGGGCATAACTCCCGATCCAGTTAAAGTCTGATGTTCTAATGGCGATAGTACATCATCATATTTGCAGCACGGTGTAAATACTAATATAATTCTCTATTATGTAACATAATATTTGTTATACTCTTGTCTAATTGTATAATTATGTTTTTAATAAGAAATTAAGTTTTACACAAATAAGGTGAACCTTTATATGTTTTGCTGTTTCTCTCTAAAATCCCATCAAGTTCTTGTAGAGACTTGTGCAATAATAGCCCTGAATATTTGTGGGCCTTCACAGAAACATTGTAATAAGCCTCCAAACTTACTGGTGACATTGAAACAAGTAATTACAAAAATGAAAGGGACAATGTTAGATCATTCTCTGATAACAAATCCTGTTTCACTGAATTCCATTCATCCAGGTTCTTTTATGCTTTTGTTCCTTGTACCCTGCATGCGTTACCCAGATGCCTTTGGTTTGCTTGGTTTTTATCGATTCTATGAATTCTGAGATCGCCTGGAGCTGAAATCATAATCACGATTAAAATTCGATTGAGATAGATAGATAGATAGATAGATATAAATACAATTACACACACTCTTGTAAGGTGTTTGAAAATAAAAAGGCTGTAAAACTTGATACATTACTGAACAAAAGACTCCATCGAGTGTTTTGTAAAAAATTTAAGAATATAGTTAAAGGGTAAAATATAAGAAAATGAAGGCCCAGTGAATTCTTCTTTGGATCTCTTAGTGCATTTAACTCTGTGCAACAGTTGAGATATGAGAGGAAAAACGATGGAAACCTTGGTTTTAACTTTTTTTTATCATAATGTATTACACCACTTGTAACAAACATTTTCATTATTCTGTCATCTAATCCCGTCTTTTCAGCCAATACCAGATCTTAGATTTCCATGTTTTACTTACTAATAATTTTTCAGTAATCCTTGCTTGTTGCCAGTGATAATGTAAAGTTTAACTGCTGAGCTGGTCATGCAAACCTGAGGCTGCTGTGGTGCATGTGCACTCCAGTTCAGTACATGTTATAGTTTAGTTGATGTTTTTGTCCCAGCCTAGTAAAATGCTGATATAGTTGACATTCTTTGCTTTTCTGTCTGTTCATCTCTCTCGTCCACCCCTCTACTCCTTTCCCTCCTTCCTTCCCTCATTAGATCCTCCCGCCATGCCCTCCACCATTACTGCTCCTGTCCTAACTGGCTCTGCCTCCTCCACATTAGTGGACGAAAAGGGCCATGTCCTTCTCAGCTCCCCTACACTTCAAGCCATTCCTGCAAGTAATGTTGGTTCCATAGTGGGTGGGGCTGTAGGGGGTGCCTTGTTCCTGCTATTGGTGCTGTCTCTGGTTGGCGTGTGTTACCTCCGGAAACAGCAGACCTTCCATGGAAATTACTACACCAAGCAGTACCTGGGCACTAACGACCTCCAGAAGGCTCCCACTCAGCATGAGCTCCACCCAACCAAAGCTGGCAGCAGCTCCCACCATCAGGATCATGATCGGGAGGAGTGGGGGGCCCGTGAGCTTAAACATGAGCGTGACCGCCGTCACCATAGCAACTATAACGGAGAGGACTACCCATCTAATGGCTACACCAGGGCAATGAGGGAGAGTAATCAGCATCAGCAGAATCAGCATCGCGAGCACCTGCAGTATTCTGGCTCACGCCAGGCCAGATGTGGCCGGTACCCTAATTCAGGGAAGCCGAAGGAAAACAGCTCCCCCTACATGTCCGATGACTGTTACGATAGTGGACCTGACGGTGACTACGTCGCTCACACAGATGGCTCGGTCATCTCTCGTAGGGAGTGGTACGTTTGACAAGCTTCAGTACCAATGGTCCTGCTGGAACAGAGATACAACAGAATTTAGAAGATTTCATTTAGTAAATCTGGAACAAACACAATTTCTTTTCTGTATGTGTGCACACACTTTGACCAGTCTCATTTCTGTAGTTTCCTCTTGCTCAAGTGTCCTGGTTGACATTTGACAATTTTGTTTTTCCATATTCTGGACAGACTGAACTGCGTAGCCACTTTAAATGTCAATTTTTACATGTCTACGAAAGTGGACATGCCACTAGTTTGTGTGTAGAGGCATGATGTCTGTGCTGTCTCTGCCTTATTTCATACTCAAGAGGACTGCCAATTTATTTAACATTAATGTCCTCGAACTGAGTGGAAGCCCTATGGGCTTTGAAATCACATGTGGTTATTATAGAAGATTTATTTATGTGATTCAGCCATATCAGACTATTTGACACTTGCTCATTTGTATTTATTGTTTACACTGATTTGTTTTGAAAGACTCTTGAACTTTGATTTGGTTTGAGAATATTTCTTACCATCCAACAGTGGAACAAACCTTAAAAATAACAAAATCTGGATTTTCACATCCTCCCATTACTCAGTGGGATACTGCAAAGGCATCATTTGTTAATTTAAAAAAGGGTTTGTAGTGCTGAGCAGTCAGAACTCCACCTGATAATGGACATAAAATTTCTTACCTTATGCTACCTTTTTATATACAAACATATCGTTAGACCGTTGGTCTTCTAAATGTCTAACCTTCATTAAAATTAACATAAAATTGCAAGTTTTCAGACAAGCTTAGTGATGCCATTTAAAAATGATAGCCCAGAGTGGAACTTGAACATTTCTACTGTATGTCCTTTGGCATTAGCATGTCTTGTATTCCCACAGCGGGAGGGAGGTAGAGGGGGTGAGCAGGAGCGCTGCAGGAATGAGGCACTGCCCACTGTAACCAACACACTGGGTCTGTTATACACTCAAACCTCCATAAACAAATTTACTATACCATTTAGAGCAAGTCCAAATAATCTGAAATGCCATTACATGTGTTAAACATTTTAGATGTATGTTCTTTATTGCGATGTCAGTTGTCATCCTCAGTTCAGTCCCAACTATTTTGTGTGCTACCGAATGATAATGGCTGTCTGAGAATTTGCACTCTTGTACTGAACCCCAGCTCTTGCAAGTTGAAGAGGGCCATCAGCAGGGGCATTGTTCAAAGCGGGCTACAGTATGGCAGATACCATATGCTGGCCTCTTTGTCAGAAGTATTTAATTACACAAAGAAAGCATTGAAGAGTCATCATGTCCTACCAGAAATAATTGCCTCTCTGCTGTCATTACTAAAATATGTAGAATATTACAGAAAAACTCTGCATTTTATTTTTACTTCTAAGAATGCCACACAAAATCTACAGGATGTAGACAGATCAGGATTTTTTTAATGCGCATTATTGTTCTTACTTGGTAGAAAGGACAGAGTAATTGTGTTGCACTAATCAGGTTTATCATTTCAGTAGCTGCAAAATAATGTACTCAGTCAACTTTTTGTTTTCTGATGACAATTTCTGGCTGCACAACTATAGTTGTTTGTTGCCGGTTACTTTAGGCAGCAGGATCACACTGAAGATGAAGTGCTTTACCAGTCTGGTTCATTCGACCACCAAGCCATGGTAGTTTATCAGTTAAACAGAAATAAATCTGACCGATTTAAAGATAATCCTCCTTTTTTGAAAATGGGTACTCACAAATAAAATCTTAAGTATATTGGCACTTGCACCTATTTACCAATTTCTAAGGTCTGCCAGTTTCTTTCATGTACTCTAGTGTTTGTGAATACATGCCAACATTATTACTATGGTCACTTATACAGTATTAGCTGAAAGATGCCAAATATTTGTTTAGCTTGTATGTAGAAATATTAAGATGACCGTGTCTCACTTAGGTATTACTGACTAGGAAACAACTGAAAACTATCTTATCTTAATGCGTATCACTGTTGTATACAGGGTTTTGTAACCTGAAATAGAAATGAAAAGATGCTTTAGGCCAGTTTAGTATCAACATTTTCAAAAATGGGTTTCATTGTTATTGACTCTGGTTATTTTTCTTTTTTGCGTTTTGAAATTGAGCTGCAGTTCTCACGGTGAGATTTGATGATGTGCCACCGTTATTTGCATTTGTAGAATATACAGAATACTGGTGTTCAGAAGAGCTTATTTATTTCCACAGAGGCTTTCTCGATCAGTTACTAGTAGCGGAAACTTTGGATATATTGCAAGAATTCATGTTACTTAACACTGTTTTTGGTGCTTACAGCTTTGAAAAACTACATCTGAAACCTCTGAAATGTTTTGTTTTTTTTTTTTTTTTTAAAGCTGGGTTTGGATTAGACCTGAAGGTAACGCCACTGTCAAACAAGCATAGCAAAACATACAACAGTGAGGGAGCTGCCAACGTCACTGCCTCAAATCAAGCTGTATTAAATATCCATAGGTGCTTTTCTGTCGTATTTGTGGTCTTGAGTTTCGAAGAAGACCATCAAAGATGGAGTCTAAGAGTAAGAAACCTAAGCTTCATATCTAATTTTGGTGCAAAGACGTGTGGCGTCACTTTTTGTATAGTTGGTCCTGCTGACATTCAACAAGTGAGATGGAAACAAAAATAAGTTGCATAAACACATCAGTTTATCTTCGGCAGAAAATAATTGTCGTCTTCAAGATCTACAGGACGCACTCAGGAGATGTGTATGCATTGCTGGTTAAATTTTCCAGTTAAAACCTGTTTACACAGTAGTTGTGGATTATCAAACATAAAAAATATTTAATTTAATGAAAATAGCCAGAACACAGTTATCCGGACAATTAACTCCACCAAGGAGGCTAGGATTTTGCCAGCGTCTGTGTTGCTAATTTAATGTGGGAAATTTGAGTTAACCCCCCCTCCCAAGACAAAACAGCCGACTGACAAAAAGTGATTTAATCATGATTAATCAAAATTAATTTAAAGCAACTCTGTGATTAATCTGATTAAAATTTTAATCATTTGACAGTCCTGAACATAATAGGTCTGACATTTCTGACACATGTACCTCCAGTTTGACTGCTTCGGTCAAATTAACCTAAACAGTATCTATGTTATATAAACATGAAGGGGGTGATCACAAATATGTGAGATGAACCAGTTTCATATTATATGTTGATTACACTCATTGAGGCTAACAGAAGTAGTTGAAAAAATCATTTAAAATTTTTTTCCTAGAACTTTAAAACAGGTCAGTTTGACCGATGACATAACAGGAGGGTTGAAACAGGTATAAATTGGAATTTGACATACCAGAATTGACTAAAACTACAACAAAACCTCTCTAAAAAATATTTAATCAAATTTTGTTCTACAATGTAATCAAACCAACAGTCAATACTTGGTACATACATATAAGTTCCTTCCTACCTGTTCCTCTGACGACAGGTGTGTCACTCTGTTCCTTCACCAGGTGACTGTCTGAAAAACAAAACGAAAAAATAACCATGATCATCGCCATAAAAAACAAACCATTTACAGTTTAAAAGCTGATCATTTGCAATAATTCACAAAAGATGAAAGTGACAACATGAAACTGTAAAACAAAAACCTTTAACCCCTGATGCGCCAGCACTGATACGTTCTGAATGGACAAAATGAACAAAACAGCCAAAGTGATAAATAATAAAAAACAATAAAAACCAACAAAAATGAAAGATAAACCAACAAAATAAGTAACATGAACAAAGTAAGACACAAACAGAACAGGATTGAAATAAATAAATAAACAGCAAAATGTAGAAAAATAAACAAAATATTTTTTCTTCTTTCCTTTTATTTAAGGGACAGTGTACAGAGAACATTAAGCTCACAGAGACAGGTATGTACTGTACCAGATTATAGCTAAGAACACTGTAAAAAAAATTATTCTGTGTTCATGTAAGTTTTAATCAATTTATTAGGTAAAATATACTTAATATAACGGTGTCTTTGATTTTGTGGCAAATATTGAATTACGTCCACCAAGGAGGTTAGGTTGAGGAATACAATCTACTCATTGTGGTTAAATAAAACATAAGCTTTCTCTTTATTTAATTCCAAACACTGAGAATATTGAGGGAATTCAAATCAGTATAATCAGGTAATTACATCCACCAAGGAGGTTATATTTTTGCCAGTGTTTGCTTGTTTGTTTGGAAAATAACTCAAAAATTATCCAAAAAGACAATTTTGTGAATTACTACTGAACTAACTAGGAAAAAAAAATCCTCAGAGAGCGCAGACCTCCGCCAAGCAACTCGTTCACCCATATTGGGATTTCTACCTAAAATAACAATCCTACAATTATTTTGTCTCCATCTGTAGATTCCTTGACCATGAAAATGTACCTCTACTAAGTGAATTCATGTTGATATCACTATTAGTTCAGTAGTTATTCACTAAATTGTCTTTTTGGATAATGGCAGTTTTCTTCCAGATCATCACCAAAATCAAATCATTTGTTCCTATGACCATCCTCTACATTCCCTGAAAATTTCAGCAAAATCCATTCATTAGTTTGAGTTATTTTGCAAAAAATCACACAAACGCCAGCAAAAACATAACCTCCTTGGCGGAGGTAATCAGCTTTATGTATACACAAACTGCATCATTCTCTGAATAAAGTAGCTGATTGTTTAAAGCTACACATCTGTCCTATTTTATTATCAAGTTTTCCTCTTTGCATAAAAACCCTCAACCCGTGATCTTAATCGTGGAAATAACATTGTGTCTAATATAGATTACTGCATCAGTTGATAGTTTACATTTTACTTCTGTGAGCTTAGCAGATTTAGACAGAAAACAGCCACAGTAAAACCACAAATCACTCCTATTTTCTATACGTTTTGCATCAATAGCTGCACTAGAGGATCCAAACAAAATTATAACTGTCACTGTTTAGTCTGAACTTGGCAAAGACAGTAACATAGAAAGTTCATATCTTCATGCACCGTTTAATCAAACCCATCGCCTTTATGAAGGTGATACTAAAGATCTATAGAGTACTTTCACCTAGTCCAGTGTTAGCACCACCAAACTGTGCATCAGTCTAACTATTTATGCAACATTATTCTGCACATGCATTTAAAGTTATGATTTTCCTCACAGGTCACAGAGACATCTGTTCCTGCTCTTATGCTGGTGCAGACACTAAAGAAGGCTTCATTTTTACAACCTTTCATAAATGTTAAAAGGCTAAATGACTAAATGAAGATTAACACATGGTGCCAGGTACAACAAACCCTGTGGATCGCAAACATTTTACCTGATTTGCCCTCTTATCAATGTAAAAACACATTTTTGATGACCTTGACCCTTTGACCTACATTCACCAAAACTGAATGGGATCTATTCTTGACCACCTCACACCTTTCCTGAAAATTTAATGTAATTGGTCCAGAAGTTCTTGTGTAAAGTTACTGACACACAGACAGACAAAAAACTGAACCAAAAATACCCTCACCTCCCCTTTTGGGGGGGTGGCAGGGTAATTGCAGTAATTTCTTGTATTGGTAAAAGTTATAAGACCATATCAAGTAATTGTTTCTACATCGACTGTTATTGAGTATTTTTTGCTTTGTTAATACAACACCATGATTCTTTGTGCACATTTATGGTGATCAGTCAAATGAGTTGTGCATAAATGATGGCGAAATTGCGCTTTGTTGCATTGGAAATTTTCAGTCATTTCCTGTGTTGTCAGTACATTTAAGTGGCTGTTTATGTTCATTATTTTCAAGACGTTAACACGGTTACATAAAATGCAGCCCCAAAGATGTAATAAAGAAGGGAGGAATAAGAGGATTTTGGTGCCTTTCAAAGTAATTTATTCTCAGAATAGATCAGTGCAATACACTGTCTTCTAATTTAAACCCAACAGAGATCAGAAGATCATAATGTACTTGGCTGTCAGTAAATCAGAACAAAGTATTTGTTTCACGCTGATGTTTTATTCTCTTAGGTGATGCGAAACAAATAGACCTACCTTCCAAATAGCTTCATGCAGCAAGTGTTCAGTGTTCAAGATTTTGCATGTAATCTGTAGCTTGAGTTCAGTCAGAGTGCAAGACGACTCAGCTGAGTTCATGAGGGTGAGTTTGTTATCCTGCTGCTTTGGTCACACTTCAAAAAGCTCAGACCACAGCAATATACTGTAACTTAATTCACAAAACTAGAAATATATTTCCTGGAATCCTTGTCTTTTACACAACTGAGTTTGTTTCTTTTTCCCCCCCTGCAGCTCATTTATCTGACAGGTTTAGTTTAGATAGTGTAATAGAGGTAGGTATAGTGTTTCTATTTTATAATAATTCAGTATGACCTAAATTCATCATTAGTGTTCAATATTGTGTTAAAATTATGTCAAAGATGCTAATGTACTGGATTACAGAGATATTCAATTCAATTCAATTTTATTTATAAAGCCCTAAATCACAACAAGGTTGCGTCAAAGGGCTTTACAGTGTTAACCTGTAAAATAGTCAATAGAAAAATACAGAAATCACAAAGACAAATTGTCCCAAG
>JAPTYR010000007.1:16716076-16726195 GCA_029814505.1 Siphamia roseigaster | reverse complement strand
AGGGAGAATGTGAGAGTGAATGAATAATGGATCAATAATGTAAAGTGCTTTGTGTGCCTTGAAAAGCGCTATAGAAATCTAATCCATTATTATTATTATTATTATTATAATTAAAATGTCACCATACACACATAATGAATCTTTAAATGATAAGTTTTTGCAGTAAGAGTACATAACTACCAACATGATATTGTGATTATGAATGTGGTATCAATTTAATTGCGAGGTTGTAATGACTTATTAAATAATCTATTTCACATATTTCAGAAACACGAAAAAGTATTGAACTACAAATGATATTTTATTTTATGTCCATCAAAATACGAATGACAATATACTCCAAATTAATTATTATTATCAATACTTTTTTATTTGAAACACTCAATGGTAAAACAGGATACACTGAATAGGAAAAAGGAGCTTCCCTTCGTTTATTATTACTATTGAAATTCCTTTGAGCAAAGCAGCACAAAGTAGTTCCAGAGTGGCGTCTTCTCAATGACCATCAGATCAAACCATGGCTGCAGCTTCGTTGAAGAGGCTTTTTGTTGTTGTTGCAGACTGAGTGGGAGGATTTGTAGAGCATAACATCAGTTTTTCTGTCTCCCCATCGCTTTAATCTTGGCTGGTGCTGCAGGTGAGGGCAGGGGTTCCCTCTGCTCACTGTCTGATGGTTGAACGGGGCAGGTGCACCAGACAGACAGCACATCTGTCCTGTTTTAGCTGTTTGATTGCTACTCTGATCTGTACTGTTCTGATCTATTCTAGCTTCACACTGCTGCATATCAGTTACATATTTATTCAACTGAATATTATTTAAACGTATATATCAGCTACAAATGCAAACATTTTCCTCTTAAAAGAAATTCAGATGATGCTTCCTGGGAAAATATGGCTTTTTCAGTTGAATTTAACAAGTTCTGTGGCAGCCAGCAGATCTTTAACACAGCAGACTTTTTTGGCTTGTAAAGCAGGAAAAGTGTTATAATGTGATAACATCAAATAATGACAATTAACTTAGATGTGAGGAATATAATACAATGCGGAATCAACAGTCAGCAGTCATTAATGAAAAGGATTCCTCATTCAGGTAGAAAATTACTCACATTTATTATTTACATGAACAGATGTTGCATATTCTTAATATTTTTTTATGCTCAGTACCAATTTTAACTTAATTTAATGGAAAATACATAATTGATGTTTTTTTTCTTTTTGAGTAGATTAAAGATTTTACAAGATATTGTGGCTTTTTTCAAGAAAATCCATCAAATGAATTGGAAGGTCCTGTTGTAAGTTTATCTATACATGACCCTCAACTTGTTTTAAAAAAATAGCTTATGAGACTCACTTTGTGCTGAATCTAAGATCCCAAAATCGGTTTTAAAATGATTAATGCTCATGTTTCTGCCACAAAGAAATTAATAAATGCTTAAAAAAAAATAAGACAACACACTTCCAACTGAGCCACAATCTAATAACATCTAAGTTATAGTGTTATTCACCAAAAGCCACTGGAATGTGATTTCACCTCCAGCTCATAAAAGATTAAAGTCACAATAAAATTAACAGTGATGATAATGGTAGAGGCTGCTGTCATAAAGAATCATTTAAACATCATACCGTATTAATGCAAGAATAAAAAAAAAAGATCAAATAATGAGGCAGTATGGAGATTTAATTCAAGAAATACAGAAAATAACAGACTATTCTGCGTTGTTGTTTTAGCACCATTTAATGATAGAGTCTCATTTTAATGACTTGAGAGGTCATCTCTAGTTTGTGCTTAAAATGAGTTGTGCCACTAATGTTTTCTAATATAAAAAGTTTGGTTTTTGCGCCAGAGGGGTCAGTGGCGATGAGGACTATATTTGGTTTTTATAGTGTAATCATACGTAACTTGTACATCTAATCATTAGATGCACAGTATTCTCAATGACCCCATAAATCATTATAGATCTTTAAAAAGACTTTAGGTTGGTTCTAGTGGTTCTATTTTTTTTTTGTCTTTGAAATCAACCACTTCTGTACTTTCGTAGTTTTATACAGTATTTTCCAATTTCCACATACATGACCCAGTCATTCACATATTTGTCCTGGGACTGGATGAGTTTCCCCATGTTTTAAGAGAGGCAGCATGTCGGTCAGTATGTCGATGAGGTTGTCCAGACCCCATAGGTATCCGTCTTCTCGATTGCCCTCCACCCATGAAGTGCGGTGGTCCACAGTGAGGTTCGGTGGTAAGGCCACTGTCTTCCCAAAGTCGATCATCCACACTCCTGTTCTGCCTGAATGATCGTGCACGAACAATAAAGAGCTGCCCACAACCTGTAGGGACACAAGGGTTAGAAAAAAAATCCCACCACGGGACACTTTTATGGCATCAGTCTGTTTCTCTCTGAGGCAACCACTACCAATTCGCCTGTTAGATCAATTATCCTTAAATTTGATAGTGCAACATTTAACCCATACAGACCCAGTGCTACTTTTGTGTCAGTTCTCAAATGAATTTTCCTCTTTTTAAATTTTCTTACATGATTTATCACCATTTATTATATTATCCTCTGTATTTTGCATCTTTTTCCTGTAAATCAGCTATTTTTCCCTATATTTGATTTACAGATTATGTAGACTTTCATTAAATCTGAGATTAAGGTTGAGATTTATTATATTAAAAACACTGAAAACTAAGAAAAAGTGACTTTTTGAGAAAAAAAAATTTTTTCTGTCTTTGTCTTCTGTCTCTGTCCCCATGTCAGGTCCGGCATCGAAATGTGGTTCAGCAAAACTCATAATAATGGTATTAGAATATAAAGGGGAGTCTCATATACGTTATGACATTTCACTAGGCAAAGTGAATTTGCTCAGAACCGAAAGGCAGACAGACCATTCTGCTCTTAAGATACTTGACAAGACTGGTTTAAAAAAAAAAAGAGAGGAAAAAAAAAAAAGGAAACTATATCAATAACTGAACATAAACTAAGCGTCTCCATCCATTGATCATTGATCATCATTGATCCAACTCTATGGGTTTTACTGGTGAATCAATGTTGTAGAAAATGATGGCGTTTCCACATTTACTATGGAGCCTGTGAACATTCAAATAGGTCATATCTGATGACCATGAAAATATAACATAGATTTGGCACTAATTATTTACATGTATTGATAGGATTAGTGAATCAGAAGTTATTAAACATTGTAGATCCATAGATGGTTTTGTTCACTGGTGGATGTGTGGGGTTTTATGGGTTAAGGTCATAGCATAGTAAACTGTGACTGAAAAGAACTGACCTCATGTGTTCTGAAGAATTCTGATGACTCCAATACCTGACGTAGCTGTTTCAGTCGTCTCAGGTAACCCCACTGCAGGCAGACGTGAAATACTTACACAAGAGGATACATCTAACTCATGTGTAAATAAACTCAGATATGTACTAGTAACACTCACAACGGTTTGTGTGTTAGATTCAACAAAGTCGCTCAGTGCCTCTATCACTTGCTGTCTGCTCTTGGTCCTTTTAAAGTTAGTGTGACATTCCTCATTTGGCTTCTGCACACAACATGAAAAGATCTCAAAATGCAATGAAACACTTTTTCTCTAGAAATAATAAATGGAGTGCAGTGGTTAGCACTCGTGCATCACAGCAAAAAGGTCGTGGGTTCAATTCCAGCATCAGTCAGTGGTGTTGGAATTGAACCTATGTGGCTGGAATAGGCTCCATGCGACCCTAGTGAGGATGAAGCGGGTTTAGATAATGAGATGAGATTGAGATGAGGATGAGGTTTTCGTAGGGGAGGGAAGCCATTTTTGTTTTCAGTTTTCTCCTGTTTTTGGTTAAGTTTAGGTAAGTTTTCTGTTCAAGAGCCATTTTGTTTGTTAGTTTTGGTTTCACCCTCCCTGACACCCTTTGTTAAAATAAATAATTGTTGATTGTATTGGATTTTAATTGAACAAGCTATTATTGTGTGGAAGCTGGGAGATGGAAGGCAGTCTTTTTGTTTTATCCTAGTTGCCGTAGCCTGGGGTGTAACAGTCATTCTGCATTAGCAGTTCAGCGAATCCAAACTGCTTCATTCTTCTGTATTTACACTTTTCTACTTTTATAAGTGTCTTGTTCCCTAAAGACAGGGTATAACCCATGAACATTCAACTCCATACAGAATCATTTCAGTCTCATTTTACTGTAGAAAGCCCTTATTTTGGGCTGAAACAATGCTCCAAATAAAATAGATTAGCAATACCACAGAGCAATAGCGCAAATGGCTAATGCAGACGTGTTTACTAAGTGTTTGTCTGACCTACAACACACACACACACGTATATGGGCGTTTCTCCAACTAGGGTACATATTGACCTGTGCATTTTCAGGAAATTTAGAAACATGTTTGTATGAAATTATTGGTATACTTTGTATTCACAATCTGTCTACATACCTGCTAAGATGTTGGCAGTGATAAATTCACAGAATCAATATTATATTTTGTGCATTTTTTTCAGGTCAGGCAAAGAAATTGTCATTTCCATCACCAACCAAAAATGTGTTTTAAAGAAAAAATGAATAAAGTTTTTTTTTTCTAAACAGAATTCATATTCAAGCACACTGGCATCTATTCAAATCTAACATCTATATATATTTTCAAAATGGAAGTTAAAAGATTTTATTATATTTACTCAATGTGGCGCACATTATTAGGTTACTGAAACATATACTTTAGCATCATATATATTTTAAATCAAATAGAATTCAATCGATACACCTTTACCCCACCATCAGGCATACAGCTATCAACATAACAACAATTATTGAATAAAATGTACTTCTAAAATGTATTTTTATGTTAAAATAAGCGTGGTTGTGGAAATGACATACAGTAGTGGGATAGACAGGGGAGTTGTGGAAATGAAATTACTGTATTTATTGTTATTTTTCTCACAGAACAATAGTGGAAACAATTGTGGAAAAAATATGTATGAGCATATTAAAAATGAACATAATGATTATACAAATACCAATTTTGTAAAGCACTTGCTATTGTTAGCAATTCAGATAGGCTTGTAGTCTTCACAGTATTTCATACATAAGACACTTTATTCAGATACAGACAATAAAGCACAGGCTTTGAAAATGTAACACTACTCTACCAGGTAAAATGTATATAATACATAAATGAGGCCATTTCATTTTCATTTTTATTTTGATTGCTTTGATTTTACACAATGAACAAATGAGCCAAAATTTGCAAGCAAGCAACAGGTAAAAACTACAAAAGGCCAAGCTACACCACGCAATTGCTTTGAACTGATCTGAATCTCTCAGCTGAAATAGCCGAACAGAAGAACAAAAAAAATGTTAAAATATTTAGATTTCATTGAAAATCTCCTTCCAAATGGAAGGTTCCAGCATCATGTGTCTCTTTGTTACTGGCACTGGCTCTGGAACCATCCTTATTAGGTCCTCTGGCCGATACCAGATTACATCTTCGCGCATCGGCCAGAAGAACCTGTTTACACCAATACGGCGCATGGTCTTAACCAGTAAACAGCTGTCAGAGCCCACATCTATTACAATCCCAGGATACGGATCCTCATCGTACTTGACGACGCACCATTTCCCAACCAGGCCCATGTGCACATTTGGGTTGGGCTGGCTGGCAGATGTACTTGGGCCTGATGAGTGCAAAGACATCTGTACTTTTTTTAGACCATAACACTGGCATGTGTTTGGCTCCTGGCAGAAACAGCTTAGCACTCTCCAAGCTATCTCTCCTGGTTCTGTGGATACAATCTGAACAATCAAAACTTGGATACTGTCATGGGAATATCACACGTGTTACAGTTACTGTTACAGTTAGCAAGCTGACACTTTTATCCAAAAGTGACTTATTACAGGGAATTTGTTTCTCCTTGCAGCCTTGGTGATTAGGTGTGTGTGTGTGTGTGTGTATTTGCCCACACAAACCTGGTGTATAGCCATTGTCCCTTTGATGTCTCAAGGCAATCAGGCAGGGCACCATCCATCTCCTGGACTTCTTCCTCACTGACGAACATCAGCTTAATGGACGATGACTGGTTCATTAACTGCTCATACACCACTTTTGCATTGGGCAGGTCAATGCCCTTTGCAACTAGGGCATCCGCCTGGTGTTTGACCGCAGCACCGACTCCATCTGCTGGGCCTTTCCCATGTCCTGCTTCCAGAAAATTCCACGTGATCCTGCTGAATCCCATCTTGTAGGGTATTTGGCGTAAAAAGAAAAAGTTCTTTTTTGACCTATTGGGTCGTAGGGCCGTCACTGATCACATGTAGAGTGGTTGCCTCCATGTGCTGTTGCTTCAGGTATGCAAGTACCTTTTTAAGATGTGCCCAAATGGCAGCTGGGTCATGGCGCACGCACGCACTCAATGTACACAGAGACACCACACCATCCGCTGTGTGCGCAACAGCGGTATGGAGGGTCGTCTGCTTGTGTGAATCTCCATAGAATGTTGACTGTACTTCTTCCCCATATTTGCAAACATAGTTCTCTGCAAAGTCTATGTGAAGGACAATGTTCTGCCCATTCTGCTTGTCTTTGAGAGCAGAAAGCGAGGCATGTTGATGACGAATGTTGTGGACATGCCTCCCCATCTTCGCCTTCAGAGTGGTGGTGAAGTCCTCCAATAGTGTTTGCAGGGTCCCATGCACCTTCTCCTTTGTTGTCAAGTGTACTTTTATGGTCTCATTTGTTCCTTCTTGCTTTTTTTTCTCCCTCTCCTCCACAACACTTCTCCACTGAAACCAAACTGTTTCCTCTGCTGCATCATAGCCTAGCGTTACAAGCTGCCTTTCCTTGCAGTTTTCACATTCTCTGTACATGCACTCTTTCGTGGGACTTGCACATGTTATTGATTGGATTAGATCCGAAACTCTTGAAGTATGAATTACTTTGTGGTAGAAGAGTCGGTTTGCCATAAATTGCATGTTTGAATGTAGCTTGCACAGGCACGTCTCGTTATCTTTCATGCTTGGTTTCACAACCCAAAAGGGCCGATGTCTACAAAACTGTGCATAGGAGATTTTCACATTAGGGTAAGCATGCCTGAATTTTGCATGCAAGACACTCAAAGAGTCAAGGAGGAAGCGCTTTTGTTTTTTTTTCATCTTCCTTGTAATTGTCTCCTTACCCGTGGTTGTCCTGCTGTTGTCATCACACTCCAAAAAATCTTCAACCATCTTTCTCACGTCTTGGCCAATTTTGTTTTGTTGTGTTTTTTGTGTATATTCTAATTTATTTGTCCTCATTACATTTGCCTGCTGAAGCTTTGAGGAAAAGCCAAATTCCTTCTTCAACATAAAACCTATGCGGTACTTCTTAATAATTCTCCCAGCCACAATTTTTGAAATAATTTGGCGACCCTTGCGGCTGCCTGTGTTGTATTTTGCCTTTATTTCAGAAATAATGCTGTTGTGAAATAACAGCGTTCTTCTTAGTTGTTTTGGACCTTGCTTCAGTTGTTTAGTTTTTGACTTTGGGGTTTCCACTTTGGGGGTTCCATTTTGTTCAATTTTATTTTGGAGACGAAGACATCTTTTCTTATATTTTTCTACTCGTCTAAGGGCTTTATCCAATTTTGCTGTTGCTTCATTAAGATCATTGTATGCTTTGCACCTTGATCGTTGATCCTCTTCTTCCTCTTTTTCTTCATAGTCTCTGGCTGACAGGGTTGCTCGGGTGTTGCTGTTGCTGCTGGTGACGCTGTTGCTGTTGGTGATGCTGTTTCAAGGGCCTCTTTCAGCCTGTCTCTTCTATTTCTTTGCGTGATGCGCCATTGTCTTCTTAGTTTTCTTTGCTCTCTTTTTGGCAATTCCTGTACTTGCTTCACTATCCCTTTCTCTTTTTTCCTTTGGTATCTTTCTCTGTCTTTTCTCAAGAACTCTGCGTATTTAACAGGATCGGATTTTATTCTATACCTGTACGATTGGGACTTTTCCTTTGCTGTCTGCGGGGCCATCTAAGAGAAAGAGAGAGACCAATTATGAATTGTTTTGTTATGTGACATCCAACTTAAATGGTCAGTCACTAAGGGATTTCATATAGCCGTGACGCATACACCTGACTCTCAGTCACACACACCACACACCACCACCATACACATACAATATCTTATTACATATAGTAACATGCCCCCCCCACCACCCTATTGCACTTTAATTAACCGCTCCCTATTCCTGTTTTCTAGTACAATTGCACTTCAACATCCCATACACCCCACATACATTACATGTAGCTTACTATCGTACAACACAATCCATGCCCTGACACTTCTGCATTTTATGCACTAAGCTTATGGCATTTACTGTACTTTAACCCCCACCCCAATTTGGTAGTACTGCACTTCAACATCCCATAACCCCCTCCACATGTCATTTCCATAACCAACCTGTCTTTTCCACTACCATGGAGGCAGTAGTGGAAATGACGGTTGTGGAAATGACATTTTTTCACTTTCCCTCCAAAATCTCTGGCTAGCTAAGGCATTCTAGCAATAGTTTTAACCATAGTATTACATAATCATATATTACAACAAATACACTTTAAAAAGTCCTGTTTTTGTCTTTCCATCATGAAATAAGAGCAGATTGGAAATGACATACTTAAAGTTTCTCATGCGTTTAAGCCATATTTACCTTGATTTTTGTTGTTTTACTTACCCCCATGTGGGGAGACCTCTGGCATCAATCCATGGGAATCCTTCTGGAGATTCTGTTGCTGTGGTTACTGAGTAAATTCTAAAGCAAGGTGCCTGGGATTGTAGTATTTTACAGAGTTGTGGAAATGACGCTAAACCCAGGGGACAGGCGTTCAACATGTGAAAAATGTAATATTTTCCAAATATTTCTGTTTAATACAATACATGTTCACTTAAATGGATCTTAATTAACCATCTTTGCTTGGATTTAACATTAGTTTGTAGTTATATCATTATGTTAAACAAGGTCAAAGGTCAAACTTATGGCTTGGGGACAGAGGCAAAATGGCTGTAAACACATACAAAATGGTTTATTTTTTGTAGAAAACAACATAATTTAGTCATAATATTTTTTTTCCAAGTTGACTTTACTAAGTTATAACTGTGGGTGAAATAATATTTATGTTTTTTTTTTTTTTCTTTTGATAAAAATATAGGCCAGGGACATAAAATCTACCATAGTTGGAGAAACACCCACGAGTGGAAATAACCACCCAGGTTATTGTACCGACCACCATGTGGAACCTGAACTAACCCCTGCTCTAAGGACCTTTAAACCAGGACATACCCAGGTCC
Source organism: Siphamia roseigaster (assembly GCA_029814505.1). Classification (NCBI taxonomy): domain Eukaryota; kingdom Metazoa; phylum Chordata; class Actinopteri; order Kurtiformes; family Apogonidae; genus Siphamia; species Siphamia roseigaster. Next base: position 16,716,885 of record JAPTYR010000007.1, on the reverse strand, counting down.
AGGTCTTCCCTCCCCTCCATCTCACCTTGACTCCCCCGGCAGTGCACTGGCTCTCGGAGCAGCTCCTCCTCAGCTCCTCCATGTCGGTCTGGCTGCAGTGCGGCGCCTCCTGGCCCATGTGACTCCCCAGATCTAGGTCTGGTCCTCCTGGGTCCTGCAGGATCAGGTCTGGTCCACTCAGGTCTTCTTGTTCTTCTAGTGGGACGCAAAATTCCGACACCTTGTCCTGACCCAGGTGGTGGGCGGGGCCTTGGGGGCTGAACTCTCCGTCCTGATGGGTCGGCAGATGTTGATGGACGTGCGCGGTGTAACTGTCATTCGTTGCCATGGAGACGGACTGGTGACCGTTGCCCTGACCCAGAGTCTGCCACATGGTGGAGAGGAGCCCAGGGATTTCTGGGAAATGTAACGAAGATTAAGACCTGACGGAAGGCCAGACTGACTCCCATCTGAACCTTTTAACCACATCAACATCCTGGACAACTGTCGATGAAACTTTAACCCTTTAACTCCTGAGAGTTTAACTCCAGTTCTATAGTAAAAACAAAAATAAACAAAACTAGAAAAGCACTCAGAGCGCAGACCTCCGCCAACTGTTCGCAGGGTTTTCTTGACGGTACTGCTGGGATTTGAACCAGGGATCTCCTGTTTACTAGACAAGTGCTTAACCAACAAAGCCACAGCACCACAAGGATACATCCAGTTTTTTCATAATATACATTTCAGATGAATATCATAAGAAACCAAGCATTGCTATTCCCCATTGACCGCAATGTTAACGAAAATTAAAAGTGATCCAGAATCCAGGA
>JAPTYR010000007.1:16693344-16703556 GCA_029814505.1 Siphamia roseigaster | reverse complement strand
CAGACTTGAAACAGACATCGATTTCGTTTTACTTATTTATTTTTTGATTTTGAAGCCTTATGCAAGCATTCAAAATATGCTGTTCTTGATAGAAACTGATACAAAGTAGAACAAAACCTTTTAGAAAATACATTTTAGAGTAAAATATGAAATGGTCTGTTTTATTGACATGAGAATGTGGTAACATGTGGACAAGCTGCCGTAGTAACTTTACCTTTGTATGGAGCACCCAAAATGTTGACTTATCTTTTAACAACCCAGATAATAATCGCAATGCCTTATTTAATGCATTTAAAACTAACATTACAACTTGTGATGGTCCATATTGATATGGGTAAATTATAAATAGAGCGATTTCGTGGGAACAGTTCCCAGATGGTTGTTTTACATGTGACAGAGTGAATACATTTTCAGCATCAAATTTGAACTGTATTTTTATGTCTGAGGCACAGCTATGGTGTAAAAAGCACAGTGGGTAAAATCAGCTGTAACTTCTTTTCTACAAGTGGTATTTAAAAAAAAAAAAAAAAAAAGATAGTTCCATAAAACATATTTAGCTAAAAATGAGCCTACATGATGAATAATGTGTATAAATGTACTTTTTTCTGTTGACGTTGGGCTTGATCAGAGTCGAAGACCAACAAACCTAATGTTGACTGAGGACTTTTATTGCATGAACTAAAGCTTTGTTTGCACTGACTTCATGCATTTTATCCTCTACTATTTTGCACCCCAGCTTTTTTAGAACTCCTCACCTGAGTTTGAGTTGAATGGAACCACATATTAAACTGACTTCTCTGTCTCTAGTCTAGAGGAGGCCTTGTATCCAGGAAGCCACTGTGTAGCACTCCAACACACAGAATGAATGACAAAGGTAACTGATCACAAGATGACTTTATTATGATTCTGTTTTGCAATGTTACAACCTCTAAATCTCATTTTCCATCTGACAGAAAGCTCAATAGACACAGGAGCGGAGCTGTCGGAGATCGATGCCAGGCTGCAGGCGTTGCAGGAATATATGAGGGATCTGGATACAGGACACTAACACTGACCACACAAAGACACTCAGGCCATCACTTTTTTTCTTTTTTCTTTTGTCCACCATGCTTCATATGTGTGCAATGAAATCGACTAGTGTGTAAACACGGTCTAATAAGATGAACAGGAAACCTCACTGTGAAGGACACTGGACTGCTTTTAATTTTTTTGGACAGACTTATTTTTTTTTATTGTATGCTATATTAATTAACTTAAAAGGTAATTGTCTCATGAGTGTTTCTTTTATCCCAGTCCATTTGTGTGGATGTAAAATGTGGCAGCACAAGCATTTATAGCAGTTTGGCTCATTCCCAATTCTCCCCTTAGCCCTACCACTTCCCCTTGAAAATGTCCTGCAAGGGGTAGGGGTTGAAATGTCCCCCAGAAGAAATGGGACAACACTTCGCCTCCTGTTACGTCATCAGCATCTGTTTTACACAATACATATGTGGAAATTGACTACATATATCGGTACATTAATCCACATGATTACATCCCAAAACTACACCATGGTCGATCTAGGAGTTTCAGTCTGTGGTGGCCGACGTAAAAATTCAGACGAGACAACACGAAATGAGTGAGTTTATCAGCAACTCTGAGCAGGACACGGAAGTACACCGCACCGCTATGACGACCAGTACTGTGCTGAGCCGGTTCCACATAATGGAAACGGCGCGACAGATGGTGTTAACAGAAGTGAAAACTTTGTTTCATAAAGTATTCATCATACACACACTAGTAGCTGTAAGCATCTCTGCTTTGGTCTTTTTGCGATTATCAATTGTAATGCGATCTATTACACATTAGTACGGCATTAACAATCAAATTAAGTTCGTTTACAATGAAAATATGTACATTTATGCGTTTCTTTTGTCACTGCTGGAGTTTTTGGCTGTTTTCCACCATCTGGCCGATGATTCAAATAGAATTATGGGAAATTTCTTCTACCCCTCCATTTATAGTGTGGTCCTGGTTTGTCTTTGTGTCTCGGGCTATTCAGCCCTTCACCTTAGCCCCTCCCCTCTGTCTAATTGAGAATTGGGACAACAATACCTTTTCATGTGAACGTGCAAAACACAGGGGTAAGGGGTGAACTGGGATTCAGCCTTTCTCTATTCTTCGCCTGCTCACTGACATGTTCCTCTGCTTTTCTGGTGTGAATGCAGGTGTGTGATGGGTCATGTGTTGCTACAGACTGGTAACCCTACTGCTTCTAACTCCCAGTGCATGCTGGGATAGATTAAAGCTCCTTTACACAGAAAGGTGAGGTTATAACTCACTCAATAACTGTTATTCCTTCCATCATCTGTTTTCTTTTCACATGCTCTAATTTATTTTTTCTACTGTATATAACCTACACATTCCTGCTGCTGTTTACCCTTGTACAACATCCACATAATGATCTGGATTTTATTTTTTTTTAGTCTGTCAGTTGTTATGGACCTCATTTCTTGGACCCTGAGAGACAGTGTTGGAAAAAAAGTTTTTGGACACCCCATGCATTTGTTATATATGCACTAAGAATCACTCTTAATTCACTGAATTCTGCCAAATATTGTGTCATTCTGCAAACCCGCACCTTCCCTTCCGCATATGCTCTGTTCCATTGAAGTCAAAAGTGGATGTTTGAGAAAAATAATGCAACACGTCCAGTGGTTGGCATTGAACTGTCAAGAATTTTTTGTTGCCAACAACAAAAAACAAATTGGTTGTCTGATGCAGCCACACCTTTTAAAGTCAAAGTCTGCGTTATTGTCAATTTTTGCCATATGTTAATCGCACACAGAAAACTGAAATTACAAGACTCAAAGATGCCACGGTGCAAAGAGAACATAGAATAAAAATATATATATATATTTTAAATGATATAACAATAACCTATAAACACTAAACAATTTAACTATAGACAGAATATAAGAATAAAGAGCAGGGAAAACAGTTCCTCATATTCTATATTGTGTAAAATGTTAAGGGTGTCTGAGAACTTTCTTCCACTACTGTATCATAAACCAAAATATAAAACTTGAATCACATGAAATTAACATTTGTAGAAGGGAACAAGGTTAATGTCAACAGATGAAATGATCCTAGGATGTGGACCTACTGTAGTTTCTCCCTCTGTTTAGTGTCAGACCTTTTTTTTTTTTTTTTTTTTGCCATGATGGTAAAACTGCCAAATTTTTTTATGAAACTGTTAAATGCACAAGCAAGACTGTTACTCCAGTTTTCACCTTTTTCTAATGCCTTTTCTATCCCTGAAATATAATTTATAAGACACCTCCCTTGCTTCCTGTTTTGTCATTACATGATCCATGTCAGTCCAGTACAGATCTGTATTGAATAAATGAAGCGACGCCAGAAGGAAACCTTGAAGGGTTTCCACGCTACAGCTGGCCCTACCATTAATTAACAAACTGCTGAACACGAAGCCTTTCTCCCAGGGGAACTCCTTAGTGTCTGAACAGCTGCTTTCTGTTTCTACAGCAATAAATGGAGGTTGGACTTGAATGCCTTGTCAGAACACACACATACACGCAGAGCCAACTCTGAAATGGCTGCAAGCAGTGCAGACCCACAACATTAAAGCTAGAAAGGAGAGAAAAAAAAAAAAAGAGCTTTACCCTGAGTCAAACCATGTTATCCAATCATTTTAGTCTATCAAACAAGATTTCATTTGATTAGTCAGTTACTATAGCAACCACTGTAGAGTTGCCTGTTTTGCATCATGTCCTCCAGGTGCTTAGATGACATGGATGTAGTTTTGACAGGTCTTACGGTTTTCAAGGGTTAGTCTGGGTTGTCTCCCATCCTGACAGATTCAGGATGAATAACAGCTGATCCGACGAGTTTCAAAGATGTACTTTCTAGAACAGTTTTTAGTTCTTCTTATCTTCCTTATGCCACTTTGTAGTTATTATACAGTATTCAAACTGTAATGGTGCTGTCAGTATTGAAAAAAAGAGGTTTTCTGTCCCAACTCATATTTAGATCTGTAATTATTCTTTTATCTATTTGTATTTTATGTATTGTCTGTTATCTTTTTGTACAGTGTCCTTGGGTGACTTGAAAGGCACTTATAAATAAAATGTATTAAAAAAAATCTGTCTATGCAAGATTGTAGTTACAACTTAAAATGTGATCTGATGGAGGATAGTTAATGTTTTTTACCCAAAAAATTGAGGGAGGAAAAAAAGGTTCAGATATTTCACCTTCTGTAATGGTGGTTCTCAACTTTTCTGCTGCCAAAATTCCTTCAATCTTTTTATTATACAAAACGCACCATTTGGTGTACTGCCTATGCTGTTTCATTCTAAAAACTTTCTCTTCACACTAAATAATGTAAAGTCACAAGAGATCAGTAAAAAGTTGTATTCTGAACGTGTTTTTAATCCATTAAGGTCCAAATGTATTTTTCTTTGATCTGAATCTTTTCGCAATGACGACAGGCCTAAACACAGATTTAGCTCCCAATACAAAGTTTTCTTCATTTATTATAGAAACACAAGAACTCAACACCATACAAAATGTTGTTAAAAAAAATAGAAAACACATCAATTAGCATTAAAATTAGACATGAACAGTAAATATCGAATGATGTTTCAACGCTAGGCTTTTTTGTTTAACACTAATGAGGCAGCAGTTTCAGAAAGTTAAAATAGCAACAAAACTTGAAGGCACATCGTGTAATTGAAAATGTTGTCACCAAACATAGTGTAGGAAATGTTAAAGAGAAATGCAACATCATCAATGGAGTGGAGCATTCATGAAGTGCTACTAGATTGTGTTTCTCAGTGCACTCAGCTGTTACCAAACCAGTAAATCAGACATTTAATTGAGCAGTGAAATGAGGTCCCACAGTTTCCTAGTCTGCACTAAACCTTGGTTTCTTGTTCACGTTGGTCCAGTCAGGTCCGCAGTGGTCTCAGTGTTGTTTGTTTGTTGGGTTCTTCGACTGTTAAGTAACCCCTGAATGCGAAACGTGAGCTGGGAAGAGAAAGGGTGCGTGAGAACGGCTTTAGATACAAATATTTGCACTTGGAAAAATATTAACCACTCACCTTTTGCTGTTGTGTAATACAGTCCCGATAAAAGGCCCGTCTGCGCTCCTGCTCCTTTTCATCGCATGTCTTCCAAATCACAGCTTTAGCCTGAACCTCAGCTTCAAGCAGATTAGGATACTGTTGTCGCTGTTAAAAATAAATAAATCAACATACACGCACAAGTTGGAGTTAACATTCGGAAATAAAGATGTTTAAACCCCAGACCTATAACCAGCCAAAAGCACCTAAAATGTTTAAGAACTTTTGAGCCACTAATGCTATTAAAATAGGGTGTTCACAAAATCTCTTTACAATTTAAATCATTTATTACCCTACCCCCTTAAGGGAGGGCAAGGGGTATTGTTTCTGTTCGTTAACACGAGCAGAAAAATGAGTAGTTGAACTCAAACCAAATTTGGCTCACAGATTGCCAGTGATCCAGAACAGATGCCATTACATTTTGGGATCAGTAGATCAAAGTTAAAGTTCTTTTTGAATTTTTCAATTTTTTTTTCCACTGACTTATAATGGGCAAAACTTCACATGTCTGTAAAAACATACATTTTGTTTTAATTTACTTCAAACTTGGCACAAATATAGAAGTGATTGATATGCTGACATCAGCTGGACCGATGCCAAAATAAGATGACTGGCACCACTTCTTATAAAAGCAATTGTCGAGATACATTAATAAGATTCATTCTATATACTCAGTGGTTGTCAAAGTTTGATTGTGTAGTGTGGGATCATGCACAATCAAATCATTGGTTCATTTTTTTAGTTACTGCAAATGTTTTCCTTGACCTGTTGACTGAATATGTGGCACCACAACTGGATGACCTTCAACCAACCAATAAGTTACTAGGTTACGCACCACCACATGGCGACTGCATGTTGGTGGGTTCCTAAATCAAACATATCCAGACTGGTGGGTTGGAAGGGATGGCTAATTTCTCTGGACATCTTCAACAGACATCACTCCCCTGGATTGGTTTCTATGTGGTTATTTTAAAGATGTCATGTATTGAACAATTATACAGGACATCAACAACTTGAAGCCAAAGATCATTGATACCATTGGCTCCATTGATGAGTCCATGTACAGCCAACATGGGAAGAAATCCAGTACTGTCTGCATGTGCTTCATGCAACTAATGTTGCCCATATGAAGGTGAATGAAAGGAGGGGAAAAAGTCTGTTAACCCCACAAATGTAATACAAATTTGCAGCTTTTAATGTAAGAACTTTCCCACAAATGTAATAGCAGTTGCCTACCACAAACATAATACCAAATTTCCCACAAACAATTATTATGTAATTATTACATTTGTGGGATGGTAAAAGTCATCCCCTTCTAAAATAGTAATAACTTCCCACAAATGTAATAAATTAGTAAATCACATCGAAGTCATGCATGCATGGATTTTCATTCATCTTTCTTTTTCTTCCTATTTATTGTCATCCTTTGGATACTTGTTCCAGTTCCACATGGTTATTAGTTCCAGATTAAATAAAAAACACAGAATTAACTATATAATTACTATCAACTCTATTAAAAAAAGCTTCAGTATAAACTGGGTATTATAATTGTGATTGAAGTCTTTACTTCAAATGGGAATATAAATGATATCAGTTGAAGGAGTAAAAACACACTAGCACAGAGGTGCTGACAACACTGAAGTATAAATGAACAGAAACAAATTCACATATTCTGACACATGAACTTTTTTGTTTCTTGTCAGACCAGCGCTAGCTCGGTGTTATTCATGGGGAAAACACCCCAGATACCAGCAGAATGTCTTCATTCAACTGGCTTTTCCTCCCACATTATATATTTTTATTTATCTTAGATTCTTTTTTAATTTGTAACCTGTCTTTTCCATCATCCTTAATAGCAGAATGATAGTCTGGATCTTTTTGGTGCTGAGGAAGTAAGCTTTGCCAAGGGAGACGTCATAACATTTTTGAGGCTGGTCTTGGTATTCTACTGACTATTATGAGTTTAGATAAACTACACTTTGATGCCAGATCTGACAAGGAATGTTGGGGGTGGGGGCCAGAAAAGTGCCAACAATCCTCACAGGACAATATCAACACGACAAGCAATAACAACCATGGTAACAACAACGGTAGCAACAACAGCCAGAATAAATCAAACCTATTAGATGAGAAAGACAAAAACCATAATCAGAACAGAACATTACAAACAACAACCCAGACAATACAAGCAAAAAAACCATACAACAGCTGTTCACAATAATCTGCTGCATCAGAGTGACTGTACTAGAGCAAGGCAGTATCTCACCACTGACTGAAATACAATATTTTTCTGAAATAACATCCCATGGGGCACAACCTGAAGGGGTGGAAATTCAGCTTTCTTTTTCTATGATTACATCTTTTTCCAATGTACAGCATTTTCAAAGGCGTGAAATTGAAACGTCACTCACCAATCGTACCGTGTAGTCCTCCATCGGGTGCGATGTCATTGTCTGGAGTGATAGAAAGGCCACCGAGATGTTTGCTCTGCTCTTGTTGAGCAAAGCCTGCAGAGAGATGTTTGAATTTGACATTTCATACAATATGAAAACAGTATTTCTACCGATATACAAATGTAAGTCTTTGTTACCAATAGCTGTTCATTTGTCTTTCCATTCAAGGAGCTGTTCTGCACTGGGGTAACAGAAACACTGCCCGTTTTTGACTGAGGAAAAGACATGAATGCACACGTTTTTACAGTGAAACAAATCAGAATTATATAGAGATCATCACACACAAAATGTAGTGATTTTAATTTGTATAGAAAGGCTGCTGCTCTGTGATATTTTGCAGTATGGGGATCTACCTCTTCCTCGTACTCAGCCCATGCAGCTTTCCGTTCTGCCTCTGTGAGCTCCTCCTCTTGTTTATGGTCCAGCAGAGACTCATGCTCATGGTAGGAAACTATGTGATCTTTACACTTTAGTAACAGTTCGGCCAGAAGCTTATCCTGGGTAAACAATGGAAATGCTATAATTAACATCATACCGTTTCATGTAAGCCTCAGATAGCTACAAGTATCACCTCGTGTTAGCATCAGGAAACAAATATCAAAAGCTAAAAACCCCGTGGTCACCTTTGGCAGAACCGATGCCATCCTCTTGCTTTTCTTGGAGTATGGGTCGTCCAGCAGGTCTGGCTTGAATATGTACAGTTCAGTGAGTTCAGAGAGGGTGAAGTGCCTCTCAATCTGCTGCTGATCCACAACTCGATAGGCCAAAGACTGTTTCGTCACCTGCCGATCGTAGATCTTCTCCTCCATGGTGCCCTGGAGACGAGTATTGGGTCAGTCCATGTGTTACTACCAGAGTTCTGCAGACTGATCACCTCTGATGCATTTCATAGTAAATGTTATTAGTACTAACCATTATCTTCATCGGCTTTAAAAATGGGTTGATTTTGGACGGACGGACAGACAGACAGATATGACCCTAATGTTGGAATGTTGTTTTCTCTTCTTTTTATTCGTATTTATATACATTGTGAATCACCTTTAACTGGCTGTAATGAAGAATAAATAACATTATCACAATAATTTCATGAGAAGAGGAAAGTTATTCCTACTTTATGGGAACAGCGTATTTTATTAACTTTATTCATATATATTTAAGTTCATACTTCCTGTTCTGTGGCATCAATAATCTTCAGGATATGTATGAGTGAGAAAAAAAATTATAAGTTATTAATAAATATAGTTCAGTTAATTTCTTAAATCTCTTTCCCCTGACTGTTTATCTTTTTCCACGCCTCATTAAGCAGACAATTATATTTCTTTTAGTAAAATTCATCATTGTATCAAACCTAGTGCATACCGAAATTTGAATATCTGGTATGCTTCAGTGTGGAGATAAACCAGGATGAAACTGAAGTACCAATTAAACATTTTCTCCATCTTTTCACCTTTGATTTGGTAGATATGTGACTGGATCTTTTACATAGATTAAAAGGAACTCCTGAAAGTTTTCCTGATATAAAGTTTTTAAATTGAAATCAGCATCACAACCTGTTCTCAAAGCATCACTAGCCCCTTTTCCACAGCACTTCTGTTGCGGGAATATTCCGCCTTTATTCCGGAACGACATCTGTGTAAATGGAACGTAATGGACACCTCTGGAGGTAGTAACAGAGCCATGTTAAAGGTGGAATCATGGTTCTAGAACACTATGCAAAAGGAACTCATCTCATTCTGCAACCAAGATGTGACATTTTAATGACGGCGACCCCCCACGCCTGAGAGACAGCAGGCACATATGGAGACACTGGCATGGATTCTGTAGCAGCTGCCTCGGGTGCAGTGGCTTTGTGCCCGGGATGCCGTGGCAAGAAGCCATAGGAGTGTAGCTGTGGCAGCCGCCCCACGCCAGTGTCTCCATATGTGCACTATTCGTTTTACTGGGTTACTGCCCCCTTTGACTCCAGAACGCAGGTCCACTGTGTAAAAGCCTGTTTCACCAGCTCATCTTTTTTCTAGGATCTCTGTGTAAAAGTGGCTAGTATTTCAAAAACTAATGAAGACAAAAGACTAACATTTTCTGTGGTGTTTAACACAACTAAGGACATAATTTTCTGAAAGTATGAAGCAAAACGGAGATGAAAAAAATTTTCTGAAATGTGATAATTACTCTGCCAAGGAATGGGGGTGTTATGTTTTTTTCCAGCATTTATTTGTCTGTCTGTTATGGACAGATTTGGTTGAAATTTTCAGGAAATGTTGATACTGGTTGGCATACTGACAAATGGTTACATTTTGGTGGTGACTGGTGGAGATATGTGGGGGGGCGCATACATGTGTGTTTCATTTGGTTGGTCGGGGCAGACAGCTGCTTGTAGAAGTGAAAGTGAAACCTATTGGTCATTTTGAGGGGTGAAGGCTGATCTGCCTTGGCGGAGTCTGCTGTCTCTGAGTGCTTTTCTAGTTACCTCCGCCAAGGAGGTTATGTTTTTGCCAGAGTTTGTTTGTCTGTCTGTTTGTGTGTTTGCAAGATAACTCAAAAATTTATGGACGGATTTTGATTACATTTTCAGGGAAGGTCAGAAATGGGGAGATCTGGAAGTGATTAGATTTTGGTGAAGATCTGGAAGAAATCCTGGA
>JAPTYR010000007.1:16542252-16556559 GCA_029814505.1 Siphamia roseigaster | reverse complement strand
ACCAAGGAGGTTGTTTTTGCCAGCGTTTGTTTGCAAAATAATTAAAAAAACTAATGAACAGATTTTGTTCAAATTTTCAGGGAATGTTGAGGATGGTCAAAGGAACAAATGATTCGATTTTGGTGATGATCCGGAAGAGAAAAAACAAACAAAAAAAAAAATTATCAAAAAAGACAATTTTGTGAATAACTACTGAACTAATAATGATATCAACATGAATCCACTTGCTTGAGGTACAGTTTCATGGTCACAGAATCTAAAGATGTAGACAAAAAAATTGTAGGACCGTTTCTTGAGGTGAAAATCCCAATATGGGGAAACTGAGCTGCTTGGTGGAGGTCTGCACTCTCTGGAGTGCTTTTCTTCTTGTTGTTAGTAGTGTATTCATTGACTTTGCAGGAAATATCTGCATAATAACAGGAGGTATACTTGATGTGAGGCTGTCAGATAACAGCCTTAACAAAGTATAGAATTAACAGGTACTAACAGCTGAACTGTTTTACACTCTTACCCTGGTAGTCTGGCAGACATGTCCAAAGTGATGCTCTTCCACTCCTGTTGCTGGTAATGCCAGATCCTGGCTGTGCCATCACGACTGCCACTCACAAACCTCAGGCTAGAAACATATCCAAATAGAATTGTCAGAGGCGCAAATTCAGGAGAAGTTAAGCACAACCATGTTTGTCCATCAGACACATGAAAAAAGGTGACGACACAGACATCCAGTTGTTAAAAAGGTTGGCAGGACCCCCCCACACACACACACACAAAAAAAGAAAAGAAAAACAGTGGGTAAAAAAAAAAAAATAACTTTGAGCTCCAAGAAGGTCATGATGAATAAATATCTTCTTGGGAACACACAGGTTGTGCGTACTTTATTTTACTTTTTTTAATCCATCATTCACACTCACCTGTCACTGTTATTGCTGAACTGGACCACCACAACTTTATCCTAAAACAGAAAAAGACAAGTTAAAAACATGAAAATAGTAAAGGTTTTTTAAGAGTACATCAAAAATGATTTAGTAATTAAGCAGGTAATAAATTCTCACCGTATGAGCGTCCATTTCTGACACTTTAATAGGGGTTTCAGCACCCAGGTAGTAAACCCTGACCATTTGATCAGTGCCACCAGTGGCCATGAACATACCACCTACAGACAGAAAACAATGAATCAGATGGAAGTGACCACAACATATATAACCAAGAAAGAAATCATCACTGTGTGGATCCAAAATTGTGATGCAAGTTGCATGTAAAACAGTATTTACAGTCTTCATTAAGGGATGGTGGGCTCAACAGCAGTTACCCTTTTCCAGTAATTACTCAAACATCATTCCAACAATTAAAGGCCTTATTCATTACCTTTAATAATATTAATGCATTAAGCTATAGTGGATATTAACTATCCCTACCTGTTTTTCATAATCAGTATGGAAAAAGGCAAACTTTGACTTGATTTGTTCAAGAAATAATATTGAGTAATGGGGTGCTTTCATCCAATCTGCATAATGACATTTGACATGATGGGGAAAGCTCTTACCGCTACTGAAGGAGGATGTGGAGACCTGCACTCCTGGACGCGACCGCTCGAATTTGATTGGCTGACCACTGTGGGGGGGAAGCACTATTATTTTTGCAAAGCTGAGAAAACTTAGTGGAAAAATGGTAACCTATAATTCAGAGCATTTACATTACACATCTTTCTCCCTTTTATTCCTTTAATTTAAAAGACCGTGTACAGAGAACATTAAACTCGCAGAGACAGATGTACTAGATTATAGCTAAGTAGCTAGTTTCCATCCGTAGTCCCTGTCTACACAATAAATACATTTAAAATGCAGTCACTAAGGACTGTACAATAATAATCTAAAAAAATAAAATAAAAAAAATCAGTCCCACTAACCATTACAGTTACTCACAACAGCACAGACAGATACATACCCAATATTTCAACTTCTAAAACACTTACTTGAATTTCATGGTGTGCGAGTGCCACTTCCAGAAGCACACCATACCGTCTGCACCTGTGGAGGCCAGATACCTCATTGTCCCTTTGACTGCAGGAGAGAACTGTGGAGACAGAAGGAGCCAAAGGTTATTAACGTACATGAACTGAACCACATTTAACTGAACAACACAACAACAAAAAACAAAACTGTCTCACCTGTATAGATGTGATGGAGGCCTGATGAGCTTGCAGAACAGTGATGGGTGCACAGGTACGAAGGCACCATACTCTGATGACCTTGTCACAGCTTGCTGAGGCAATCAGAGTATTCTCATGGTTGATGGCCATGTCACATATCTCGGCGAGATGGCCCCGAAGAGTTGACAGGAGGCGGCCATCATCCGTGGCCCAGATTTTCACCAGACAGTCATCAGAACCCTAAACAACATGCAACATTTTCCACAAAATACAAAAGGGGTTTCAATCTAAAAGGTTGAATAGAATTCCTCCTCTGTTGCTCTTCACAAAGTCTCACCCAAGTTTTCTGCTGGAGTTTTTCCTCACTCAAATCGTAGTAATTTTGGACTTCACTCTTATAAATCAATTTAACTTGAAATTAATAACCATCGCACACAAGTAAGTGCCTGTCACAATCCCTACGAAACCCTTTGCAAAATGCCTAATTAATTAATTATAAACACCATATCTGATGCATGAAAAGAAACAATGGTACAAAACCCTACCAGTAATACATAAGCTAGCAATGCTTTACCTTGGCCAGTCAACTCAAAAATCATCACTCACCGTAAATATCCGACGACCAGTGCGGTCAAATGCTACACAGTAGACTGAGGAAAGGTGACCAAGAATACGTTTGTGGATCTTCATGTGTTGATAGGAGGAAGACGGCAGGGTCTGGCCAAAACGTGCTGTACCTGTGGCCTGGCGAGCATCCATAATGGACACTTGATAAAGACACAATAGAAAGTTTTTAGCAAAAGCAAATGACTACTAAGATAACATACTGCTTTGTTTCAATTTTATGCTATTAAATTTGAACAGTATTTACACACCAACACTGGGAGGGTGTCCATTGTTGACTGGTGGTTCTGGTGGACGTCCTCGATGAAGAGCAGCAACTGCAGAGCCCCTGCACACTTTGTGGCTACAACCTAACACAGGTTGTGAGGTAAAGTAGAATGTGAAGTGATAAGTGATATGAAATCAGATCTACTACCAGCAAACCCAATAAATATAAAAAGGAACATTATTGATATTTCATATGTGGAATCTTTATTTGAGTGTGAAGAGAATCAATTTAAGTGAGCTAAATAAGAGGGAAATGCTGACTTTTGGTGGTGCGAAGCAAGGACTGCCTTCCTAGCCCAAGTAGAGTTTGGACTCCAGGAACACTAGGTGGGATCTCCTTCTCTATTAGGGGGCCTATCCTCTGACAAACACGGAGAAGATAGTCTGCAGGAATGTGCTGGTTCAAAATCACCTGCAAGAAAAACATGATTTTAATATGTATGCAATCATTTTATTACTAACAGCAAGAATTACATTGTATAATATTGAACTGATAACACAGGTTTAGATATTAATGCATTATGCATATATTCAGTTTAGTATTAAAAACACAAGAGCATCATGTTACTTTCACCCACCTAAACTGCAAAAATAAAATCGTGCAAGATTAATATGGCAACATTATCCTTTAATACGGTAATATTGCCCTTTCCCTGTGGGACTATTAAATATTGCCATATGGTAATAGTATCCTTAAGATGATTTGTGCAGCAGTATATTATTAATGCTGCTACTTAGCAAAGAGAAGGCGGGAGGGAGAATCCAAAGGGGGAGTCAAGGCACCCCCAGAGCCAATCAAAAACGTTCTTTACTAAAGTTCCGGTTAGCTCGAAAACAAAACTGTGAGATAATTGGCTGAAAGAGAAGATCGACAGCTCTTAGGCGCTGGTTTAGCCAACCACCGGGGGTTCACGTTGGCCTTCTCCACCCACTAGCCTACACAATAGCAAAGCCTGAATATATTTATTTATCAACAGGCCTAATCTAATCTAACGTTAAAATGTATCTAACAATATTAAAACTGCATTTGTTCAGGGTGGATACTTACAACAAAATATGCATATTTAATAATAAGTGTTTACCGTTTAAAATAACAGTTATAGTCATCAGTTGATTAAAAAGTTAATCCACCGATACACACTTACCCAGTCTTGGAAGGTCCGTTTGTATTTCTTCCCGTCCCAACTCCATCGTTGTGGGACCAACTAAAGTTAAAAAATGAGCGTTTAGAGGCGATGCAAAAGTGCACGTTTCCTCCCGGCAAAGCAATTCGCTACTTAATCTAATCCCAGTTAAAACTATAAAAATGTTACCAAAGGCACCCAGTTTGGCAGCATTACGGAAACCACACATGAGAATAAACACAGAAAGGTGCAACTGAACTTACCTCATACTCCTCCAGCTCCTCAATCAGAATCTAACAACAGACAGAGAAGGTTAGCTTTAGCAGCTACCGCTAGCTACTTATTTAAAGCGTTTATTATGACTAAAGGCCGTTATTATTTGCTTGGTTTTACCTGTGCTGCTTTTTGACAAGGTCCAGACTGGAGAAATCGGGCGATGAGGTAATAGAGCTCTGAAAAAAAAAATAGACGGTTGCATTAGCTTCACACTAATATTATAATTCGACCGTGCTAACCTAGCAACCTTTCGCTTGCTTTCGGTTACTTAGCTCGCTAGCCGACTTACAATTGCAAACTGTGTACGTGCGTAATGTTTTGTGGTGGATGGGAGGTGTGCTTGGTACTTACCAGCTTCGATCTGCGAACACTGTTCTCTTGCCATCACTTGAATAGACTAGCGACATTAAGATAAACTGGTGTTTTAGCTTGCTCGTTAGCCGCCGGTTAGCTAACAGGAGCTAGGTGTGTTTAGCTAAAACAGGCTAGTGAATGGCCTCCTCCTTCTCAAGTTGTGACCAGACCACCTGGTGCTTTGTGTTAGCGCCCTCCAGTGAGAAAGCGTCATACAGGACAGGTTTTGTTTAGGTTCCCATGATAAATATGCATGTGTATTTAAATCTGCTATTTGAAGACAGGAAAAAGTACATTTACTATATTATGTATCACTAATATTGTGAAACCAATGAGGGGGATGAAGAAAAACATTGTTATGCAGTGTATACATTGGACAATATGGTTAAATTTTACAAATATTAATAACTATTCAATACTTTTGATACTGCATGTGTATTTTTTGGCATGTAAGTTGTTGAACAGAATACTTATAGGTATCTCTGTATTTTATGAGTGGCTGTAACTCCATAGAAATCATTAATAGTATACAATTACAAAATAAAAGTATATACCGGTATTCATTTATAACATGTTGTGTGTCATGGTAATCATGTTTTGTGTAAAATCAATAATCTGTTTGTGCATTTTTAAAAAATAAAATATTACAAATATTGACAGACATTTTCCGTTAATTTTTTTGGAGAATCCACAAACCCTGCATTTCTTATCCCAACCATAACGCCCAGTCCCTGTAAAAGCTACAGAACACCTTGTAATAGGTTAACTGTTCTTAAAGATCTTGACATATAAATTGAAATGTCACAGTACACTAAAGGGGAACATCACCTATTTACTTTTTTTCAAATTTTGTTGGTTTCTTATATTTTTGTTCCTCAGTACTTGTTTTTGAACAGCAACAAGCTATGTAGTAATTCTGCTTTTACTGGTAGATTTTGGCAGCTGAATGTCACTTTAGGGTTGAAGGGTGTTCATCTAATGATTTATTGCAACAACTTGAACCCTGCACTTTATTCTTCAGCATTCATTTGCTTGAATAGAAACAGTCATGGAAATCTTGACTACACGTCTGAGACCTTGACCATGGGCAAATCTGATGTCACTACTGTTTATTGGAAAACTTAAAGTGAATGTGCTATGATTCATGCTTTTTAAATGATCTGACATTAACAAAAAGGCACTCAAAATTCACAGTCAGGCCAGACTTCATAAAAACTACTGTATTTTCATCATATCTTTCTCAAATGAAAGCAGCAGTTCATCACAGTAAGAAATGATTTGACAACTATTTCTTCCACGTTCCTGCCGGTATGAAATATTTTAACTTCAAGATAATTATTTGCATGCATAACCTATTTATGTACAAACATGTTTTTTTAATGGTTTAACACATCTTTCTGTAAGTCAAATATTAAGCGACGCATGTAGGAGTTGGTCATTGTAAGTGCAAAGATTCTATCAACATTTATCACTGCATCTTTAATAAGGAAGCAAATGGATGACGCAAAATCCATCATTAGCCAGAAATCACAATTGGAAGATTTACTGTTACTGGTTTTTCAAGACACAGCACACACAATCACACATGACACTCCTGAGGTTCACTCATTCGCTCTCTTCAATGGACATAAAAAGGAAATTCTCCTGAACAGAATGCACAGTGGTCTGTTAAGTGTGCTTAAAAGCATAGTCACTATATGTTGTGTTCACACTGTTACTGTGTGGCTGGCTTCTGTATGGGGGAAATAACAGTAATTAATTCTTTATATTTTTCCTCAAACATATGGCTTTCAGTACACAAGGCCATTGGTGCTTATGCAGAAAATGAATTTGATCAAATATTATATGTGACATTTTAATTTGGATAAATAAAAACCTTTCAGGTGAAATCAAGAAGACATTGCTGTCTTGTTTTTGTTTGTTTGCTTCTTTATTACCTGCTGTGAGATGTGAAGGGAGGACTGATCTTTCATGAGGTTGTCGGGGGTGTATTTTTTTTTTAGTTAATTCTGCACTCTGATAGGCTGTTAAAGATGACAGATTGTATATCACGTACTCTGCAAAGTGCCCATTGTTTTAAACTTGCAACAGTATCTACCACAAACAAAAGGAAACTTTACGTACCTTTTAGTATTCCTGTTGCTTCTTCATTCTTCCCTACATTGCAGAAACAAATAGTCTATTGCATTATTGCATATTTATTTTTTCCTTGGACATTAATTGTGTTAAACCTTATGTAGGCTACTTTCATAAGATGAACTGGAAAACAAATAAGAGTGTTGGCTAACTGATGTTTTTCAATGTATATATGAAAGTGTTACTACATATATGCATATTAATTTATGTACATTTCTACAATAGATTTATATTTTTTACATATAAATCTTATATAATATTATATATGAATAATTTTGTAAAGTGAATATATTGTAATGTGGAGACAGTTTTTTTTTAAATAGATGTTGTAGCTCTTGGACAAAGATTCCTTTTGAGTAAACCTCTTTCCAGATTCTCACAATTTTATATTTTGACCCAAGACTGTATCCTAGGAGCTACAGCCGACCAGTATGTTTGACTTAATTTGTCTTTATTAATGACTCAAGCTTAGTAAAGTTTCACAACGTAATTGTAGACTAGTAATATAGGCCTTTTGTTTTTGCCATGTGAAGTAAACTGCCACATTCCACTTTGTCATTAATGCATTAACTATTTAATACATCATATGTTATGTGTTATATTTTGTGCATATTCAATAGGTTTCTGAAGGTATTTTTAAACCAAGTTTACCTTTGAAGACCTACACAGCTGTTGTAAACCAAAAGCATCTACTGATCGAAAATGTTTAATAACTTCTGATCTACTAAACCTATCCATACATGTAAATAATCCATGTAAAATACAGTTACTCAACTTTTCAGCAGCATCAAATATGTCTTTTTTTATGTTCAGGGATTCCATAGTGAACATGGAAACATGATATTTGGTAACATTGATTGATCAATAAAATGCATATAGTTTGATAAACCTGTTTTTTTGTAGATACTTGTTTAATGTTAAGTAAATGATACACTTTGCAGTCAAAACTTTTTCCTTGGTTTTCTGCGTTTTCACCCAATAACCATTGACATTACTTTGAATTTTTATGACCATCTACATAATCAATAAATTAATCTCCTGAGACCCAGCTATGCATTTTTGTCCTCTACAGGGAACAAGAGTTTCACAGCTTTACTTAAAAACAAAAAAACATGTACTATCTGAAAAAAAAAAACTGTTTGTTCATGCCATGTCCAATCAACACAATTTAACCCATAAACACACAGTGATATTTTTGTGGCAGTTCCCAGAATAATTTTTCTCTCTATTTAACTTTCTTTAGGTGATTTATGAATGAATGAATTTATTTATTTCAGTTATATAAAAACACGACAAAAAACACATAAAACACACCCAACCTACACAACTATAATTAAAAAAGGGAAGAGGCTGAAGCCAGAGGTTTATTTGTGCTTCTACTTACAACATTGAATTTCCACAACTAAAACAGAATTTCAGCATTTGGCCGCAACATTAATAGATAAAGCAGTAATTGAGTTATGCGTAACAAAATAATCATAGCAGCACAGTTACACAAACAGACTCAACAATTTAGCATCATTTATTGTAATATTAGCCTCTAAATTTTGCATTTATCACTGTAAGTCCTGCATTTTCCCATATTAAATTTTTTATATTTTATTTAGAGATTCATGAAAACTCACTTGATCAAAGGCTGTTACATCAAAACATTAAAAAAAATCAGAAGAAAAAGTGAGTTTTGTAACAAAGATATCATTAACTGAACATAAAGTACTCCATGAGTTTTATTGGTCAATCAATGTTGCAGAAGATGACAGTGTTTCCATGTTCACGACAGAGCCACTGAACATCCAAATGGGTCATATGTGATGACCATGAAAAGATGAATAACTGTATTTTATACCAATGATTTGCATCTATTGTTAAGATTAGTGGATCAACAGGTCAGTCGATGGTTTTGGTCACCAGTGCAGGTATAAAGCGCCTAAACGTTTATTTTCCTGCATCTGAGGAAGTTAAATATGTGAGAATATTCATTGGTTTTCGCTGAAAAATCCTAAATTCGGAGGATGATATTGTAACAATTGGTGATAAATTACTTAAAATAGATTAAATGTATGTCTTTAATGGTTAAGCAGGATTTGAACAGTACTTGAGGAGGATATTTACTTTATATATTGCAACTCTCTATAACAGGGATCTCAGACTTGCAGCCCGGGGGCCAAATGCACCCCACCATAGGTTCCAATCCGGCCCGTGGGATGAATTTGTAACATGCAAAAATTCCAGTCAAGGCTTTGAAACTCATTTGAGTTCAGGTTCTACATGCAGACAAATATAATCTACAATAAAATAATAACACAGGAACCAACAAAATAATGACGCCATATATTCATCTTGGTCTAATGTGAAAAAAAAACAAACATCACGCCTAAAAATAATGATAACTTCAAATTTTTGTCTTTGTTTTACCTCAAAAAATTCAATTAAATTATGAAATTATATACATTTGCAAACTCTGTATCAATAAAATATAAGTAACCTTAACAAATATGAACAACCTGAAATGTCTAAAGAAAATCAAGCCCAATTTGAACCATTTTCTGCTTCTGTTATTAATGGTTTAGTGTTTTGTAGATCCAGTCCATGATAGATGTGTATAAATGATAAATGATAAGTTCAGGCAGAATATTGTTAAAATTACTCTTATTTTTCTTGAGAAATTAATTTTTTTTTCCAGGTTATTCACATTTTTTTAATTTGGATTGTTTATAAAAGTTAGTATTTTTATAATTTAATGCTGTTTTTGAACTAAAACAAAGACAAATTTAGGAGTTGTAATTATTTATAAGTTATTATGCTATTATTTTACTGGTTGGGCCCACTGGAGATTAAATCAGGCTAAATGTGGCCCCTGAAACAGACCTGGGCAAAGTAAGGCCCGGGGAACACATGTGGCCCGATAGCTGGCCTTGACCGACCCACATGAGGTCATTGGCAAATTAATAATCTATACAAATATATATCCCACAGATTTTATTTTTTGGAGAATCTGCTAAATTAAGATTTTTTCACATGTACTTTCTCAGCAACCTAAGTTTCTGCACTGATTGGATTGTTGATCAGTTTCAGTCCATTCAGATGTCAGCTAACAGTAAAATAAATGAATGAAAGATTGATTAAGAATGCAGAGATTTTAAAAAGACATGGACTTCTAAATATTTCTTCACCGAAGTACGAAAAGGAACTGAGATACACAAACAAACAAAGCTGCATTTATGGTTTTTCATGTAAAGTAAACATAGAGGGAAAAAAGGTAACATTGAGCTGGTTTTCAAAAATGTATTTGTGAATATTCATTAGCCATATTTTGTCCTCTACATTTTAATTGTATCAATGTATTGTTTCATTTAGTCTTTGTTATAGAGACTGTTTACTGTTTTTATACAGATCCATATTGAGCAGAGCTGTAGGTGAATTGATCCGGCCATTAATAACGTCAGAATTTCTCATGTGGCCCGAGAGCAGACCTGGGCAAAGTAAGGCCCGAGGGTCACATGCGGCCCGTTAGCTGGCCCTGACCGGCCCACATGAGGTTACTGGCAAATTAAAGTCAATGCAGATATATAACACAGATTTTATTTTGTATAATCTGCTAAATTAATGTTCTTTTCGCATGTACTTTCTGTACTCGGCAACCTAAGTTTATGCACTGAACGGTTTGTTGATCAGTTTCAGCCCATTAAGATGTCGGATAACACCAAAATAAATTAAAGACAGATTGATTAATCATGCAGAGATTTTAAAAAGACATGGACTTCTAAATATTTCTTCACTGAAGTAAGAAAATAAACTGAGATACAAAAAAAAAAAACAAAAAAAACAAAGCTGCATTTATGGTCTTTCATGAAACTTAAACATGGAGGAACAAAAAAAGGTAACATGGAGCTGGTTTTCAAAAATGTATTTGTAAAAATGTATCAAATAGCCATTATACTCCACATTTCCATTTATCGTTTCATTTACTCTTTTTTATAGAGACCAGTTACTGTTTTTATCCAGATCCATATTGAGCAGAACTGCAGGTGAATTGATCCGACCCTTAATAACTGTCAGAATTTCTCATGTGGCCCTTTAGGAAAATTAATTACCCACCCCTGGCCTAGAGGAAAATGAATTACCTACCCCTACCCCTGCCCTGAAAAGAAAATATAACCTAAAGGAGGCGCTAGAGCGTTTGTTAATTACTTAAATTTGTGAATCATATGCCTTTTGTGCACCTCACATCTGTATTATGAACCAAAATCAGGCTGTGCAATATTGTTACATAGACTTAACATGACCACAGCCCACCTAAAACACAGATATTTAGAATTAAGGACACATGTCACCGTGCTAAATTTAGACAGGTCATTCTATGGGTGTACATTGTGTTAGATGTGAGCTGCTTCCACACTCCTAACTTTATTTAGTATATAGTTCAGTGGGCGGGGCTATCGGTGTGGATCCCAGCGGCTGCTACTGCTGCTGCTGTAATCCCTTCATTCAGCCGTCATCTGTCTCTGTGTGGCGGACAGACTGAAATCACCGCTTTGGCCGTTTAATAAAAACCTAAAATGTGAGCTGTGTGGGTCTGCTGGGGCTTTTGTCGGATCCGGATCTCCCTCTCAACAAGCTCTATCTCTGTTAACCATCATCTACTGCCCCGGTCGGCTGTTCTCAGTTTCATCTGTGGACAACTTTTTGGAATATAGGACGACATTCAGGCGGTTAAAGCCTCATATGCTTGCGTTTGGATTCGTCTGAGCCTTTTTCAACCGAATAAGGTAAGTTTCCAGTGTTTTCTCATGCGTGTTATTTAAGCTAATCTGTTCATTTAGTTAGCATAAATGTCAGTTTGCCTCACTGTAATGACACGGTTGTTAGCGTGTAGCTCACTATCGGCCAAAACTTAACTATGTTGAAATGTATTTATTTATTTATTTAGTCTTAAATTCCCCACATTGAAATGGGCACAATTTAGCACATTTCTTTTTAATGTGTTTAATGTGCCTTTAACTGATACTTTCACCCTTCTTGCGAGTTCTAGTTTTGTGCGTTTTGTCCAAAATTACAGTCATTAAGTAACATGTTGTTAGCATGTGTAACTTAGAAATGGATACGTACCAGTGAGTGAGTGTATTTAAAGGAGATAACCTATTCCTAAAACATTATTTACTACAAATAATTGTGGAAAGCTTTGAGTTTTTCATTGGCAGTTGTGCCCATGCAAATTAAGTGTCAAACTATAATGAATGAATGGTTCTGTGGTGGCACCATGAGATGTTGCCTTCATGTGCAAGTAGCATAGCATCAGTTTACTAAAATTATAGTTTGTTTGTTTTTAATTATTATTATTAAAAAAAATATTAATTAATTTATGTTACAAATATGACTTTTTTTTTTTGCCTAAATCATCTCCCTATGAGGCTGGCCAAATCGCTTACATTCTGCATTTCTATCCTGTAACATAACTGCATTTGTTAACTTAATATGTCCTTTTTGTTTAACTGAGGCCTGGTTTTGTTTTTCCTGAGAAATCTAAAAAAAAAATGACTCATCTTTGGAAGGTGACAGTAGGTTGTATAATCATAAAAATCTGTCTGCAGGGGTAGATGCTGGGCTGTTTCATTGTCAAAAGCATGTAAATCAATGGAGATTCATTCTAAATTCAAGCTTTGTTGTCTTATTAAAATGATGACTTCAACACGTCTGAGTAGTTCTGATCATTATGTGCCACATGAGGTGACCCACCTGTTGCATTGTCAGTGTGTAAGTCAAGTCAAGCAATGTGGCAAATTCCTGTAGCTCAAAGGCATTTCTTCACATTTTATCTACAAATCCTTAAAACAATGAAGCCACAAATCCTTTTGCTTGACAGTTAAACGAGTAATCAGTTGTTAAAATAGGAATTGGTTCATTGAAATTCATTGAGCACTTAATATATATTTGAGCTGAAATGAATTCTCTACTCATTTAAAGAAAGGGAGTTAACTGCCAACTGTCTCATTTATTCAGGGGATCCTAAGGGACCATTTGCTGACATTAGTCCCTGGTTTTAGGTAAAATGACCTAGTTTCTTCCAGCTATATCAGTAGAAATATTGTGTATCATGGTTTGTGTAACTTTTTGATGCATGCTAATATGCTGTTTCCTGCCTTTTTGGTGGCTTTCTACGTCAGTGTCGAGGTCGGCCCTAGCAGACATGAATAGTGATGAGGATGTGTGCTGACAGCTGAGTGGGACAGGATGGGCTGTTCCATGACTGACTGAACTGGGGTGTTCACTGCACCATATGCTCCTCTTACATCATGCTGCTAAACATTTGGGTCTGCCTCATGATTTATGCCACATGCTATTTCTCCCTTTTAGTTCATTTTTACTCCTGCATTTCAATCAGTAACACATCAGATGTATTGGTGTATTCCACTGAGGCATAATGTAAGGATTAGTTACCATGCGCAGCCATGGAAACAGACATCGGTCAATCGTGATCAGTATGTGTTGTGCCGACCATTTATAGGTTCCCAGTTCTACATCACTTACTGTATGTAAAACAACATCCACTTTTAGCACTTAATAGTTTGAATTTCAAAGTTCACTATAGCAATAAACCTAATACAGCAATGCCAACTCCACTCTTTTATGATTCATGACTAATCAGTGTGATTGATTGCAAATAGTTTCAACAACAACAACAGTGATCAGCCTCCATTGTTAAATATCAAACAAACCTGAAAGTCTAGTCTGATTCTAGGTCACATCTAGCCATCCTACCCAAACAATATCCTATTTATTATCTTCACACTTTTAGTATCGAAACTATGGCTGAAAAGACTGAATTTGAACATTGCTAAAACTGATATGAAATGGTAACAAATTTTTCTGTTTGTAAAGACACGTTAATGTTCACATAAAACTCTTATCACTCAGATTCATACTTAGGAGCTTTGTTATAACTACGACTTATCATATAGGCTAAGTCAGTATTTTAGCACCTCTCATAATCCCAAGTTTCTTACTTTTTTAATCACATTTCCTAATGGCCTATTTTCCCTTATATATCTACCTTATTGTATTCTTTGTATGTTCCTACTCTCTGATTCTGACTGCGAAGATTAACAATTTACAAGACCTTACTTCATCTTAAAGATTTTTGAAGAAACATTTCCTTTTTATTGAGGCAAAACTGTGATCTTTGGTATTGTGTTTTTGCTCAAACAGCGCTGTGGCTGGGTTTCTACATCTTGTGCTGAAACTCTGCTGTGAACATTAGTTAACTGATGACACACAGCCTCGCCTCTGATGTTACAGAGCATGTTGTGGGGAAAGTAGGTTACTGGGCCATGTCCTGCAAGCTTAAACTGAACGCTAGCCTGAATATTGCTAGAGCTG
>JAPTYR010000007.1:16522428-16535162 GCA_029814505.1 Siphamia roseigaster | reverse complement strand
CAAGAAGTTTTTGACTTTAGCTTGAGTCACTTAGTATTGAGACACATTCCCTTTAAACGACAGTCTCACTTTGAGGCCGATAGGGGTGCGGTACTGTTTTTATTAACCTTTACACTAATAACAAACAAACACCATAGTTTATCTCTATATATATCATGGTGATCGTTCCATAATCACCACTTTAGACACTATATTGAACAAAACACTCAGGTATCCTCACACATTTAATGCCCGGTACCCGGTCACCCCTCTGGGCAGAGCAGTGGTATCGCCCTTCCCATCTGTTCAGCTCCGGTCAGACTGATTGAAACAGATTGTAGCACTATCCGGGTCGCAATGGCAACCGTCCGGAGTGGACGACACCAGCAACTTTTCTCATATTTTTAAAACCTGTTTCATGTTACAGAAACGTTATAAGCCGCCGAAGAAACTACTTTCTAATGTGAGAAACAAACATCACGGAATCTGTGTGTTCTGAAAATGTCCCAGAGATGTCTAATTTCTGTGGAAGAGATCCAGTCGTGGTGGGAAGTCCCCGCCATAGCCCACTTCTGTTCACTCTTCAGGACAGCCTTCCACCTTCCAGACTTTGAAATAGAGGTAAATTCTACTTATCGTCTTATCCGACCACTCGAATGGCTTTTACTAGTAAAATAAAAAGTTGTTTGTGTCAGCTTTTTTGTCTGCGCGGCGTCTGTGTGCAGTTGGTTGTATAACTAGCTTAGCTTGTGTTGTCTGAACTTTTCCTTCGGTAAAATGTCTGGTTAACACAATCTTGTTAGGTAACTAGCTAGCCAGCTCGTTAGCTAAATGCTAGCTTTAACTGCCGAGGCTCGTAATTTAAAGGTCACAAAACCAGCCCGTTTAACTCTGTAATGATGGTTCAGTTTTACGTTCACGGTAAAGTTACGTGTTGCTCCATATCCAAGGATGCTCGGATGTCCTGGAGAAACTTAAGACCTAAAACCATGTGCCCCTCGTTTGTTTTCATCTGGACACAGACTTGTTTATAGTGAAATGTGATGCGACTTCTTGTGTTTTGTTCGTTCATTTAAATTTAACAGAAGTCAATACACGGTCGTACATCTTTTGGATGTGTTTATAAGGACGTCACAACGCCGCACGAAAGCTTTTTTGTTGTTTTTACATTAAATTATGACTTATTTTTATATGTACGCGATTAAAGAAAGTTGGATTACAACGCTCACAGTGTTGCAGCGACTGAAATGTAAAGTTTTTTGTCGTTCTGTGAATTGAAATGACTATGATGATTTGTTTTTAGATCTGTTACTGTCAGATAAAGTTAAGTTCATGGCGTGTGGTTGGAGTTTATTGTCTTGCAGTTGCAGCCATCTGGCCCGGGTAGCCATAGGGACGCAGATGCTGTTCGGGCATTGTTTGCTCCTCCAAGACCCGTTTTGTTGTCGGGCGCGATAGTTTGGTCGTTTGTTTATGGAATATATCTTCTTCAGAAACCTATAGAGCTCAAATCATATGTACACTTTGTGTCCAGTCTGAGAATTACAATATTGGACTACATTTACCCTCCCTAATTTAACTTTATACCGTGACTGAGCTAATAATGGTTCCTGAAAAGTGGACTTTTTTTAGTATTGGCACAGTATCTGATCCCACAGTGTATGTCATTATTACTCATGAGTTAAATGAGATTCTTCGAGCCATCGAGTAAATAATGATTGCATCTAAAAACATGCTGGTATGGTCAACACCACGTATCAACAGTCTCCATCACTCAGGCTGAATCCCCACCCCCTTCAGGAAAGAAACGCAGTCATCGCTTTGTTATTAAACGCCGTGCAAGCCAGATGGGGCATCACACAGTGCCTACTTTACATGGAAGTTTAGGGTCCTGTGATGTTGCACTTCTGTCTAGGATGGAATTGGATTTAGGCAATATATGCTGTATTGTTGGAAATAATTTGGAATGCGGGTCTCTAGTTTTGAGTGCAAAGGGTTATTTAAAGGAGTGATATTTAGTTAAAAAAAATAATTTATGCATTTTAAAAGGTTTGTGTCATCTACATGAACTGTAAATGCAATGCTTGGGTTTAAATTCTTCATTAATTCAACTGCATCTAAGTCCATCTTCAATGAGTAATGACAGAAAGGTGGTTTTGAGTGCTGTCCCTTTAAATGCAAATGAAGCACTTCACCGCCCCGCTCCCTGCAGGTTCTTGGCTATGCTGTTATAGCTCATTCAACCAACAACTGAGCATTTTAGGTATTCGACTCAAAGTCAGTACATATTTTCACTGGTTATGACAAAAAGAAATGTTCATCAGAAATCTTGACCTGATATTTGCAAATGAACAATTTCATGTTAATGTCAACCTCACCCTCAAAAAATAGAGTAACATAATGTAACAAAATTATTTTTAAAAAATCTTGGCCTTTATTTGAGGTAAATACGTTTAACCATTTTGTAATGTAAATAGAATAAATTGAAGCCACTACAGTAGACATTTATGTTGAAATGAATAAAACAGCAAAATGGCAGCCACCCTAGTTTTAACTAATATTCAGGGTTTTTTTTGTTTGAACAAAAGTGTACGATGGCTCAGTTGTTGGTTTGAAGAAAACATGCCATGTGTATTTCAGACACATCACATCCATAACAAAATTGTCACATCCATAAAACTGATTTTTTTTTTTGTTCCAAGACTGCATGAAATACAAAATATTTAAACAAATATATTTTTTATGTTCAACTTGGACCTCTTTTATCAAATGGATATCTGCATTTTGATGTTGGATTTACTAGTTCAGAGTTCCATGAAAATGTGTAGTCACCTCAGAAAAGTTGTTTTGCTCTCACATCCATAACGCATCTTTTTGGTAATTCCCTTGTGCTCTAAATGTACTATAATGATGATTATTATTTTTTTCTATGCAACACCTATTTAGGTACTGAGAGAGAATAAAAGGGAACTAGGTAATTTGTTGCCATCTTGAGTTCAAATGTCACGTCTGTAATACTGGAATTGCTCAATGACATAACTAGTTATACAACATAACAGTTTAAGAAGGACTTACCGAATGAATACAAAGATAGTTTTGCAACACTTGGAAGGTTCAAATTCAAACTTTTGGAACTATTGAGGTGCTTTCACACAGTGTACCCAAGTCCGTACCATTCTTGGTACCTTTCCTGCAGATGTTGCATTCACAAGTGCATTCTGTGGCCTGAGCCCCAAGTACAAATGGGTTTTACAGGGCTGAAACAGTAGGTAGTGGTGAGGTGGGAATTTTGTCGCTATCCAACAAATTCAGAAGTCAGAAGACGACATACTCTGACGTCATCAACTGACTGCTTTTTTCACGGGCACTGCCTTTCTACCATTTTGCCTGTTTGAGACAAAGGGAAGAAGAGCGACCTTCATTGTCTGTTAAATCAACAAGTGGTTCAGTCGATAAGGCGAGCCTGTTGCTGCACGGATCCGAAGATTTGAATGAATCATGGTGATTCATTCAATTCTATTGTCGGAATGGTGATTAGGTCACTTCCGGTCTCTGGCATGGATCGCATCCACATGGCAACGTACCGTACTAGAGTCCATGCAGACCGTCCCCAGGAACTACCTTTTCAACTGGTGTCAGGTACAGTACTTGAGCACGGAATGGTTGCATTCACATGGACAAAATTGGACATGGACATTGTATGAAAAGACGCTTGGGGTTCCCAAATACACAAATAAATGAACCAAAGACTAATAAAAGTGAGTTAAGCAAAATATGACCACTTCAAGTTACATTTGATCAGGAAAATTAGTTTTAAGGCTTGGCCCTAAAAATGCCAACACTAAAAGATGTTTGTTTTTTACAGTGGAACAGTGAATAAACCACATGTGACCTTCTGCCTGGATGTTGAGAAAATATTTAGATTGATGAATACTTACACGTTGGTTTACTTATCTGCACCTTCTATCAGACTAATGGCAAGATAATGTATTATAAGTCTAAGGTATATAATCATAGCTGTGAGATGTTTTTATCTGGAAGAAATACAGTGGTTTTATCTTTGCCATTGTAGTGGAAAACAAACGGTAGTGGCTATTGCATGTTTCGGAATATATTTACACACTGTACAATGTATACGAAACATTGTCATTATAGTTTCAATAAATGGGAAAATTGGTGCATGCAACATACATTTTCCACAACACACACATCTTGAAAAGCACGCTAAATTAGGTCAGGATTAACACGAAGAACTATGGCAGGAGAGACCTGGTCATACACAGCTTACACAGTCGCCACATTTTCTTCACTGAAAGCAAATAATGAGCAAAATTAATTTCAACAAGTGCAAAATATGTTGAGCTCCATTTTTACAACAGTGTGTTTAAATATTTACCTCACTGGTTTGGGTAATGTTATCACACTACTTTGTGGATGCACATTTAAACATTCACTTTAAAAGGCCTATATTGTGTAAAAATTGGCTTTTTTGAGCTTTTAAGCATGTTATAATGTTAATTGCTCACCAAAAACACCCCCAAAGTGGTGTTTTGCTCCATTCAAGCATCTGAGTATTCCTCCATTCACGCATCTGAGTATTCCTCCTCAACCCTGCTCTCTGAGCGGCAGCTCCGCCTCATCCCCGATAATGACTGGTTCCCCACATTCATACGTATGAACGTGGTGAGCTGCCCCCTTCAGGAAATGTCTCTGCTACTAGAACCGCCCCCTTCAGGAGGGGTCTCTGCTGCTCGCACCACCCCAAGGCTAACATACGCCCACTTTCTCCGCACAAACAGGAGCACTGATCGGCAAAAACCTTTACTTTAGCATCGACATTGAGAAGTTTTTCCTCTCACAGCTAATCTACAAAATGACAATACATTTTGTTTTTTGCTACAGTATCTTCTAAGTGGCATAAATATGTATTTGGCTGTGAGAGGTTTAGGAGTTTGTTCAGCCTTCCTAAAGAAGAGCCTACTCGTCGGAAATAGTTGAGTTTATTTTCGGGAGTTCACGACAAAGCAGCCAGTAGGTTTTTGTCTGCAACCGCCATTTCACAGATAGGTGCTTGGTGAACCGTGGACTGTCTGGGAGACTAAACCTTAGAACTGGTGAAGTTCCCACAATCAGACCTGATAGAGCAGGGGTCAGCAACCCTGGTCCTAGAGAGCCGCAATCCTGCATGTTTTAGATGTATCCCTCTTCCCGCACACCTGAAGGTCATTAATCAGGATTCTGCAGAGTTTGGTGATAGGTTGATCATTTGAATCAGGTGTGCTGGAAAAGGGATGCATCTAAAACATGCAGGGCAGTGGCTCTCTGGGACCAGGGTTGCAGACCTCTGTGATAGACACCAGCCATAATTAAATAAATCTCCTTGCTAGAATTATACAATGCTTAAGTCTGTAATACACTTTTACAATTTCACACAATGTGGCACGCCGATTTTAACTTGTGTATGTATGTAAGTGTGTATATATGTGTGTGTGTGTGTGTGTGTGTATTTATATATATGTTTTCGTGAGTGGAATGCACTAACGTTGTAGCAACAGGTGTGGCATAAAAATGGACCCTATAAAATTTGTAGATTTCTGAGATTTGCGCGTGTGCTCAAAGGTTAGGGTTATCTGTTTGCACCCACGTGCAAAACCGGCAGAGGTACAAATTTTATAGGGGCCCATATTTTTTCCTACACTGGCTTTAGTGTAGCCACACGGAGGAGAGGCGGTACCTCAGAAGTTAAGGCATCTTACTTCTGGGTTGGAAAAGCAGCTTGCAACAATAACTAATATTTCATATGAAATTTGTTCTTCAGTGTGCTACAGGTAATATATTGTCATAAATATGCATATAGTTTACTCTGAAAGGCTTTAAAAAAAAAAGCATATGGGCCCTTTAACTCCGTGCACAAGTAGGACTGACTTGCTTGCTTCCGATGTCTGGGTGTTTGGAATTAAAATGTTTACATTTTGGGAACTTTGTTTTTTTGAAATAAGATGAAACCGTCTTGCATGTTTGTTTTGCTTAATGCCACATGCCAGCAACAAGACAAGCTGGCCTGGGCACTGTAGTATAGCAGTTCGAGCCAACTCTCACCTTTAATTTGTCTTGGCAAAGTTATGAAGCGAGAAGCCACATGACTATGAAAGTTTCTAACTGCAGAATCATTCTTTCTGCCATTCTCTAAAAGATGTGTTTGGATGTCCCATTGGGATGTTGGTTGATTATGTCTGCCAGCTCTAGTTGCAATCCTATCTAGGACTTTATAGGTTGGAAGAGGGTAGGGGGCAGGAAGTGGCTGTCAGTGGTCATGACAGAGTGGGGGGCGTCGAATGATTTCACTAAGGCCTGGCTTTTAGTGTCAACATTACCAGCATTCCATCAGTCCTTCCTTGCGGATGCAGTGTCTTGTATTTGCTGCTGTTGTTCTGTTTTAGTTAGCTGATTTTATAGATAGCAGGGGTCAATGTTGTAGCTGCTGAGTGCCTCTCCCAGCTGTTCTGTTTCTGTATATTACCTTGTTAAACATCTATTCTGGGTTTGCCCTACATTGTCAGCTTTGGCAGATGAGTACAAAGGGTGTGGTATGCTATCTTTACAGCTTTAGTCCCATTTGTCAAAAATATTTACAATCTCAGGTCCACTAGCTCAAGTCAAAAAGCATCAAAACTTGATGAATGGAATATGTTAAGTTTCGTACAAGTTGAGGTCCTGTGTTTAGGTCATGACACAGTCATATAGTATATGCCTGTTTCTCTTTATTATAATGGAGACTTTTGTAGTAAATTCCACATGCAAGACCAGAATGTTTTGTACTCTGTGAAACTGCTACCAGGGTGGGTTTTGACAAACTCAGTGATCCAGTCTGATAGTGCTGCTGTGGTACTGTTGGAATAGCTCTTTTCTTTCTACGGTGATGGTCAGTAATAATGGACTCTCCCCCAACCTCCTTGGAAATTCTTACAAAAAAGCCCCTTGCATATTGTCCCAGGTCTGATACACTTCACTGTTGCTGGTTTCCACTTTCCCCAGGCCACAGGAGATTGGAAAGCTGTGTGTGTATGTGATGGAAAGGAGGGTTTAGTGGGTGAAATGGAGAGGAAAAAAGAATGAAGGGGAGAAAGGGTAAGTGGCGAAAAGTGTCCAAGAAACTGAAAGCCGGGAAGTGAAAGCATATAGTATGAAAGAGTGACAAAGTGATCTGTAGGAAAGAGGCCCAGGGTCAACTTGTCTGTCTCCTCAGCCTTTTATGTGTCTGTAGTGTATGCTTGTATATCGTCCATCTCTGAAATAATGCTTTAAATCCCCAAGCCAGTAGACGCTGCAGGCCTCTGTTCCTGGCTCCACAGTAATGGCCCCTCCATTAACAGACTTTGCCCTTGATGCCAAGGGCCTCTGTCTCTGTCATCCTCCTACAGTGTGCTCTGCTGGCAGCGTGTTTGGCCCATCATGTCTTTATTCCATGTATCTCAATCTGCTGCCTGTCTGTTGCTATAAGGTTGTGAGCAGGTCTTGAGTTTTTCCATTAAATCAGTGAAGTGATTTATTGAAGACTTATTTGTGTGATGTTTACCAGACTTTTTACTGATCTTGTAAATCTCAACTGAAAAATTCCAACATTGTCTTATCACCAGTGCTGTCAAGTGTTACTGTAGTTATGTTACAGTGTTAGTATTATATTGGCATGCTCCACATTTTCATTTGTTCCCATTCTGTTTTATTAATTTATGTTCCTAACAACGTTGGTGTATAGTAGTATTTACAGAAGTAACTATACTATGATGGTTTCTTTTTTATTATTGTGGAACCAATTCTGAAGCCAGTTTTGTTAACGGACATTGACCTTACTGAACATATACTTTAAAAAAACAAATCAGGGGCTTAGTCACATGTAATGTATATTTGAGTTTTGCTGTTAATCCTTGTCAATGTTTCCATTGATGGTCTTGTAAGAGTCTTATTCTTGTAACCATTTCTAATTGGTGGATCAGAGATGCTGGGTGTGTTGTCTCGGAGTCTTATGAACTAGTTGCCCTCTCCTTTTTCTGAGCACCTGACTTGTATAGACTTAAATTGTGCTGAAGTTGTATTATTCTGACAGTTGGTGGATGGGCTCATGGATTTGGCTACTGCAGTGCAATGTGTAGTATATTTTTACCCTCCAGCTCATTATGGTATAGTGTAGATTGTTATCCTTTTCAGTTAAACCAGTATGTTCTATAAGGCCTCATCCCCATTGATTCGATGCGGCGTTTTTTTCTAATCCAACTCAAAAAGATGTTAAGTAAAAATTGAGACGTATCAGTAAACATCTGCGTCAGCATTGAACTGAATCGCTTGCTGAAAATGATGCAATTCACATGCCAGTCCAGATTGATGCGGAAACGGCACCGCCGCCAGATCTACCCACTCTGGGACCCGTATTCCAAAAACACCCTATTGGGGTACGTATTCCACCGTTTAAATTTTTACAAAAGGCCAGTCCGATAAGATTTGGAGACGAATTCACGCGAATCCGTATCAATGGGGACAGGCTCTGAAAGTGGCTTTTGTGGTCCATCACTCGTGGGGCTCCATTCCTGGGTCTGTCACAAACACTACCATTAATTCTCTGTCTTGCTGCAAATCTGCTGATGACACTTTGAGATACACCTAGTTCACGACCAACAACTGACTGCCTGCTCCCAACCTGAAGGCACCCTTTGGCCATTTGGCATTGCTCTTCGGGTAAGTGACATTGTGTGTTTATGGCTGCTTGAATGATGAACTGGGAATGGCTTACTGACAATACCAGCTTTTTAGATCCCCAGAATATTGAAATGTATGCCTCATTGAAAAGTTGTCTTTTTGTATTTTTTGGTATTAGCTCCAATATGTAAGGTACACTGTACACAGTGAGACCATTACGTGGAAAACACAAAATGAGGTGTGTCTATCACCCTAATATAATTGCCTCTCTATCCCAAAAATCACTGAAATGAAACAAATACCTTATGTATGAAATGAGAACCTCATAATGTTCCTATCTTATTGTAAGTAGTGTATGTTAATAAAGTGGGTAAACATACCCAGTGCTCGATGAAGGAAAAAGACAGTGATGGCAATTATTCACATTATACATATTATACATGGTTGTGTGTCTTGCGTCACATTGGTGTCTTTAAGTTTATGTTGCACATGACTTTTCAGACTATGATTGGTATTCGTTTCACCCTCTTTAACCTTCCAACTATGACAGACAAAATGTTCAGCTCAGTTATATAACTGCCTCTACAGACGTCATACTTCTTGCTGCTGTCGCTGATCTCTTGCTTCAAAGCACACACTCATTGTCCTCAGTAGCTTCAGGCTCCGAGTCACTAGGGTATGATTAAGACATTTACCCTTTTTTTGTACAGATCTTTTTTTTTTTTGCTGCTGTACAACGTATTAACATTTGGTATCCACATCTTTTTATTTGTGTCATGAAATATGGTATCAGTATAAGTATCTGAACATTGTGTACTAGACTTTGTCAAAGCCACTTCTGTAGGGGCTCTCAATCGAAATTAGCTAGTGACCTGAAACTTTCTCAGTGCTTTTCAGTTGCAGCTCATTCAAAGGAGTGATGATCTCTCCATATAAATGAGATCTTCTTTTTTAAAAAAAAATCTATCTAGGAAATTAATTCAGCACGTAATTAATAAGTGGGAGTATCTCCATCATAGTCATATCTCGAGTCATTTTTGCCGACCCCCCCCTCCCCGAATTAAAGGTGTCTTTTATCTTTCCTTCAAGACAAAAGGTCACTTTGTGATCAGGGTGTGGTTCCACTTCATATTATAGAAGGATGGAAAAAATGCTTTCACAATATGTGTGGGCCTGGCCCCTGTGTGTGACCTAGATGTGATTCAGGGTGTTGGCTTCATGTGTTTTACAATGTTTGTTTTTGTAGAGTAAAAAAACAACACAGCAGACGACCATAAAATGACAGATGCAGAAATGAAAAGGGTACCTACAAATCAGTTTCTTACTACTTTAATGCTCAGTAGGTCATTTTTTATCTCTGATGTCAAGAGGAAACACTGGCCATGCACTGTGTCAAGTGAAGTTTTCAGGTTGGTCTCACCTCGCAATAATATATCAATAAAATACAGTGATTATGACAAATCTGTTAGCAATTTTGTATCTCTCAGTGTCCCTTGTTACAAAATATAAAATGCACAAATAAATAACAGCAGCTATTGTTACAGCATCATCGTGAACATGATCAAGATAATTTGTTTACTGAGTAGGCTGGGTATTCATGAAGATTAAAAAAAAAAAAAGATATGTTATAAGTAATTTTCCCATTTTTAGCAAATATAAGCATTGCAGTGTTAGCAGTCTATGTGTGCAGTACAATTGAGTGGCTTCACATCTCTGCTATCACATGCCACACATTGTATAGTGCAGACCTAGTTTATACTACAATAGTGGCAGAAGATAAACATGCAGTTGCTTGTATGACAGTCATCAAAGATACCTTCATGACTGTGGCAAGCCTTATCGACAAACTCATCAAATGAGGCAAAATATAAGCTCCCTGATCGAGGTGACAGTAACTTAATTACACCTATTTCCTTAAGAATTGTGCTTTGGTTTTAATATCTATTTTCTATATTTATATGTTGTATACATTGCACAGTACAACAGGACAGTAAATCTTAAGAAAAACTAATTCATTCAGTGTGAGGTCAGAGGGTCTGTGCCCTGCTGCTCAAAGTAATTTCAGCTTTTGTTGAAGGACCATGATGGGATGAACCACTGTCAAAGCACAAGTACTCAGTTCTCTGTACGTTCCTGTTAGAATGAGCTTTTTCTGATAATAATGTGTCCAGTCATATCCATTTATACATTTCTGGCTTTTAAAAAACATCCAAATGACTGTATTTCATCCCACTTTCATAAGGAATGAAGCAGTTGTGTCAGTGAATGTGTAAACTATTGTAGTCAGCATGGTTATTATTTTTGGACTACTAATGATCCAGCCATTTGTCATTAAAAATGTAGATGTCATTAACCCACTTTCTCTGTGAGGCATCTATTATAATTATGCACCTCATACTCATTTTTCAGGTATTGAAGTGAAGAAAGTTCATTGACAGCTAATGTTGTGTACTGGAGTGTGACTTCCATCCTAATGGCTTTTCAAATACACTCAGATGAATGTAAATGTGTTTCTGCATATTAAAAATGAGACTGTTATTTGTGTACCTGTACTGACAAAGAGTCGAATGTTTTCCATTAGCAGCAGTGATTTGTGTGTATGGACTTTCATGAGTGAGCTCTGGAAAGATGGAAGGCGGTGTTTCATAACAAGGAAAATGAAATGGCAATAGATAGGAATGGAGACATAAGGTCATTTTTTCCATGGACTGCTGGCAAAAGGCTATTTGAGTTCACTTCAGATCCTCCACGCAGGAGAATGACTGGTTGTGGTTTTGCAAACACTCACTGATGAATTCATAATGATTGTATTATTCTGTTTATCAGCTGAGAATGTTTCCTTGGAGCACTGTAACAGAATCATTACCCTTCTATAGCCAGAAATTTAATCAAAGATGTAACTTACACTCTGAGCTTGAGAAGCAGGACAAAGAAAGAGCTGCGTTGCCCTTTCCACCCGTGCCCTGCCCTAGAATTGTGACCCACTTATTTGCTCACACACTGCCTTAGGTAATTGCATCTTTTCCTAAGCAGCAGCAGACAATAACAGGGCTGAAATAATTGTGATTCATTTCAAATTGTTCGAAGAATGTAATTATGAGGAAATTTCAGAGTAGATCTACCTGGTGAAAGGATGTTTGTTTTATAGGTCTGGTATGCACTGAATTGAACCGGCCACCCGCAGTCAGGCTATACTTAGTGGCGGATGTGTAATTACAAGGCAACTTTAAGCAAAGCATCTCCTGAATACCACAAGAGATTATTGACAAATGGTGTTGTTATATAATTTTGCACATTAAAAAAAAACAAACATAAAACAATGACAAGAACCTTAACCACTCACTCAGTGCAAAAAAATTACAGGATTCAGAATATTAGTCATTTTTTAACATGAAAGTCTATTCCTGACCTGGAAACCGTTTAGCAAAACCATTTTTGAGCAGTGTCGCACATAATTAACAAATGGAACATGAGATACATTGAATTGCACAGACCTCAATTATAAGGTGAGAGCTTTGCTTATCACCTAATGAATGTTACAGTCATAAAGCCACATCAACACAACCACACGGCTTTGATGATTAGCTGATTAATCATTTAGTTTCTAAAATCTCCCATGACTCATATCCATAAAGCGCTAATTATATCTATTTGTGTTTCTGTTTTGCAAAAATGTACAGATTGTTATGTACTTTGAAAAAAGTACATGGTTTTGATCACTATCTGAAGACTATGTGTAGAG
This sequence comes from Siphamia roseigaster, assembly GCA_029814505.1. Taxonomy (NCBI): domain Eukaryota; kingdom Metazoa; phylum Chordata; class Actinopteri; order Kurtiformes; family Apogonidae; genus Siphamia; species Siphamia roseigaster. The sequence continues at coordinate 16,522,750 of JAPTYR010000007.1, read as the reverse complement.
AGCCTTTTGAACATGCACATTTCAAGAAACCATATTTCAAGAACATGAAAGAGAATAAGACAGGCTAGCTATGTTTAGTGTGTTCAATATAATCTCATTCAAATTATGATTATTTTTCCATAAAAAATAGGCCAAGCTGTTCAGTGTTTGGGCTCTATGCGAGCACTTTAGAAAGACCTATATAGGTAATATGCAGGCTTCAATATCTGACGGAGTTTCAATAGTTGTTGGAGCACTGAATAATGTTATTCTAACATATTTTCCTCATATCATGCGGACTGTGGAGTCTCAGTACCTTGCAGCAATAACAGTGTGCAACACT
>JAPTYR010000007.1:16492108-16503338 GCA_029814505.1 Siphamia roseigaster | reverse complement strand
ATCAGATATGACCCATTTGGACGTTCAGAGGCTCCATAGTGAACATGGAAACACTGTAGCCTATTGTTCTACAACCCCGATTCACCAGTAAAACCCATGGAATTGACTCACACTTGTTTTATGCTCACTTCTTACCCCCAAAGGGGAGGTAAGGGGTATTGTTTTTTTTTTGTTTGTTTGTTTTTTTTGTCTGTTCTATTTGTTTGTTAGTCAGCAACTTTACGTAAAAACTACTGCACCAGTTTCCATGAAATTTTTAAGAAAGGTATGAGGTGGTCCAGATTGGAGCCCATTAAATTTTGGTGAATGGAGGTCAAAGGTCAAGGTCACCAAAACTGTGTTTTCACAATGGTAAGGAGTACGGGAAATCAGGAATTTCCTTTTCATTCCTGTATACTCAATTTTCCATATAGCTTCTTGTGGCTCTCACTGTTGATGTGCATTGGCATGAAAACCTTGAAGGACAAATTTGAAGACTCTAGGTCAAAGGTCAAGGTTACAATAATAGTCAAAATCTAATATGAAATATTCATGTTGGAGACATCCAATGAACACCAAAATATTTGTCAATTCAATTCTGCATCTTATGGTATGTCCTTCGTTTATATGTGTATTTAGATTTTGACCCATTGTTGACTGAAGTAGTCCGGGTAATTCGGTCCATAACTAAAGAATTAAAATGGACTATAATAGAAAAACAGGCGATAGAGACTTAGTTACTATAATTGACAGATAGGAAACCTGGCAAGGGCTTCAAAATGGTGCCATGACCTTTGACTTTGAGTGACCTTGAAAGGTCAAACCCATAGTCTTGTGATTTTGTTCAGTTTTCTCTGTTTTTGATTCAATAACCTGCAAATTTACTGAGCTTAAATGGACATCAACATGACCAATTCATTAGAAATAGGAAAATACCTAATTTACACTGGAAAAAATGCTGAATACAGAGGCTAATATAATAAATGGTAATAAATCACTTAAGAAAGGTTAAATAGAGAGCAATTAATTTGGGAACTCCCACACACTGGGTCTTTTTATGAGTTTAGCAGTTATGCAAGAAAGCAAATGATTCAATTTGCTTCTTTCCTCATTTCTTCTCGGACTTGTTTCATTCTGAGCAGAGTGTTCGTTATAAACAAAAAAAAGTGAAAACTGCAGTGTCTTACAGTTACTGCAGATTTTCAGTGGAAATAATTAATGTCACTATCTTCGTTTGACTTTTGACTTTTTCATTGATCGGTAAAGCACCATCAGAACTCCTTTTACAATAGTTTCACCCCTTCTCCTTCATGGTTGCTGAACAATAGTTATGAAAAGCAGGGTGTATCTATGAAGGAGTCGAAAATGTCCATTGTATTCTAGTATTTCTTTGTAACATATAAAGTCACACAACATCACTATTAAGAGCTGTCATTCAGACAGTGTGAAGACATTGTTTTTTAAATTAAAACATGGCATTGATGAGGATGTGGCTTGACTATTGACCAACAAATATAGACATTCATATGATTAAAAGTTCTATACAGAAAGATAGAAGGACATTTTAACAAGAATTTTTCATTTATCACGGTTTCCCATAGACTTACGTTAGCTTCATTTTCTTACAGTATTTCAAGGCACCAAGCATAGCATAAGTAAAAGCACATTGAGAAGATTTATTTAACATTCATTCATTCATTTATTTGTTTATTTTGAGCATTCACAGAATCCATGCAAGTAAATAAATAATCGATAATCATTCATTTACACTCGAAAAGGAGTGGGAAGAAGAAAAACGTACTTAATCCCACCCCTATTCTCATCATCAAATAACTTAACATATTGAGAAACTTGAGAATTTGCGCAATCCTTAAATGGCATTTTAATGAATTTCTGTGTACTTGTATTAGTATTGATCCAGCACAAACAAGCCATTAAACTCACATGTTTAGACAGAGCATGAGGAGAACGTGTCTTGTAAAAATCTATCAAAACTGTGATTTTCCATGTTTTTAACCGTAAGCATTTCTTTTGGCAGCACCAACAGCTGTGTGGAAGATTTAATGGATGAAGATGAGAAAGACAGGGCAAAAAGGTACTGCATCTCCAAGTTGGAAATGATTATAGTACTGTAAATACACGGCATGGTAGTTCACGAAGCTGTAATGTTTGACAGTTTGATTGTAAAACCTCTCATTGTTTTGATGTTGAATGAAGAAGGAAGGAGGACGTCTTACATTCAGAATGTCACATTGACCGATTCACGTAAAAATAGGTTTCAATGGACAGATCACGTTTTGTTGCTTCTCACTTCTGCTCCAATTCTGTTCTCTGATGCCATCTAATATTTCACGCTGTTTCTTGGGAATATTTGTATTTACAGCGGGCTGATGCTTTCTCAATAGAGCTGCTCTAGATGTACTCCTGAAAAGCCTAGTGTCAGACTGTTCTTTTCATGTACAGAAGTAATTGTCAGAGGTTGTATGTGTTTGGATTTAATCTGTATTTTTGAGAAAATATGTTTTAGTCATGAATTTCTACTTATACAAACTTGAAATATATAAGCACTGCATGGAATGCATGTAAATAATTTTAGCTTTCTATTATGGCATATAGATGGATATTTTAACTACCATGTCATAATATAGACTTTAGTCCTTGCATGCTTTGTTCTGCTTCATCTTTACCTCATACTTTATTACAGATTAGAACAAACTCAACCATCTTAACGGGATAAATGAGCTTTGAACTACAGATGCATGGTCAGCTGAGCTTTTCCTTGTAATTTGGCTGATTGTAAAATTGTTTTCATCTGTTTCTTGTGCTTTAGGGCATCCCGGAACAAATCGGAAAAGAAAAGAAGAGACCAGTTCAATGTGCTCATCAAGGAACTATGCACCATGCTGCAGGGTCAGGGCCATCCACGCAAGATGGACAAGTCCACCATACTGCAGAGAACGATCGACTTCCTGCAGAAACAGAAAGGTGAGAAAAATATTATTTATTTTCCAGGATACTTTATTAATTTAAATGTACTCTTTTCAGCTTGCAGTGTCTCTGCTTCTATACGCAAGATTACATTTGTTTTTTGTTTTTTTTTCTGTTGTGTGTTGGATCTAATACCTTTTCCTCTTCATGTCTTTCAGACATCACTGCACAGAATGAAACTTGTGATGTAAGACAAGACTGGAAGCCTTCATTCCTCAGTAATGAGGAATTCACTCAGCTAATGCTGGAGGTAAAGCTGACAAAGCATTTGTAAAGATAATGATATTTTCCAGTATTTACAGCATCACATATTCACATGTAATTTCATACAAGTGGTTCGAAGCACAACAAACCCCACCCCTTGCACGTATTGTCAGCATATCAGTTGCCTCTATATATGTGCTGAGTTTGAAGTAATTTTAAACAAAATTGCTATTTTTATAGACATTTGAAATTTTTCCCATTGTAAGTAAATATGGGGGGGGGTGGTGGTGGTGAAATAATTCGTAAAAAATTTCAACTTTGACCTACTTTTCCCCAAAATGTAACCACATCTATTCTGGGTAGCTGATGATCCATAAACCCAATTTGGTATGAAATCAACCAATAGTTTTGCCGCTAAAGTTTGCTGATCATAAGTGAGTGGAGGGGAAATGATTTTAAAAATTAATAAAAAATTTGAACTTTGATTTACTGTTTACAAAATGTAATTACATATATTCTGCATCACTGCAAATATATAAACCCAATTTGGTATGACTTCAACAATAGTTTTGCTGCAGGGGTGTTAACGCACAAACAAACCAAACAATAAATAGGTAACAGCACTTTCTAATCACATTAAAATATAACCATGCATTGTGGAAAACATTAATTATGATATCATATGAGTTGATTAAAGAGTACAGGTTTTCTTTTACACCTTAGTTCACATTACATTGTTATTAACTGTTCACTTTTTTGTCTTCTGACAGGCCCTGGATGGTTTCTTGGTAGCATTAACTACAGATGGAAACATTATATACGTTTCTGACAGTGTGTCTTCACTTATTGGCCATTTACCCGTAAGTGACAAAGCTCCAATTATCTACTGTTATTTGTCGGTTTCATACATTTCAGGGGTTGTTCAAGGATGTACTGAGTTTTTTTTAATTATTTTATTTCTTTTATTATTTTATTCCTCTTTCCACAACTCATGTATTTTCTGTGTGAAAATGAATAGCTTTTGACCCTTTTTTTTTATCATACGTTTGAATAAAAATAAGCTGCAGGATTTTGAAAAATGATCATAAAATTTCGACAGACTGAGTTTTATCTAAGTGCTTTTTATGTTGCATAGTTACACAGGGGGAATGCTGGTCTCACTGTACTCACCGCGTCATGATTATGTCACCCTCTAATGCTATTTACTCCCTCAAAACACTGACCATCATGCCTCTTTTGTACCAGTCAGATATGGTGGACCAAAATATCTTGAACTTCCTCCCGGAGCGTGAACATGGGGAGGTGTATAAGCTGCTATCATCCCATATGCTGATGACTGACCCAATTGCTGCTGACTTCCTTGACAGTGAGTGTCCTCCTGAACTCCAGCTTCATGTTCAGCCTCTCTCTCTCTCTCTTTCTCTCTCTCTCTCTCTCTCTCTCTTTACCAAAGCATTACATGACACAAACAGTGAAAATCAGAGGGTTTATTGCATACAACACATGTATTCAGCACTGCAGTCGTTTTGTAAAATTTGTTTAGTAAGCTTTAAGTACGGCTGAAAATGCCCCCGATTTTAACCTTTTTAAGCATCTTTAAAAGTTGTTCTGACTCTGTAAAACATTACTGTTATATAGAGCGCCGGTTGCTGAATTGGGGTTTGTAGTTTATTGGATTGCTGATTAGTGTATAACTATGATTAGCCTTTTAGCTAATAATAGACGCTAGCTTAGTATCATAGTTAAGACTTTAAATCACTGTTATGTTAACACTGTAATCCAAAGCAATGTAGTATCTGGGACTCAAAACATTGACCTTAATCCTGTGCCACTATTGGTCTTTTCTGAGAATAAGATGTGATGAGCAAGTGTCTGAGTCTATGCTTAGAAGTCCAAATGGTGACCTGTCACAGTGCCAGGTCTGCAGTGACTGACAGACGTATTAAGGGAATACGTCTATAGGGCACATTATAAAACAGACTTCGCAGTCATCATTCATCTTCCCTGAATTGTATTAAATGTCACAATAACAGCTGTTCTTTACAAATGTTACTACATTAATCTTCACAAAAGTGTGATTGATTTTTTTTTTTTTTTCGGAGTCACTGGTTCCTTTCTTTATTGACTTGTAAAAGCGTTTTGTTATATACTTGGAGATTCTTTTGTAATAGTCAGTTATCTGTCTTTAACTACTAAATCACACTGCCTCAGTTTATTTTGCAGACGGTAGCTTTGAACATGAGTCAGTTCCATGACTCTTTGGGTGAATAAATTAAATGGAATGGTTCAATAAAATATTTCCCAGTTGGTGTTTTTGTGGTATTCTAATGCTTTACAAAAAATATTAATCACAAAATCCATTTATGTAAAATGTTTTTTCAGGTGAGGCACATATTGAATTTTGCTGTCATCTAGCCAGAGGTAACATTGACCCAAAGGAGCCGCCTGTGTATGAGTATGTCAAGTTTGTTGGAGATTTCAAGTTTCATAACAATGGTAAGGATTTTTTATCTTGAGGTCACAGTGCAGTTGCATTTTTTTGGATTCTTACCTCAGTTGGAAAGAAGTATATGAATGTAAGTACCTTGTTTTCTGTCTTAAAGTGCCTACATCTTCTTGTAACGGGCTAGAGCTGACGTTACCAAGAACCCTGCAGTCGACTCTGGAGGAGCAGGTCTGCCTCATCGCCACTGTACGATTAGTCACTCCACAGTTTTTAAAGGTAAGTTGAAACTGCTCTTTAAGGTGCATCGCCTTTTGTACTTTCTTCTGTCGTTTTCCTAGAAAATCATCAACATAAAGAAACAGATGGCACTGACGCCATTGAAGGTACTCTGTGAAACAGTAATCAGTCGAGGCCTGTATTATGAGAAAAATGTTGTGTAACTGATGACTCCTTTAGGTGCCCTTAGCTCTTGGCGGGTAGAGCTCCATTTTCCTTTAATCATCTAGAAAAGAGAATAATCACATGCTTTGGTACATGCTTGTGTCAACAACTGACAGAAATTTTTTTTTTTATTGCTTGCTTATTACATCATTATGTTACACCCGAAGTACACTGAGAGAGCTTGATAAACTACATATTACAAAAAGATGAAAAGTAACATCCAGTCACTTCAAATATTTGAATTTGGCTTGTAAATTTCAAAGCTCTAAAATCTGTGATTAAAAAGGTATAGGATGTACCAAAGGCAGTTTGATCAGATCGTAAATGTACAATATGAAGAGCGTGTGTTAGTGCTGATTTTCTTGTGATAAAATCTTGTTAGTAACTAGTTATATATCTTTCTATTTCTCTTATTTTGTGTTGTAGGATTTGTGTAATGTGGAAGATTCATGTGATGAATTCACATCGAGACACAGCCTTGAATGGAAGTTCCTGTTTTTAGATCACAGGTAAAACCCTTTAATGATAAGCAGTGAATATATCAGGCAACATTTTGTTTGTTACTTGCTTAAAATGGTTTCATGTTTTTGTTCCAGAGCTTCACCAATCATCGGCTATTTACCCTTTGAGGTGCTTGGCACCTCAGGCTATGATTACTATCATGTGGACGACTTGGAGCTTATAGCTCAGTGTCATAAACAATGTAAGTGACTATACAAACTCTTTCAGTTGTATATGCCATCCATCATCAATGCACCCAGAAATCCATCCTTATAAATAGGTCACAGCTAAAATACATGCCTTTTTTAACATGTGGAGGGGGAAAATATTTAAGTGAGTAAATACTGTGGGGTTTATCAACTATCCTCTACCTTCAAATGATTACATAAAACTCTGAACTGTAGATCTCAGAATCCAGCACCAGGACTTAAGTTATGACTTCATAGCATTTTTTGTCTGCATTTCCAGTCAGGAAAACGTTCCTGTGTTGCAAATGCATATATATAGTAGAAAGAATATATGAGGAGAACTATAAGTACCTAAATGATCTGTTACTGAACAGTGGTAACTGATGTGTTTGTTCTTGTCTTTCACCTTAGTGATGCAGTTTGGGAAGGGTAAGTCGTGCTACTATCGGTTTCTGACCAAAGGCCAGCAGTGGATTTGGCTGCAGACTCACTACTACATCACATACCACCAGTGGAACTCCAAACCTGAGTTTATTGTCTGTACTCATACTGTTGTCAGGTAATTCTGTTTTTCTACTGGTTACTATTTTTCTTGCAATTGTCAGCTGTGGATAGTTTGTCAGAATCGTTGGATTAGAAATGTGATTTGATTGTGGGTAGGATTATTGTTTTGTCATGAGATATGTGTACTTTATCAGTGGCATGTACTCTTGTATGTCGCTATTCAGTTACGCTGAAGTGCGAGCTGAAAGAAGGAGAGCATTTGGCCTTGAAGAGCTGTCGCCTCCAGAGATAGCTCCATCCTCTGTGAAGGTAAGATGTAGAAATGACAGAAAAGTTTAGACATAAAACCTGACCATGTCAGTGCTGACCCTCTGTGTTGGACATCATACTGTGTTCCAGGCTCAGGAGCTTTACTTGGACATCTGTTCAACACTGGAGCCTCCACGGGACAGAAACAGTGGCGCACGTTCAGTATCCTCCCACAGCTCCCGGAAGTCCTCCCACACTGCGCTTTCGGACTCTGCATGTGAGTCATTGTCTGCTCCCTTAAGCTCTGACTGTAGGTCAGTAATAAATGCACAAAAATCCAGTTGTAGATATACAAACTTTTGTCACTTAAAAATGGCAGAAAAAAAGAGTTTCATAGGGACTGCACAAAAATTAAATGAAAATGATTAGTTGCAGCTCTGGGAAATTAGACCTGATTTATTGGTGATGTGCTAAAACGACAAACTTCTGTAAGTACGCAGACCAAAACACAAGTCAATAAAACACCTACCTTAATGTGTGTGGGCACCAATGCATCTATGATAAAACATTTCCAAGGCTTACTTTAGCTTTCCCCGTTTGTTTTAGCCTCCAGTTTCTTTGACTTCAGCTGCTCTTCCACCCACTGTCTAATGTACCAAACACCTCACAACCACCTGCATACTTATCAATATCACTGTGAGCTGGTGGTTCTTAGATTCACTTTAGTTGCAGCCTGACACACTTACATAGAGATTCATTATTTCCATTTTAAAATGTAATCAGTGGACGGATTTGCTTTTCAGTTTCTTTCTTTGCGAAAGGTTCCAGTGAATGCATCACCGTTTGTTGGTTTAAGTCAGAGGCAGGATGAGGATTAAATGATGGTCTGCTGAATCCGAAATACAGTTCTACAAGCTCAGATGAAATTGGGTTTTGTTTTCAGTCATCCTCAGTAAAGACACTGATATGTTGTATTAGTCCATAAAGAAAATGATATGAAAAATATCTCCTATTTTCAAGAATTTAGGAAAAAAAATAAAATAAAATTTGGGATGTATTGCATAATATCAGCTATATCATATTTTTTTTATATTTACCATGTGATTGACAAATTAAATGGGTATGGAGTGTAAAAAAACAGAGCCTTTAATCAGGTCATAAAATAAAATATCCATCCCAAGACAAAACTGATACAGGTTACTACTGTAGCATTAAAAGCATTTATTTAGTAAAGTGTCAAGACTGCAGATGTCACCTGTTACTTTTGCTGTTATTAGCTAAAACAGAAAACCCCAATTATGCTCTAGGATACAAATCCTCAGTTGTCTGTGATCCAAGTGTGTTTAAAACAGACCTGTGTTTTCTGTAGCAGCTAACTCCTACACAGAGGCCTGCACACCGTCGTGGCAATCCACTTCTATTGGGGCCGAGAAGACAGTAGCCAGACTCCAGCCGAACAGTTCAAAGGTCAGCTGAAGATATGTTTATGTTTGCTTCTCAATCTTTAAAGATAATGTGGGCAGTGGGAAAATACGGCACAAAGTCGACACAATATCAATTGACTGTGCTAAATTGTAAAACTTTGTCATTTTCCCCTGTAGAATTTGGTACAAAGACAAAATTCCTTTGACCTCGTTCCCCAACTGAGCGTCCCTCTTTCTCCTACCTGCAGCAAGCACTCCGTGATGGTTGGTGCTTAGACTTCCTTTCTGCCTGTTGCCTTCCTCTGTTCTGTTTGTCTACAGTATCTCATTGTTACGACTGTTATTGCTGTATCTGTATCCTCTCGTTGCTTGTTGCAAGACTGCCTCCAGGCTCTGTTTAAAGATTGTGTTATAAAAGCCAAGATAAAAAAGATGTTTAGACCATTTTACCTTGTGTCTCAAATTGGGACTGGGATGGCATATGAAATGAGTTTTGTAGTTTTCGACATATTACTAGTATATTTATCGAGGAAATGACAGCAGAAATTTTGACTTCATGTAAAAAAGGAGAGCACTTGATTTGTTTTCAGCATTAGAAGAAAATTAAATAACTATTCATGAAAAAAAACCACAACAGCAATACAAAAGATTACTACCAAGCTTTTTCAGTGTCCACTCACCAGCACATTTTAAAATCTGTTTTCAGCAAACGCAGCAGCAGCAGCCGTCACCCATGTATCAGCTGCCGCAGTCTCAGATCGGTGTAATGAACCAGCTGAAGGAGCAGCTGGAGGAAAGGACGCGCATTCTGCAAGCTGACATTAAGACGCAGCAGCAGGAGCTGCACGACATTAAAGAGAAGCTTCAGCTCGCTAATTTTCAGGTAAACAATGTCGCTAGGTAGGATGAAGGATGGCATATAACAAGAGTAAATTAAATGTGAAGTTACGTCCCACTTCAAGACAGATTCACTTTTACACTTTAAACACTGGACTGAAAGAACACGACAGATGAGAGATATTTACTGCTTTAAAAAACAACAACAACAACAGCAACTCATATTTACTTTAACTAAAAAGAGCCTGCACATCCACAAGTTTATCAATTGTCAAGGAAAGATAGCATGAGGTTTTAATCTCCTCTTACCTCTGAGTGATGGCGGAATGGCCCCACCAAGAGGCCAGCACTGCTTAGTTCAGACCAGGAGCCATATTGTTATCACTCTTTGGATGAACAGGTTACACACAATGATACTGCAAAACTAAATTACAATGCGACTGTAAAGGCGATTAGTATAGTTATAGATAAAAAATATGGAATTCAATTAGTTAATCATCAAAATATTAGTCAATGGTGAATTCCCAGTAGAAATGTTATTTGAAGACGTACCTGTAGGACTTCGTTCATAAGTGTGTTGTATATGAAACCTCAAATGTTTACTGTTGTTTTGATTGTTTCCCTTAGTTTTGTATTCGCACCAGTGGTCATCTGTCAAAGAAATATAAGACGTTTATTGCCACAGACTGGGTCAGGGCACCCAATAATCCACATCTGAACCTTCAGCCTGCAGCAAACTTGCATCAAACTCAATAAACTTGTGTCTAACATGAAAGATACAAGTCGAGATTGTATGTTTATTGCACTGTCCCTGACAAATAAATGAAATTAAATGAGGTTAATCCAGAAAATAGAGTATAAAGAGTTTATAGAATAACTTAACAGAGTTTACTACTAGTAAATAACTTCTGAATTAAACATCAAATCAAACTAATAAAAGTCTGAATAAATAGTGAACATTAACTAGACAGAGGAATCAATCAGTATATCGGAAAGGGAATGAGTGTGTTATGGAAGGATATAACAAGACTTACTTTTGTGAAAAATTTCGACATCTTTTTTATTATGTAGAAAATCAACGTTAATGAAGTTACCATATTTGGTTCCTTACCCATAAATGGCAAAAAAGAAGTGTGTGTACGTGCGTGTAAAGCTGTATATTTAAAAAATACCAGAAAAACAATCCAAACAAACTTTTAGAACATTAGAGTGGATCCAGAGCTCTGTCCACATCCACATGATCCCTTTGAGCATCATTCCTTACATTAGTACCATTACTTCATGGTACCTATACTCACTGTTCATGCAGAAATGGACCTCACAGACTCTGTAGACCACATTTGACCTGAGATTGTTGACTCACTGTCATCACTGTAACTTTTACTGTCATTGTCTTGTAATGTACGCGGAAATGACCAAAAATAGTCACTTGCTCGATAAAGGGTTGTAGAGGCCAATAACGTAATAAC
>JAPTYR010000007.1:16433926-16448748 GCA_029814505.1 Siphamia roseigaster | reverse complement strand
CTCAGCCCAGGAATTGTTCACTGTATGCAAGTCCCAGTGACTTTTCAGTGAGGTATCATACAGATGAGAATATAAACCAACCCTCTCGCTCAGCTGCGTCTCTTGCTGGTCGAGTGCTGCCATTTCATTCTGTACGCGCGTACAGAAAAAAAACAAAGGTGCGCGCCCTGACGACTCGCCGTCACTTTTGAGCTCGCGACGGTGGATATGACGTCACGTTTTGGTCATGTGACGGCATGCAACGCTCACGCGCGTTGACTGTAAATCCACCTTTAGTGACTCATTGCTCTCTTGCCACTCAGGTTTTCTGTTATTTCTTTTGTCTTCCCTAAGGGTCTCATTGCTGAAGAAGGGAAGTCATCCTTAGTGCTTGAGGACGACCCGGAGAAGTTTAGAGAAGCACTTTTGAGGTTTGAGAAGTGGTTTGAGTTGCCACCAGAGGAAAAGCTGGTCACGTATTACTCATGCAGCTACTGGAAAGGCAAAGTTCCATGCCAGGGTTGGCTCTACCTCAGCACTAATTTTCTCTGCTTCTATTCATACCTGCTGGGAGCTGAGGGTGAGCCACTTCTCCACTGCGAATTCACATAAGTTGACATTTATCTTGATTATTTCGAATGGTGGTAACAAAGTAGGCAGCAGCTCTAAATGTTCGAAGTATAATGGGCTTTTGCTGCATTATGGGGTAATTTTTTGGGTGTTTTTTTTTTCCAATTCAAAATAGTCCAAGTTAATGACAGCTTCTATAATTGTCGAAAAGATTTGCTCTTGTAATAGTTTAAGAGCCATTAGAAAGTCATTACAGCCCACGTAGTGCAGTGGCAAGTTATGCAGATAATCAGTGCTACGGAATTGGATGGAAATTTGACAATGACTGACATTTAAATAATTTTTATAATGATAACCCTGTACAAAACAATCACCTGTGGTCATTAGCAGATCCTTAAATGTCAAATATGCAGTAGAATGTGTTGCTTATTTTAATGTCGATCTGTATTTATTTAACAATTTAACACATACCAAATATTGTCGCACTGAATATTTCTATGCACAGCTGAGTCATTTAATTGGGATCTTCAGTCACCTTCATTATCTGTTTATTGTTTATTGACTGTGCAGTAAAACTGGTCATCTCCTGGGATGAGATCTGGAGGCTGGAGAAAACCTCTACTGTTCTTCTGACTGAGAGCATCCACATCATGGCTCATGGGGAGGATCACTACTTTTCCATGCTGCTACATCTTAATGAAACATTCGTTATAATGGAACAACTGGCCAACTATTCCATTAAGCGCCTTTTTGACAAAGAGGCCTTCCAAAGAGAGCCAGCACTCTGCGACCCCCTGCAAATCACTAAAAGGTACAGTTGACCCGTTTTCTGCAGAACTTTACAGGATGCTGTTAGTGCTGGCAGCCAACTTGAGGAGTCACAGAAAAAATAAAATGACTTCAATCAAATAATATCCTTTGAGCCTGATTTACTAAAATCACAAATAATGGGTGCCAGTTTGCTTGCTTGCATTAAAAAAAATGCATGAGCTATTGATTTGCGTGTTACAGGTGATCAATTAAGATTGTCTGCGTAGATGACAACAGGTGCAAAGTCTTGGAGACTACCATATTTTTGGTTTGATCAAGGTCTTTTTTTTTTTTTTTATTAACATTTTGAAAATTATAAATACAATTCCATTTACTGTGCAAGCATTTTTTTTCCTTTTTAAAACCACATCCCCAAGATGAAAAAAAAAAAAAATCCAGAAAGAAACACACAAATGTATATTACTATACATACACGCATATAATTGTACACTACACTACACTCTACAAATTAATCTCATCTTCGTTTATAGTTTCAAAGTGAGCTAGGAATGGTTTCCAGACGTCAGAGAACGTCTAAACTGACCCTTTAACAATAGAGCGAATCTTTTCCAGTTGGACACAGTACATGATTTCTTCCACCCAGTGTCCATACACAGGTTCCTTCCATTTTAGCGTTATCATCTTTCTAGCTATGAGAGTACAGAAGGCTATCATGATGGCTTGCAGTTTATCCAGGCTGACTTGTCTTGGGGTCAGTCCAAGGATACCGCCCTATTTAAATGGGGATTTTGCATTTGCTATGCTGGTTGTTGTCATGGAGACAGTCCACTGGAAAAACTGCTGTGGAATACACCAGCACTAATGGCAACAGTGCGCTGGAATGATAGACACAAAGAAATGAAACGTTGTGAGGTTGTCATAGAAGATATTGCATGACTCCTCCTTGATGTTGGCTCCTAATCACCCCCTAGTTAATCTACAGTAGGAGTTTTAAAATGGCATTGGTGGGTCGGTGAAATGTCTCATTCATTTTTATTCCAAAAATATTGATGTGAGCAGAAAAGATATGTCCTCTTTTTACAATCTTCTGTAACTAGCTGAACTTTGATCATGGGTCTCATGTCAAAAATGTCTGAATCCTTGTGATCATTTGATTATCTGTTCTGCAGCTTCCTCTGCAGATTAATGTGTATGAATACAAACACTGACTGACATCTTGTTGTGTTGCACATGCAGTTTTATTCTGTGATCAGACACCGGCCGCATTCAAAAAGGAAAAATCTCACAGATGCACAAGGACAAAGTCAGATAGAAGCAGTAAATCTGAACTGAGCCATGTGTACTATTAAAGAGATGTGAATCATTGATGACTCATCGCTGATCCATCTGTTTGCTGGAAAACTCCTTTGTCTTTTTTGTACCGCAGAACTCGTTACTTTTAAAACATTATTATTAATAAATGCAGCACCTTAAGTATATACATAATGTAAACATCCATGAAGTTGTAGCTGTTGCCATCAAGTGACATTTTTGCAGGGTTTTATTGGGATTAAAGCTAAAACTAAAAAGTGAATCAGTTACTACCAGATGGTGACAAGGAAACACTATAAACTCATGGAACCAGTGTGATTTTCTAAACATGGTACTTGTGCTGTGTTTTTCCCCACAGAGGCCTAGAAGCCCATGCAAAGAGTGAACAGTTCCGGACATTTTTCAGACTTCCCAAAGAGGAAAATTTATTAGAGGTGCATGAGAGCTTTCTTTGGGTGCCCTTCAGCCATTTTAACACACTTGGAAAGATCTGCCTGTCTGAGAACTACCTGTGTTTTGCCAGTCAGGATGGGAGTCAGTGTCATGTGATCATTCCGATGAGAGAGGTAAACTCAGACAAATGGAACAATGATAGAGATACGGATTTATCATATGCTAATTATTACTGTCCTATTGATGAATTCCAGAAAGTATTAGAACTTTATCTACTGGCCAGGATATTGAATCTCCTCATTTTTGAAGCTGTAATTCATCTTACTGTCAGATATGCCACTGCTGTAATATTAACTTGGAAAATAATTAAGCCAGTTGTATTTAAAATGTATTACTTAATTTTCCTCAAATGAATGACTAATGACCTGTGGATGGATTTGTGATTTTTTTCTGCTTTGACCTTGTCCAGGTTGTTAATGTTGAGAAGCCAGATTCCAGCACCAGGGCTTTAACTGTGTGTGTGCGAGGGAAAAGGGCGCTGCGTTTCTCTGAGGTTCGGGATTACCAGCGTCTTTCCAACACAATCCGGAGCAGGTGTGGGATTAGTGCCAGCCCTCTGCACTCGGCCTCATTAGAGGTAACTCAAAATTAATTTGAAGTTTCTTTGTGCTATTATATGCCCTTCTTTTTCATTTTGCATGTAATTTTTATACGATGACGAGTAATGCACCCTCTTTTCTTTTTGTTTTCTGTCTGCCAGGCCATACGAGGTGAGTGTCAGTCTCTCATCAACCACTTTGAGGACAACCCAGAGGATGTGACTCTGATGGTCGGACAGAAAGACAGCAGTAAAGCTGTGAGCACAGAGGCACTCATGACAGTTTTCCACCCACAGGATGTAGAAAACCTTGACCCCAAAATGGTAACTATCAGAAATTTGCGGCTGACATATGACTCATAACATACATTTTGCTGGAAACTGCTACATCTTCTTACAAACACACCAATAATTCCACGATATACCTACCATTTAGATCTCATTTGCTATTCTAATATGCAAGATAAATGTTTTCTTTTCTGTTTGTAATTTAGTGCAAGTGCATGCTGATATGGAGGATTAACAGCTATTCTGTGTTTTGTCTACGTTTGTCAGCTTAAAGAGAAGATGAAGGAACAGTCTTGGAATATACATTTCTCTGAATATGGGCGGGGCACGAGTATGTTTTTCACCAGGAAGACACGAGATTTGATAGTGCGTGGTGTTCCCGAAGCCTTGAGGGGAGAGCTGTGGATGCTTTTTTCAGGTACTTGTTCATCATGCATCAACACATTATTTAATTCAGCGTTGCAGGCACCATTAAGGAATTTATTACTGAAGGCTGTATGGTCTCGGGCGTATGGTCTAGCATGAATAATTCAGTAAAGCATGTTCAGTATGGACAAATGCAGTGTCTGGTTTGCTTCTGTAGGTGCTGTGAATGACATGGCCACTCATCCTGGTTACTACACTGAGCTGGTTGAACAGTCTGTGGGCACAAGCACACTGGCCACAGATGAGATTGAGAGGGACCTGCACCGTTCTCTGCCAGAACATCCTGCCTTTCAGAGCGACACTGGGATCTCTGCTCTGCGCAGGGTCCTCACTGCCTATGCATACAGGAACCCAAAAATTGGCTACTGTCAGGTACGCAGCATGGTTTATTTTTATACCCCCGCCCTGGGGTTTACAGATATACCAAGAATTATATCAGATTTTTGTCCAGTCGATTTCTTGATCACTGTTCACCCACATGCACTGTACCACTTGGAGATGTGCAGTCCACAGTTTCATGGCGGAATGTCAAATTTTTTTTACTTTTTACCTAAATAAATAAATTTGTCCAACTGATTTATCAGATACTATTCGGCCCATTGTTTTCAAATTGTTCCCAGGAGGTTTTTCACCTGCACATTTAGCCTCTTATTCTACCAAAAATATTCCCATGTTGCAGTGTGTCACTTAACCACCTTCAGCTTTCATTACAGGACACACTCACTGTGGCTTAAATGTCACACAATTCTCCTGCAATGTCACAATACACGTCACAACAGTTCTTGCCAGTATATATGAAAAGAATCCTGATATCATCCAGTCTTTATTCTCTCTGTCAAACTCATGGTTCTTTGAGAAATAAGAGAAGCTGCTCACTGCTTGAATATGAAATGTATTACAGTAACTAACTATCCATTGGAAGGTTCTGATCTATCAACTTGGCTAAATTATCTATATTATGATTAGATCATATACCCACCCAGCCTCACCAAACACCCTCTGATTAAACTGAGTTGGCATGTTGACTTCCATGGGTTGGTTCCCCCATGCAGGCCAATATATGCCTGGCTTACAGAGGGCTCGAACAGAAGCCTTACCTGGGTCCTATTTATAACCTCTCTAACTGTCGCTGATGTCACAAAGTCATTAATACATTATCAGTAACTACTACTTTTTTAAAATTTTCATATAATGCATGTACGTTACATTGAAATATTCAAGAGTAGGACATTCACAAGTACTGCACACACGTGGTACATTCAGAAGTATTACACACAATTGGTATGCGCAATACTAACTGAATGCGGTACATTCAGGAGAAGTAGTCAAAGTACTACCTGGGTGTAGTACATTAAGGAGTAGTACATGTATGTATATATCTTTCATTTCATTTAGTTATTATAATTTGCATATATGCACCTTTTTAATTTAATTTAGTGTACATCTTTATTTCATACATATCTTTACTTTAACTTTCTTTGCATTATTAGACCGGATGTGTCTTTAGTTTAATTTATTTTGTGGAAAAAGTTCTTTATTTATTCAAGAACTCCAGCAGGACAAAGGTGCTGCAATCTAGGTAAAAATAAATGTAAATAATATATTTTTAATCCAACTATTGTCAATATTGCAATAATTTTAGTCCAAAATTTTGTAAAAAGGCAATTTCTAGTCAGATAACAAAAGGTTTCACGCACTGTCCAACTCTACAGAAACAAAACGAAATCTTGTTTGGTTACGACTTTTTAAAAATGAAGAGAAAACCGATTGTATCATGATTCTGTCAAATCACTTTCTGTCAACTTGAAAGAGATTAAGCTCTTTGTATTACATTATTTATGATTGTAATCTATTTTATATCCTTGAAACTTAGACCAGCTAGTGATGAATTGTAATTGGTCAGTTTGTTAATATAACTTTCACCTGATGTGTTAGAGGCAGGGACGCAACAAAGCCAAGGCTGAGCCAAGTAACTGCACTTTTGTTATTAAATAAACACATTATTCATCTATGTTGCACTCCTCTCTGTTAGAAGTGAGAGCAGATGTCTGTTTCTTTAAGCCTATCCTTTTCTCATGCTCAGGCCATGAACATCCTCACCTCGGTTCTCCTGCTCTACGCAAAAGAGGAAGAGGCATTCTGGCTGCTAGTAGCGGTCTGTGAGAGGATGCTGCCAGATTATTTCAACCGCAGAATAATCGGTAAGAGGAAGACAATGACAGTGGTACTTCTGTTAGAAAATGACATTTTCAAAATTTCAGGAATTTCAGGAACTGACTTAAAAGAATGGATTTTAAAATGTCCTAAATCCCCTTTCAGGCGCTTTGGTTGACCAGGCTGTGTTTGAAGACCTGATTCGAGAAAACCTCCCGCAGCTGGTGGAGCACATGACGGATCTGAGTTTTTTCTCGTCTGTGTCCTTGTCCTGGTTTCTGACACTCTTCATCAGTGTCCTGCCCATCGAGAGTGCTGTGAACGTGGTGGACTGTTTCTTCTATGATGGTATCAAAGCCATCCTGCAGCTCGGCCTGGCAGTGCTGGATTACAACATGGAGGCTCTGATCAGCTGCCATGATGATGCTGAGGCCGTCACCATTCTCAATAAGTCTGTGTCAACAGCCTCTGACAGTCTGCCATTATTAGTTTAAAACATAAGTTACAAGCCACGAATAGACACATGTTCCACTTAATTACACTGTAACTTAATGTTTTTTTTCCTTCTGTGTTGCTGCTTTTTCAGATTCTTTGACAGTGTGACAAACAAAGACAGTCCACTGCCCCCAACAGTACAGCAAGCTTCAGTGGGCAATAATGATAAAACATCCCACTTCAATGTGGATATCAGTGAACTGATCCGAGAGGCCTACGAGGTACGACGACATCCTTTAGCCTCAGTCTTATTCACTGATGTCAGTGATGTGTTAACTAATGTCTTTATATTTTCAGAAATATGGAACTATACGTTCAGAGGAAGTCGAGAGTTCACGGAAGAAAAACAAACTTTATGTCATACAGACACTGGAGGATACGACCAAGCAAAATGTTGTGAGTAAAATGAAACAATAGCAACAATACAAATGAAATGTTTGTTGTGCTGTCAAAATTCATTGACACCCCCCTGCTTTTTTTTTTTTTTTTTTTTTTTCCCCAGATTCGGGTGGTTTCACAAGAAGTTGGATTCAGTGCCTCACAGCTTGATGAGCTTTACAATTTATTCAAAGTGAGTTCCAATTTTTCTGTCACTTTACCTCGGTAATGAAAAAATATTTACCATCCAATCATTCTCATTTGTCTGTCCATCCATCTGTCTGCAAGATTATGCTAAAACTAGACTAACTTTGAGTCTTGGTAGCAGATCCATAAAAACAGGCCATGTTTTGCTCATTTTAAGAGGCTTTTCTCTCTACTAAATACTCAATCTATATATCTATTTATCTGTACTAATATTCAGCATCTTTTTGTGTAAATTAACAGCAGAATATGCCTCTGTGGAGACACTGCTCATTTTATAACTTCCTGAAACCATATTTGCCCCATATCCCTCGTAACCACTACCGTCCGTGAGCGACTGGGCTATGTATGTACGCTGTCTGTCATTGCCCAAAGTCACCACAACTGCATTGCATTGTGGGATATGCTTGCAAGCTGTCCACATCATGCATACCATAATTTGTGCTTGTAAATAGTGTGCAGTTCACATACTACTGGATTCATACTTTGGTTTTGCATGCACTATGAAATGTTGCATAATGTTTTGGTTCTGACTGTTTGATGCTAGTGTGGAATTTCAGACACTTCAAACTAATTCGGAATGAAAAACTTGAAAAAACAAAATTAACCACCAGTCGACACAAGCTGCCAAATTCGAAGTGAAGACTTTGTCACCAGTGAAACTGTTAATTACAATTCGCAGAGCCACAAACTGACAAAAAGGAGCAAGAACAGTTGTTTCAGTTTGCAGTTTGGAGAGTGGGTATTTCACAGAGGATTATCAAGTGGTGGCTCCCACGCTGCTTTCACCCGATTCATTGCCTTTTATTCCAACCACAGCATATTAAGACTGAAAACACAGGATCAGTCTGTGGGTGCAACCATGTCCTGGTGTTTAGTTTTTTAATGAAGGCCAGTATCATTTTTTTAATAGAGTCCTATGGGAAAACTAGCTCAGCTTCCTGAATAAGCATAACAATCAGATGACTTCTGTGGTGATCTTTAACATTTTATCTGTAGTCTCATAAATTACAACATCCCATAAACTGAAACATTTACTAAATTGATCATTTTGTGAGATAAGATACATTTGAGGTATTTCCACAGGTAAGACGTTAGCCATTACCATTAAAAATCTTGTAACTTACAAATGTCTTCAGAAAATATGGTGAGGAAAAAATGTCTTTTAGTATTTATAATATGCAGCTTTTTTTGCTACATTAAAGCAACCACAAAACAACTGAGAAAAATAACAGACAAATGATTTACTGATCCCAAACACCTGTCTGTGTTTTACCAACATTACGTTATATCCATTAGTCTCTGAAACTGATGCAAAACAAAGTAAAGTACTTCATTACTCATGATATGACATAACTGTCATGACTCTGTGATTCGTCTTATTGATGAGTTTTCTAGTTGACTTAGATAGCATATTGTAGCCCATTCATACTGTTATAGGTTAATAAAATTAGCAATATTCTAAGGAAATGAAAATATCCAGCAATTATATCTTAAAATATTTTGGCTCTTTGGGTTTTTGCTTGTAAAATTCATGGGCCTTGTACAAATACGTATATTTTATGATGCAAAACAATTATCAATGTTTCTTTTTCTTTTTTTTTTTTTTTTTTTCCCAGAGGCAGCATTTCCTCAGCTGCTACTGGACGATTAATAGTCCCGCGTTGCTTCATCACGACCCCAGCCTGGCGTACTTGGAGCAGTATCAGCTGGGTTTCCAGCAGTTCAGCGTTCTCTTCTTCCTGCTGGAGCCCTGGGCTTTCTGCACCACCAAGAGCACCCTTTCCCTCTGGGTCTTCCGCCTGATAGACGAGAACCAGGATGGTCTTGTCAACTTTAAGGAGTTCTGCTGTGCCCTCGGTTTGTTTACTAATACCCCGAAACCCCAATTGCAGCTCCTAATCCTCATGTCCTCCTCTGACATCTCTTTCATTATGTTGCTTCTCCTGCAGATACTTTGTACAGCAACTCCTTCACAAATAAGCTCAAATTCCTCTTCAAGCTGCATCTGCCACCAGGTGAGCAAAAAAACCAAAACAAAAAAACACATCTCTAAATCTAACTATTACACATGTTAATCTAACTCTGTTTGAAAAGTTAAGTAAACCAGGTGACGAACCTTGCAAATATTAGTTAACCATCCATTTTAACCACCGTACAAGTACAAGTGACTCTAACTATAAACCTAGAGACAAATTTAGTGTGTATAATACAGAATACAACTAATACTACTACTTATAATAATATAAAAAAAAAAAGCACAAGATAATAGATAAATGCATTTCAAGAATAATCATAATAAAGTAGACAGCTAAGTATAAGGTTTGTATCAGTTGATCCAATTGAACTTATTTGTCTAAAGTAAATTCTCAGTTTAGGTTTCAATTTCTAATTTGGCTGAAATATTTAATAGAAAACTGCCATATGTTGTAAACTCATCTTTTGTCCCATTTAATGAAAATTGGATTTTTTTTTCAATCTAAATGTGTCACCATTTCGCTCATCCAGATCACATGCATTTAGTCTTGTCTTAAATTAGAAAAAAAAATCTATGACAAGTAGACAAATGTTATCATAACGTTATCACATTTTTCTCAGACTCTTTGAGTTGAACCTTTGACCCATTTGCCTGACAACATATCCAAATCAATGACTGCAGAGTTTAAAGTTCAAATGTAGTAAAGGTTTTGATATGTAGCTCCAAATTGTACCTCACAACCAACAATATCAGTAGATTCACAAAAAATGCTGAAACTAAATCACATAGTCAGATACAGTTACATCAGTCAGTAGTCTAAAGGGCTTGGAAATGCATGAGTTGTCATTTCAATTAGTCAGCGCATAACGTGTGTGGAGCAAGTGGATTACCCAGAAAAAGCTAAATGTGAGGTTTTCGTCTACATGAAGACGGAAGGCTGGAAGGCAGCGTTAAGAATAGACAGTGCGCTGCGTGAATGAACTTTGCCATGGCAACAATGGGTGTAAAGAGCCAGACATGTTGCAGCGGGGTAGTTTCACCTCAAAGGGGATGTGGGATCGGGGAAGTGACAGCTCACTAACAGACGAGTACTGACAGTGTTAAGAGTTTGTTATATTGCGGCTGTAGGAGACCAGGCAGCTCCGTTTGATTTATGTGTCCCAGATTAACACATTGCTTCAGCACCAAGGACAGGTCCTATCGTTGTGTCCACAGTCCATCTATCAGTAAATTAAACAAGAACCAAAAGGCTGCAGCTGATTTCATCTCACTACACCTTCAGCCACAGATGATAACTCATCTGTGCAGTTCTTTGTTGTGAACACAGTGCATGCATTCTCCACCACATGCTGTAGCTATGTGTGTGTGGCTGAATAAACATCAAATTCTGGGTACTCTGTTTGTAGCTGTAGGAAGAAGTGGTTTGCACTTAAAAAAAAAAAAAGACATGGCTATTATTGACATGGCTTTTATTGACTGTTATTATTGTCTTTTTATAAACACAATTGTAGAGAGTAGAAAAATACAGCGAACTAATACAGTTATACAAAATACCCACTCCTTAAATAAAGAGAGTAATAATAAAACACTACATGTAAAATAAATAGTAAATTGTTTTTGTAATATATTACTGATGGCTGCTGGAACAAGATTATTTTAGTGCCATTTTGTTTAACATTTTGCACCTCTAATCTGATATACAGAGAATAGAAGCTCAATTTCACTGTGCGAAGGTGAGGCATGATCATTTCAACCAGAACTTATTCTCTACTGTAACAGAGATGGTGGGCTTAGACACAACAGTCAGCCTCATGAACCAATTAACACCTAATACATTGACCTAATTGAATTAGAGAGACTTGTACAACCAGGCACATTTCTGCAACAAGAAATAAGGACCGTCCACACCAAGAAACACTATTACTGTATGTGTCAAAAATTGAATACTTGAGTTTTCATCAAATATTTGGAAAACTGCAAGGCAGGAAATTATGTAACATGCATGATTTAGAAAGGTATGGATCATAGAGGTCACCTATAAAAATTCAGAAGTGGCTGAAATAAAATTTTTTTTTTTTTTATATGAAAAACTGAAGATGCACACCCTCTTTACCATGCATGTTGCTACGTTCTTACTCTACAGCAGGGGGATCCAATCCTGGTCCTAGAAAGTTACTATCCTGCATGTTTTAGATGTTTCCGTCTTCCAAAACACCTGTTGGTCGTGTCGGGCTTCTGCAGACCAACAATAGTGTTCTGTAAATTTCATGCCACACACCTGCTCTAGCTGAGACTCATCCTCTTTTGCCAGAGACCAAGTCAGCAGGCTTTTTTTTTTAATCTTTAGTACATTATGTTCACACAGTTGAAAAGACAAATGAGGTTATTAATTCACTGGCACTTCTACAAAACTAAAGGTGGTACATAATACAGCATCTGGTTTCAGACTGTGTTGTAATGGTCAGAAATCAGAGGCTGCATTATGTCCTCACTTCTCCTGACTTCAGTCAATTACTAGTCGAGCTGATTACTCGGCCCCTTGATTGTGTAACTTACCACTAATTAGAAATAAAACCTGAATCAAGTGACATGTTGTGCTAAATTGATGGGCTGACCTATAATGTATTCAGATATATTTCTGTCAGCTTTTCTGACTTCCCAATGTGATCCCAACAGTAATGTTAGCTCTGTCATTATTGTTAGAGTTGTAGTTTGGACTCTTCCGTCCCCTCAAGGTAGAAACGTGTTAAAATCTTTAAATGTAGTTGATGGGTTAAAGGGGTCATATTTTGCTAAACCCACTTTTATTAGTCTTTGGTTCATTTATTTGCATATTTTGGACCCTAACAGTCCAAAAGTTTGAATTTTAACCTCAGAAATGGGGTTGAAGATGGACCTGTAGAGCTGAGTTGATGAAGAATTCAGACCCAAGTAGAGCATTTCAGGTTAATGTAGACTACAGGGAAAGGTTTGAAAATTCAGAATTCCATTTAAAAAAGCAAAATATCGCTCCTTTAAACAAGTGGTGCCTGGTATAACAAATGTTTTACCTGATTTGCCCCATCTCCTGCCATTGTGAAAACACATTTTTGATGATCTTGACCTTTGACCTACATTCACCAAAATGTAATGGCATTTATTCTGGACCACCTCTCACCTTTCTTGATATTTTCCCAGAAATTGGTCCAGTAGTTTTTGTGTAAAGTTGCTGAAAATCAAACAGATGAAAAAAAAAAATGAACCAACAATATTACCCTCACCTCCCCTTTGGGGGTAGGGAAAAAAGCAAAACAAAAACACTGGGGCAAACTTGTGAAATAAAGCTCTTGGGGGGAAGCTGGAAACACTGGGGACTGTGGTGCAGAGATGCACACTGGGTAAAGAGGAGGGAGTCCACATCCAGATCATCCACTTTATCTGATTCTGATAAGCCAGAAGAGCAGCTGCAGTGGGTGACTAACCTTATTCAGATGCAAAATTGAGAGATCTAGAAGATTAATACCCACTGTTATCAGCCTACAACACTAAAGTCTGATGATTCATGGACTGATACTTGTCTGTTCTAAATTCTTTTTTTTTTTTCTTTTTATTGAGCTGATTGAAATAGTGACTTTCCCCCTGGACTTCATCAATAAAGTTCATCTGTATCTATCAGTAGGTATAGCTCCCAGTGTCTTAGACCGACCAAAGAATTGGCTGTTTCCCTTAATCTGTAATAGATGTGATGTTGGGAAACCACTGATGTTAAAATACTCTGCGTTTCATAATGTTATTGTGTGTTTTGACGGGTTATGCTCAATAAGGCATTTCTGACAAACCCTAAAAACTCCTGAAAACACAAATGATAAAAAAAAGTTCAGTATGGCATCAGAATAGTGCCATAAAGCATTCACACAAGGAAACATGTATTCGGGCGTATGGTAATATGTCACATGGATAAATATGAATTGCGAGTGCGCAGGAAACTGCTCTGTGCGCGAGAAGAAAAACGCTGCGAGTGAGCAGAAATCTGTGACCAGTTTAATTGACATCTGAAAGCCCGAGTTCTGGAGACTGAAATAAAGAAGAGACTGAAGACGAACGGAGCTTCCTTACGGGTTTTTGAGGTAGGATAACAGTCATTGGCATAACCTGGAATAATTCTGCCACCTGCAATGAGTGGAAGTAGCTTCTTTAGTACAGTTTGTCGAATAAATGTTGACTATGAGAATGAATATGAAAATGAGAAATGTGTTGAATTGTGTGGTGGATGTAGTTAATAATTAATCTGTGTTGATTCTGTTTAGCTTCAGCTGTCAATCAAATCATGCTCTTCAGAAATGGCCAATCACAGCACAGCTAGTACTGGCCCCTGGTTCCCTCCCCCCCAAGTAGAGACTCATGGGAGGAGAAAAACGTTTCGCGCAATTGGAGAAAGGCTTCGGTAGTTTGGCGTGCTGGTCACATATTTCTGCTCGCTCGCAGCATTTTTCTTCTCGCGCGCGGAGCAGTTTCCTCTGAGTGCTCGCGTGCAGAGATAATTTGCGTGCTCGTAGTTCATATTTACGCGTGTGACATATTACCATACGCCCAAATACATGTTTCCTCGTGTGATTGCTTTATGGTACTATCCTGACGCCATAGTTCAGTCCAATGGAGTTGAGTGTTCATGTCATTTTCATCCAACTTGAAAACTTTAAATTATTTCTGAAATTTTTGATGGATAATAACTTTCGTCTGACATAATGTGAAATGACGCTGTCGCTGAGTATAGTACAGACTCATGACTAAATAGTAGAGGCATATCTGATATGACTTTCTAGTGAAAGTAATTGTTTAATTCAGGCGTATAAGCCAACATGCATCAATGCACACACACCATTTTCCTTTTGGTTTGTGCAAACAAGAGCAGTGCATCTCTGCTGTGACGAGGAACACTTACAGAACATATGCTTTATTTCATTAAAAAAATATAACAAGTGGTGCCAGGCACAACAAACCTCACCTCTTGCAAACATCTTAGCTCTTAATGGTCATCTCTCTTTCAAAACATGAGACTATGGGTATGACCTTTCAATGTCACTTAAAGTCAAAGGTCATGATGCTATTTTGAAGCCCAGGTTTCCAATCTGTCAATAATAGTAACTAAGTCTCTTATCTCCACTCGTTTTTTAGTCGCGTGCAGCGCAACTCTATAAGCCACTATGTCGGTCCATCCGTCCGTCCGTCGGTCGGAAACCGTTTTGCTTTTGGGGAGGCTGTAGCCCAAACTGTAAGGTGTAAAGTCATGAAATTTGG
>JAPTYR010000007.1:16274763-16285901 GCA_029814505.1 Siphamia roseigaster | reverse complement strand
ACCTAAGTTTATGCATTGATCGGTTTGTTGATCAATTTCACCCCATTAAGATGTCAGATAACACCAAAATAAATCAAAGGCAGATTGATTAAGCATGCAGAGATTTTAAAAAGTCATGAACTTCTAAATAGTTCTTCATTGAAGTAAGAAAATAAACTGAGATACACAAACAAACAAAGCTGCATTTATGGTCTTTCGTGTAAAGTAAACATGGAGGAACAAAAAAGGTAACATGGAGCTGGTTTTCAAAAATGCATTTGTAAATATTTATCAAATAGCCATTGTACTCCACATTTTCATTTGTTGTTTCATTTACTCTTTTTATAGAGACTGTTTACTGTTTTTATCCAGATCCATATTGAACAGAACTGTAGGTGAATTGATCCGACCCTTAATAACTGTCAGAATTTCTCATGTGGCCCTTTAGGAAAATGAATTGCCCACCCCTGCATTACACTGTGGTGTCCTGAAAAGCAGGCGTCACAGAATGGGACAGAAAGAGACTGAACAAACTGGTCAGGAGGTCCAGTTCTGTCCTGGACTGGACCCCTGGACACTGTAGAGCAGGTGGGTGACAGGAGGAAGTGAGCCAAGATGACATCCACCATGGATGTTATCCTACTATATCAGACTGTGGAGGCTGTGAGCAGCTCCTTCAGTGGCAGAATGATCCACCCCCAGTGTCCATCCACCACCATCAGACTGTACAACACAACAGTTTAACCCTGTACTGGCTGTGTTTCATCTGTACTGTATTACAATTCCACTCTGACATAAGGATGTGTACTACTACTACTACTACTATTATTATTATTATTATTATTATATATTGTTTGTCTTTTGCGTGGTCCTTATGTATGCACATTTTTTTTCTTGTACTTTATTCGGTTGCTATAGTGACCATTGAATTTCCCCACTGTGGGATCAATAAAGTCCAATTTAATCTAATCTAATGTAAGTATACATGCACAAAAACATCAGAGTGGTCCAGGTGTCTGAATCCAATTTCTCAAAATCACATACCTGCTCTTATCTAATAAAGCATATCAGATTATGCTGTTTACATGATCGCTTGAATAATCTGATAACTCCAGAAATTAGATCATGGCTAGCGTTGTAGTGTGCATGTAAACGTGCTCGCAGACTCTCAAATGTTAAGATCAAGACATGACTCAAACATGTCAAGCTGTAAAGACCCAAACATCCGCTGTCAAACAAACCGTCAACTGATGTACATAGTTCAATACCTGCTGATCCACTAATCTTATCAATACATGTAAATAATTGATGTAAAATACAGTTATTGATTTTTCCATGTTGATCAGATATGACATTCTGAGGCTGTGTAGTAAATGCAGAAACACCGTCATCTTCTACAACATTGACTCAACAGTAAAACCCATGGAATTGGATCAATGACAGTGGATGGACACACTGGGTTTATATTCAGTAATTGATATGTTTGCTGAAATAGTTACTTTTGTCTGTTTTTGTTATAAAAAACAACAACTTTAACCTGAGCTCTTATGAATATCATCAGTAAATTAAATGTAGGAAAACATCTGAATTTCACAGGGGGGAAAAAGCTAAATAAAGAAGACAGTATTGCCATAAATGGCAACAAATCAATTAAGAAAACCTAAACATAGACACCAACTCATTTGGGAACTGCCAAAAAAAAGCACTGGTTCTTCATGGGTTAAAGACCTGAAATCCCAGATTTAAGTCCAGTAGAACCTGAACGATATGGGATTTTTGGGGACAATGATAATACTGATATTCAAGGCAAAAGAGCAGATATTTTACATATATTATTATATTTATATATATATTATATCCAATATATTAGTATATAACATTGATCAAGACTATTTTTAAGTTAACTTTCACTGCGAGGTTCCACTTTAATATTGTATTTTCTTCCTTCTCCCGCTCGTCTTTTAACTATGTTGGGAACTGCTAGTAATACTGTAATACATGTATTTAAGTCTGTTGTTAGTTGATCATTTGTCCATTTATTGTTTGTAGTTTTATATCATTTGTTATTATGTAATGTTAGCTTTATTATTAAAAATCGTTGGATAATTGTGAAGTCTCCATAATTTTCTATTTAATTTAAATTTTTTTTTCAATGTTTGGCTAATGTAAAATAGGGGTAAATATGAACAAGACACTGTGGCTTTGCTTTCCCCCGTACATGTTTTTTTCATGTTATTGTTACTATTTATGACCAGGGTATGTATTTTTTATATGTGCAGAACCAATAAAAGTAAAGTACCTACACAGCATATAACAGTCGTATGTTAGATCATGGTGGATTGACAGTTGCATCTTTGTTTATCTCACAAAGATAATTTACACAACTTTAAAACAGTGCATAATATTCTTCTGTTAGAGTAGTATGTGACCCGTGTGGATCCACGGGTTGTAGATGTGGTAGTTTTTATACATGGGAAAGCAGATGTGAGTGAATATTTTATAAGTAGTGACATAAAAAATGTTTGGTAAATCATTCTTTAAAATGGAAGCAATAATTAATATACAGTATTAACACTCTGGTGCATCTGCAGACTGAAACTAGTATCCAGGAAGTACACGGACAGAGGTGAGGGATGAATAGTTTGCAAGTCGGGTAGGGGATAGCAGTCCGTGATTGTCAGAGCGGCAGTCCGTGATTGTCAAGTGACACTTTACTATTCCTCGAACTCTCCAGGCAGCTGACACACACATCTCTGCACAGCAAAAAAGCTAATACGTCGATTACATACGGACCGATGTTGATTAATGGGTGATGATTGGCTCTAAACTCTGTGCCCATCCTACCTCCAAGAGTCATCCCAGCTTCGAAACACTTCTTCAGCCGGCAAGACGGGCAGTTCTTTCTTCTCAGTTTATCAATCGTGCAGTCATTCTTACTTGCACACAGGTATTTCTGTTTGCCTACAGAGACAGAAGCAAGAGGTGGGTGATAAAAGGCTTCAAACAGGGACTAAAACTCACATCCATTTTAGCTTTACCTTCTGCAGCTCTTTTGAAGAAAACCTTGCAGCTTCCACAGGTGAGTGCTCCATAATGACAACCAGAAGCCTCATCTGAACAAATCAAGCATGTCCTCTGTGGTGGGAAGAAGAACTCCATGGGGAACATGCGCTCTCTGCCACTTTCAAACCTGCAACCATTACACAATGTTAAACCCAAGTACAATATTATTTTAACAATTGGATATCATTCTTAATGGAAAAGTATTTTGTTGTTCCTTTGTTTTAGTTCTTTCATTATCTAACCACTCATGCTTTAACACTTATTGGCACTCTAAAGGCACCCATATTATCTTCGTATTTGCTGGATACCGCCCTCCCAAAGTGTAACCACAAAGCCGTTTTTGTTCACTCCCCAAAACAGTGCAGCCTCCCTGTGTGTTGTTAAAGAAGTCAGAGTTGAGAGTGTGATGTCTTTGGATGGTGTGGGAAAGGTTTGAGCGCCGCAGCCAAAAAAATAAAAAAAAAGGAAGGAGGGGGGTTCGCATACGGTTGTCTTCAGCCTTGAGCATAGACAGATTGGAAATGCTCAGACATAACGTTACCTCAGTGACATGCTACTCAGATATCGAAGTAAAAAGACGACTGGAGTGAAACTGGACGTCTTCCATGTAGGAGAAGTGACGAAGTGGAGACTATTGAACATCAGATTATATCAAGTGACTGTATGGAACTGGAACTAATGAACAGAGGGTAGGGTGAAACCACATTGAGTGCAGCTGGTAAAGTACAGGCTTGATTGTATAAACACTCAAGCATAGCACATGTTCATAGTATTTTTTTTTTTTTATATATTCCACTGTAGTTTTTCCCTATTATTTCAAGTCCGGGCCAATGTGTCGCCTCCTTTTCTCTGTAACCCCATTACAATTCCTTGCTGCAGCTCAAGCCTCATATCGTAACTGTAATGGAGCAGCACTAATCTAATAAAGATTACAATAAATCTTATTTTGGAGCAAAGATGAAAGTGCACAGCACTGTTAGAAATGTATACACGTTTCATTGGTGAATCGAGGATGGTCAATCCTTATTCTTTCTTTTGGAAAACCCTAGTAAAAGCAAGTATGAGATTATCGCTTGCGTAAAGTCCCATTTTAAAAGATAGATTAGTTTTAGGATCTATTTATAAAACCAGTGAGAAAATTAAGCACAAGTAGATTGTGACTATTTAGTGTTTTAATTTAGCAATATGTGTGATAATCACTTCCTTTACCCTTTGGAGGAGAAGATAATGGAGTACTTCAAAGCAGAGATTTATAGATTCATATTACGTACTATGTTACAGTGCAAATAAAACGTCTGAGTACATGTAGCCTATATTCATATCACATCAGATTAGTCTGGCAGTTTTTGTTTATACATGTGATATTTTTAGATTTGGTTAAAGTTACATGCACACATAGCCTTGTCATAATGATATACTGTATTTATTGGCAAGAGCATTTATATGAGGAGTGTTGCACTGCAAATACTGAAATACACAAAATGGCACAGATACAGATTTTGTCTGACCTCACATAGAACTGTAATAATTTCTATAATATGATCTGTTTAACTGATACACTGACACATATTAGTTCTTGTAACTAAAAATACCGAACTCAAATGTTTTGCTCCTTCACTGTCTAAGCATTTTGTTTCCTCTTCCTGGAAATTAATTTCCTTCTACAAACATGAAACAAATTTCAAATATGAATCCAATTAAATCATCTTCTCATTTAGCTCTTTCTAAAGTTTTAATCTAAAAATCTACCACCCAGTTTGAAGATACATTTACAAGTGTATTTGTTGAATTTATGTGGACATGGACTTTAACTTTGGAGCTCCAGCAGTTGCCAAACTGATAAAAATACACGCTGGTGTCTGTGGCTCAAAGTACAGGAAACCGTAAACATGGAAGTTAATGAGTCTTTTTAATCAAACATATAAACAAAAGCCAAAGCAACGACATAAAAACGCTTTTTTTTACTTTTTAATGATTCCCTCCGGGCCTTGGCTGATCTGATAGGCTGTTTTCTTTCCAGTCCTCCTTCCAAACTGGATGTGGAACTATTTCAATACCTTAACCAGATCGTTCTTTATGTCCTGCTTTTTAATGATGCCTTCAAGAGTCAACATCACACCAGTAAATTTGATCGTGACTATCTCCAATGTATTTGTGTCATAAATTACTCAGGAAAAAAAAAAAAATAAAAATGAATTGCCTCAAACTTTCTTAAACTGTTTTGTCTACTGACCAATCCTTTTTCTGCTAAATTTTCAGTTAAGGTTTATGACAATGACACTCTTCGGTTACAGCAGCTGTAAACAGACCTGAGCTCATTCATTATAACTGCTCACGTACCTATGAGTCTAAATTGGCCGTTTGAGTGGAAAGGTAAACTGAACAAGGTCGGACGGTTTCAGTCTCTGGATATAAATGATTAGTGAACCATTGCTGAAGCAACTAAATAAATGCTAAATGGCATCACAGCTGACAGAGAAGCTGTTTGGAATTTTCTGTGTGCCATACAAAATACAAGAAATACACTCAACCAGTTAAATATCTACATTTACAGTTTTTTTTTAGCCAACTAGAACCAAAAGGTTGATGTTTAACTTTATATAACCCTCCCAATTCCTGAGAAAGCACAGTGATGCTACCACTTTTATGTATTGTGTTTCAATGTGTTTAAAATATCAATGGAAAAAATGAAAAATAAACCTAAGATAGCTGAATACTGCGAAAAAGTATATGAGGCAAATTGGGCATTTTTGGACATGCAAACATAAACAGGCATCCTTGTGGACAGCTTTGTACACTGATACTCAAATATATGACTGAGAAATTTCCAAAAAGACATGCTCAGGGTTTGTTTTCAGTGGATTTATTGGAAAAAGCTCCAGGATTTGATGTATCAGGCAAAAAAAAAAAAAGAGCTGGAATTGTCAACTCTGCAGGGTTTATGCACCTGGATGGGGTGTCCTGCTTAAAAAAACAAACAAAAACAAAACAAAAACCTAACTGCATAGATTTATTATCTATTTCACTAAAAATCTCTCAGAAACATCCGTCACATTTCTACTTCTCATCTGAAATCTTCAAATAAGGTAAATGTCCACCCAAGACATAAACCAGGGTTGTAATTTTGCCTTCAGGCTTGGTTTTTTAATGCAAAGCAGATGCACCACAAAGCAGGATGGGCTGACCGCACTGCTATTCGAAACAGTGTGTTTTTCCTCCACTGATTAGGGTGGATCGGATTCTCGTGTAGGATGTGCTAAATCTCTTGGTTAACGACAAAAATTACTTCTGCTTTTGGTTCTTTGTCGATGTTTGTGTTTTAATAATCCACTGGCTGCACGTCATTCCTAAAGGTCTTAAGAAGTATTATCCAGAGAGATTAGAGATAGAAAGTGCTTTCAGTTATTCACCTGCCAAGTGAAATCACACACGCTCCATGGTCAAATGCCCTGATACCTCTGGCTGGTGTCAACACTGGCCTTATCACACATTTATCCCACATTCACAGCTTAGAGGATCAGCATTAACCTGACTACTGTGTTAACAAGTGTGAGAGAATTATTAATAAAACTTTGCTGCTATTGTGCTGGGTTGTGTCATCACATCAGCAAAACACAATAGATTAAATAGCACTATTAAATTTAATCTGGCAAATCACTGGAAATACTTTTACAAAAGCCATTATTATTAGTATTATTTTATTATTATTATTTTAATTGGGCATTTTTCATCAACTGCATTCAGAAAAAGTCAGAGCATTTCAATAAAATCAAACATTATCCATAAATGTTTAAATATAAGACCAGCTGAAATCTCAGATATTTTAGGTTTATGGATTACTTTATAAAAGCAATGTTGATAAGGAGAAATGATTTAAAAAGAGGAAAAAAATATTAGAATAAAATGCCTCCACAATATAATGAAAATATGACTGTTGTTTGCATGTTTATATGTTTGGTGCAATTTAGTGAACGTTTAAGTCAAATCAGTTCCTTTTTTTTTTATAACTGATCTAAATAAATCACAAGTATGGGCAGAAATTTCAAATATTATGATACAAATTCAGTGTTAGATATTCAAATTCAAGTCGAGCTGGCACAAATTTCTGCCCATACACAAACATAATCAGAATAAAGTATGTTAGAAAATGTCTTATTTTAGTCTTGTAATAAATCTTTGATCTTATTCTAGAATAAGACCAAAACACAGGTGACAATGAGTGCGTAAATCTGGATTGGGTCCATATTTTTCGTAAAACGTGTGAGGAGTATTAATCAAATATGTGATCATAAATCGAGAATTCATGAGATCCTCCACAACTTTAATCTCCTCATTCTTTTGAGGTATGAAGAACTGGCAATGCTGCTGTTTGGAGTCACGTAAAGGTCAGACTGATGTCAGATTCAGCACAGTCAGATGGTATCTTTTTCTATATGAAACTCATAGAATCCTCTTTTTCTAGTATTGACATGTATTGAGTGTCCTTATGATATCTTACCTGGTGTCATTATAAGGCACATCCAGCCACTCTCCCACCTCTGCCTTCATGTAGTTGTTGCTGGGATAGGGTGGCCTCAGCATCCCGCCTGAGTACCACTGTTCCGGACGCACCACGCTCCTCTCATATGGATTACATATGAAGGCTGTGTTTGCTGCTGTGATTTGTGAATTGCATTGCCTCGAAGCCCAGACCTGAGAGTTGCCCTTGTCGTCGTAGTTGTAGTTGCCGCCCCACAGAACTCCAGCAGATTCACCAGTCGTGTCCTCATATTTGACTTTAATGCTGTATTGTTCCGGCTGGTATGTGCCGTACTTGTTCTCCGGGGTTTCAACCTCATCCGTGGGCCTGTAGATTCGGCACGGAATATCTGGGACTGTTTGTCCAAACCGTGCCAAGTTGTCTGGCACAACCGGGCCATAAGGGCAGGACACTGTGGACGCACAGTCCAAATGGTCGACCTCGGACGCACCTCGGTCCTCTGACGCGCACGCGGTGAAGTTCGGCTCCTCACCTGTTGCTCCGGTGGGTCGGAGGTCTGGAAGGGACGCAACACTTTCAGAACTCTTAAACATGTCATCCAGGTGCCGCTGTCCACGCACAGATCTGTCCGGACAACTGTAGTCGCACACGGAGGTTTGCGCTCCAGCTCCGGGACGGTTCAGAGACACGGCGCCGAACGCGTACTCCCCACGCAGGTGTTCGTTTCCACTACACGAACTGAGAGCGGACTCCACGTCGTTAGTGTCGTTGGCCTCCATGGTCAGTCCCAGAGACACGGACACAGCATTACACAACTCCCTGGCTGTCTCTGAGATTGTGGCGCAGGCGGAAAAAGAGCGGCTGTCACCCACTCTGCGGTCTGCGGGTAATGCGTCCTCCAGAGGCGCAGCAGCTGTTTGACTACACTGCTGCTCCATACCACACATTTGTGGATGAATCTGTCCATATGAGAATAAGTTTGCATTGTCCGACTCTTTCGACCTTCCAGTATCGTTTCCTCTTGAGTTTGTGCTGAAAAGGATCCGACTTTCCTCAGTTTTTAGCGCCATGCTGGGAGCGCGTCCACCGCAGTCTGCCTTTATTTTCTCCCCCTTGAACAAACTTGAACACACGCAACTGTCCGTCAGTTTGGCTGATCTCCCAGACTCCGCTTACTTTGACAGTAGACCGAACTTTGTGGGACGAAAGTCCCACAGGTCCCTGGAGTTGTTGTTGCTGCTCAGCCCAACTCTCACGTTATGCAAAACGTTTTGGTAAAGGTCCTGAAAGGCAGAAGGAGTCACAAACTCCTCCTAATCTGACATCTGCACAGACACAGGCGTCCAGTTTGGATCCCAATGAATTGAGGAATTGCGTTTGTCAAACATAGCACTCTGCTAAACTGAAATGTATCAAAATTGAGACATGAATGAGAAATACATCTTTCTCCTTTTTAGCCCGTATTATTGTAGGGTGGCATATCAAACCAAAGGAGTCTCATATTAAGAATGTATTCTGGAAGCATACATCTTTATTTATTTACTTACTGAAATTGTTTACACTGTGAACAGATTTTGTGGTATCATAATTATTTGAACACATACATTTATTTACTTATTTAAATCTATCTTCTTGTTATTTTATTTTATTTTATTTTTATTTTACCTTTCATATACTGCAGATATTTCACCTTGTAACCTAAAAAAAACACAGATGAACTTGCAAACACCAGGAGTTGTCCAATAAAACAGGGTCATGTATTTTCAATATAAAGGTCTTCATTTAGCTTCTATAACCATTTAAATTTTTTTGATGAACTGTAGTGATATGTATCTTCTTTTATTTTGTTTCTTTCACTGATGAAATACTGAGTCATAGTGGGGTTAGGTAAGTCAAGGTTTTTAAGCAGAGATGCTTCCAAGACCATTAATGTGTAACACTTTACCTTTGAAGAAAAACAAAGGTTGTAAATGATGAAACCCCCATTTCAATCAAATCAAGAAAGAGCAAGAGAGATGGAGATAAAACATCAATAGGATTTCATTTATTTATTTATTTATTCATTTAAATTCTGCTTCATACCAGAGTTTAAGTCTTTTGTAAATGTATGTTTTTTTTTTAACATGCTTTTGATAATGGTGCAACCCAACAAGAAGCTTCAGACTGGTACATATATAATGGGTAAATCAGCTAATAGACTGCAGTAAACAACTGTATTCTTAGGAAAAGCTGTATGGGTGTCATAATTAGAAGAAATGATCGTGTGCCTGTAAAATAAGATATTATTACATTAAAAACACAATGATATTCAGCTGGTTTCACTGTACAACTCTGGAGTATCTATATACGGTTCAAATGAGTCAGTACAATAATAATAGTTTCCTCATTTTTATTCCTCATTCATGGTGCATTTCATTTTTCTGTAGTCCACAGCGGATGTCCGCAGTGGTCCTGGTGGGAAAGTGTTCAGTCTAAACCAGTGTTATGGTTTTCATGCTTGGAGTTGTATAACAGTCTGTTGGATTCATTCTCCTTGGCAGACATTTACCCTATGAGCAGGGGAAATAAGAGCCACACAGGCAGTATGACGCATGACTCATAGTTAATGTATCAGTTTCACCTTTTTGACAGTGCATCAGCTCCTTCTAAATGACCACAATATGCAACTGAATCAAGTCCATATCCTCATAAATCACTGATATATGTAGTTTGATATTGTTGACAATAAAACCTCAAAAGCAGCCGCCGTTAATCAAACTTTTATCAAGCATGACGTTAACGCATCTCATAATGCTGCCAAATATTGTCTGAAGTCTCGTTTTGTCCTCAATCTCAACAAATAAACACGTCCATTAAAAACTACTCATCGCACTTTATGATCCACGGTTGATTTACAAGGAGGGTTTCTGTAAATATTTGTTTGAAGTTAACCTTTTTCAATCTGTTTTCATGGATTTATTGATAATATTTACTGAAGTTTAGACGTAGATTTAAAAAAATAATTTATTGTCTTTTTATGTGCACATGTGGCTTAGGTCCTCTGAAATCAGAGGCATTGGACTAGTATTTTTTTGTTTTGTGTTTTTTCTGGAGAACAGCTGCCGCAATTTGTGCAAATCAGTGAGCATTGTGTTCATTGTGTATCTAACCTTCCTCTTGTGTTAGCTTTCTGTTACCATCTTTTATGTTAACAGGGCCATTTTGACCCATGTCTTAAATTAGCTGTAAAATATACAAAAAAAAAATTTATCTATCATCCAGTGTGTTTCTCATCTCTTCGTTCCTTGTTAGGCCTCCTTATCCATGAAAATATTGGCTTTAATAGTTTGGTGCCTCTGGGCCCTTTTTTTTCACAATAACCTCCTGAGACCCAGAGAAAAAAAATCTTTAGCTTTTTTGAATTTTCTCTGAAAATTGAAATATTACGGTTGAAAGGATCATGTTACAACATTTATTTTTTCAAACATATGATGTATTATACGTGTGAGTATGTGTGTATGTATGTATGTATGTGTGTATGTGTGAATGTATGTGTGTGTGTGTGTGTGTGTGTGTGTGTGTGTGTGTGTGTGTGTGTGTGTTTGTGTGTGTGTATGTTTGTTTGTGTGTTTGTGTG
>JAPTYR010000007.1:16161038-16174428 GCA_029814505.1 Siphamia roseigaster | reverse complement strand
GAGAGATGTGAAAAAATCCTAGCCGGCATGTACAGCAGGGTGGTCTGGTTCAGTATGTGATGTCTAATTATTTTAAAGCAGTTTAGATTACTTTGTATTGCTTTTGAAATTTTCTTTATGTTTGTCAAATTTAAGTTGGGAATCAAGTACCGATCCAAGATATTTAAATTCTGTTACAGTTTGATTTTTTTCCTTTTGTAAATAAATATGGAAGCTTTGTTGTGAATTTATTTTTTTAATAGAGAAACACATTGACACCATTTTTGAAAGATTAAGCACCAACTGATTTTTATTGAGCCACTGCCAGACCTGGACCTTACATTACTTTTTTTGTAGCTTGGAGACATTTAAACATAACACAACCAAAACGTTTATGGCAACATTATTTAAGACGTAACATATTAAACTGAATACATTTTAAAGACTATTATATGGTATTAAATGCAGATTTCTAAATTTTAGGACCTTTTAAGACCCCGCAGGAACCCTGTCTATAAGTGCATAGTGAATAATGACACACACACACACACACAAAAAAAAAACAAAAAAACTTTTGTTCAAACACACACCGATTTTTATGTGAATGACAACAGCTGTCCAAACTTTCAAGTTATGTTTTGTAATTCCATGTGCTATCCTTCCTGTTTTAAGAAAGAAGACAAAACACAAGTTTGAACAGAATTTTGCTTTATTTATGGAGTGAAACACATTTTGTCATTAAGACTTACATTTTGTTTGAGTCCACAGACCCAAATAGTCTATTTTTGTATATTTTGGTCTATAAAAGCAATGCTTTCCAGTCAGTGTGGATTACAATACTGCAGATAATCACAACACAAAAAAATAACCCGCTCATTTTGTTACGCTTCCCTTTTTACATCGCAGACACATTGGTCTGCTCAAGTTCAGAAATGCAGCCATCCATGATACAGTATTAAAAAAAACAACCAAGTATTTGATTTAAAATGTTTGAGAGTTAACCTGAGTATTACACGGTTTATGTACAGTCATGTTCAACTGAATTCACCTCTAGTCATCATTGGACTTTGTTCACCAACACTTATGAAGCTACCACAAA
Source organism: Siphamia roseigaster (assembly GCA_029814505.1). Classification (NCBI taxonomy): domain Eukaryota; kingdom Metazoa; phylum Chordata; class Actinopteri; order Kurtiformes; family Apogonidae; genus Siphamia; species Siphamia roseigaster. The sequence goes on along the minus strand of JAPTYR010000007.1, from coordinate 16,173,350 downwards.
CTGCAACAGACCAAGAGGTTCACAATCCATTCATTCACTGATCATAACTGTTTATGTGTGTTTGAACCAACTATCACAACAGGTGCATGAATTGTACACATCAAAAAATGACTTTGGTCTTAATTTAAGCCATTAACAACTGATTATCAACTAAAATTAATATTATATAGACAATATCAATCTCAACATTTTGAAAATAGTGTTAGTATAATTTACAAAGGTCCAGCCAAAAGCTACTCACTGTTCATTTGAAACAACAGTACGCCAACCAGCCTCCGATAACCAAAGGATTCTGTTACAAACAGTGGATTTAATAGTGAAAGAAGTGACAATTAAACACAGCTCTGCTTTGTCAACATACAGGGTCATCTTTAACTGTTTAACACTCAGAATTATCACTTAATCCGTGTCTTAAAAACATATCCAGATGTGTTTTAATTGAAAGTGCTCCCACAGACTGATCTAACCAGGAGATGTAACTTCAGTACACTAGTGACATCCTCTGGCAGCAAAGCTCAACCACTGAAAACTGCATATTCTTGAACATGCGTCAACTGTTCTTTTTATCAAACGAGACATAGATTTGCTTCCTGTGTTTACTCTTTTTGTACATCTCAGAAAGAAATATCATTGCATGACAATCCACCTATTTCTCAAGAAAATATGTTTGACAAAGCCACCCAAGAATAACTTTGGCATGTTTTATTAGGCAAAATATATATTCAAAAATATTCAAATTCCCATTAAAATAGCATAAAGCAGACATGTCAATTCATAGAGGAAATGTATGCACTTAAACAAAGGTGCACAGGTTACGACACAGAAATAAGTATTATAACAACTGAAGTAACTGTTAGTTTACATTTACAGGTAGCTGTTTCTATATACACACACAGGTGTGACTATGTACAGAAAGGACATGACACTTACTGCTGTACACAGGGTATCTGTGCACTTGTAGGTAGCACGTAATGTCCCTGTAAATAACTACTGTACCCAGTAAGAATTAGTACATACCAGTGGGCTACTCCCAGTGACACACAGTGTCACAAACATTATGGCATTGTTTTTTTCCCCTTTACTTAAATAAAACTATTTTCATATTTTACATTTCATATTTTGTTACATTCAAGGTATAGATACAATTTGTATCAACAAGCAAAAGTCAATTCTAGACATTTGTGGCTTAGTTGTTTGCGGCACTTACAAAGGGAAAAGTGGGGATTATTAACCACCACTGTGGCTTTGTAACCTTTGAGCGAAGCAGGAAAGTACAGGATTGGTACATTGCAAGGTTTTAGGCGCAGTATTAAGGATTTTTTGGAGGGGTCTGGAACTAGTCAGAGTACCAATGAAAACAGAGCGACATTCTGGGAGCTGAAGAACAGCGACAAAAATCAGCATCTTCTCGTCTTTCTTTTCCCCTTTCATTCATAAAACCAAAAAGTACACTTTATGGAATCTGAAAAAGCTGATCTTTCAAACCACAGTGTCTGTGATAACACCACCGCACAGAAAATACATCAGAAATGATCACTTAAAATGTAATTGATATGTGCATGTGTCAGTGGGTTTGATTAAATGTAAGGATACATTAACTTCTTAAACTGTAAAGCACAATCCAGGCACTTTCATACAATGTTTATTATGTCTCAACTCTTTTAACCTAAAGCCAATCTCTATTATTAAAAAAATTCTATAGAAGTTCAAGCTATGTATATATTTTTCTATATTTACAGAACAAAGTAGAGAGACAGCCAGCTTTTATTGTTTTTCAAGTAGATAGCAGTAGTAGATGTACTCTGATTTTATCATGAAATCTGACTATTCCAGTCTCCAGAAGACACAAGGATCACTCTACATGTCAGTTGTTCAATTAAAAACCTTATTTTTAAAAGGTTCTTTTACATTTCCCCCACACTTTTCTTGCAATGTATAATGAATGAATAATCTCAAGGTAAAGACTTCTATAAAAACAGGATGGCACGCAAACCTTTAGCCAAATGCCAGAAACAACCTTGACAGCAGCCTTGCAATCTGATTGTTTCACATGAAGAAACATTTAGGCAGTTTGTTTCACCTTCTCATGAACAGACAACCGGCCTAAAGTGGCCCTGTCTTTTTTCATGAAAAAACAAAGTCAGCAAAGCCCAAAATGTATTTGGGCTAAACACATTCTTTTTTTTTTTTTTCTTTTTTTAAGTGTTTTTTTTTTTTTGTCTGCTCATACACCACAGCTGTACCTAAACATTATAAATATATATATATATATTTTTTTTAAAGCACCACCAATGAGACAGTCAGGCTCACATAAAGTAACTGGCCTTAATAAAGAGTAAAACCACTCAAAGTATAAATATCAATGAAGCAAATCCTCCTGTCATTATTCCAACATATCCCCAGTGAGAGCACACGTATCTGCAATGTCACCAAAGTATCAGCATTCAATCATTTCTTATAGTAATGATGAAATGCTAATTGACTTTTCTGTTAACAAATATTTAATAACTATCATGTTTGAGAATGTGCTGTAGAATTTTAATATTCAGTCATGGAATTTAAAACCAGGCCAAAGAGGGCCATATCTGAACTGTGAAATTAAGTGGAATTTCCCTTTAAATGCACTTTAAGGATGAAATATCTATTAGGATCGGCTTTACATGAGAATAAATGTTTGCTGTAATTCTGTGAGTTACACATTTGATGCGCCTGTTTTTATGTAAGATGTCTTTATCCAGCTGGCCAGAGAAGGAGAAAAGTCAAGCAGACTGAACGCGATCTGTGAAATTAGTACTAATATGATCATCATAGTTTCTAGTTTTTGTTTACAGGTGACAAGTTTCACTGAAACAGAAAAAAAAAATCATCCAAACCCTCAGCAAACCATGACCATATCTGACTAAACTTGCATCATGTAAAGCCACCCCTTTATGTAGCCCAGTGTTCCAGATCTCAAGGTGCATAACAAGGATTTACACAACATTTCTAAATGGCATCACTGCATCTCAACTGTACAGAACTTACTTTCAAGAACTACATGTTGCATGTAGAATTTTTTACAAAATTCTAGAGAAAAAAACTACTAGAGACCCCTGCCAGTAACCAGTGGTCATGGCAGGTGAAAAGTGTAAATAAGAAAATTAAAAGCATCCTGAGAGCAATGTGCTGCAAGGCACAGCCAAACCCTTCCATGATCCTTGGAGACTGGCTGCATGTGTGTGTTCTCTCCATGTATATTTAAACAATTCAGTCTCCAGTAAAAACCCTCTCATCTTAAACATGCTTTTGAGCATTTACATCATTTTTCATAGAGTAACTAATCCTCACACAAGACAACAATACAAAAAGAGTTCAATATGCCAAATGCAATTACGGTCAGATTTGAATCATTTTATCTGTAACACCTGCTAAATATTCAGTCTGTTACAGAATGACTTGTGCAAACCATTATACTGAGATGGAAACCGTTTTTTCCATCTAATAAAAAACTGTTGAGTTTTTACAGTTAGTCCCTACTTAAGTCATATCACAACCCAATGAAATTAGTTCATGTTTCACTGCATCCACATGCACATTAGTAACTGTCAGTAATAAGGTGACGGCATGAAATCAGGCAACTAGTCTTATTGTACTGAAATAGATGGACTCATTTATAATAATAGTTAATGCAGTGTGAGAAAATATACCTACTGATATTTCCTCTACATTTAGCAGATTTTTATTTGATTGCAACATTTTTGAAGCATAGTAAATTTAGATATTTACTTTGTGCCTGTGACAAATACTGCCTGCTCTTCGTGGAAACAGATTTTTAATAAAGAAGCTGTGTATAAACTATTAATCCTTTCTGTCCATTCAGGTTCATTGAGAATAGGCTGAAAAGCAAAAGCTGAAAACTATCAGACTACTTAAAAGTGCAGTCTTTAATAAATCTAACCTTTACCTGAAAACATCCATTAGAGCTACCGCTTTACACATAGACAATTTGAATAGTTGTACAATAAAAATAATTAATACAAGAAATTTAACAAATATATAGATAGGAATATTCTGGACATAGCATCCTGAAAAATCTGATTGGTAACTATACATATATGGTACACAATAGGAAATTAACCAAACATAGATGGTTGTTGATCTTATAATTCAATTAATTTTGTGAACCAAAATGTGGGTATGTGGAATACTGACACTATATAAACTATTTTTTGGCATTTATTTAGCAGCTTATAAATGACTTTGAAATAATGGCTTTTGTGTGACTATTTACATTAATATGTGCACATATACAGTATACAAGTCAAATCTCTTTTTTGGCTTGTTTCGTGCACTGTCAAATTCTACCAAAATAGTAGCTTTGTTAAGTGAAGCTGAGAAAATAGATCTCTTTAGATATTGTGATAGTGCTTTACATTTGAAAGTTGGAGGCTCCAGTGACTAAGAATCTTCACTGAAACCGATCAGACAATGACTAAAGCGTGAGGTCATTCAGATATAAGGCCATTAAATGTCATAGTTCATGCTGTGAGGTATGTACCTACCTCCCACTGACTTATCTTTTCAATAAATGCACAAAAAAGTCACAAGAACTATTTACAGCAGAGGCAGACCTAAGCAAAGTTATTTATAGTTGAACTGCACCAGAAACACTTTAGATGCCTTTCAACACATTCACAGGGCCTGAACAAGATCTTCATAAAAGCTGCATGGTGCATTAAAAGTTGACATACTCAGTTGAAATTCAATAAAACAAATATAGGGAAGGTAGCTGAGTTGTCTTTAAAAGACAGCATTGGCTTATAACTAAATTATCCTACTCGTTCACGCCAAATCAGATATTCATGGTAAGATTGTGGATACATTGAAATAATAAACATCTGTACTTTTTAACTTCGTTAAAACTGCAATAAAGCCAGAATCAATCTGTAGGCCTGCCAAGTACTGTAAATCTATTTCATATATTTCTAAATCTTGCAATTATCTTATAAGACTGTATGAGTTAATCCTAATCATACTATAGTGCACAGCCTCTATGCAGCTCCTGTTCTGGTCTTGTGACTGTGTTATGAATGAGATTTTCAGAAAGTGTTATTTTACATCAAGTGCACTATGCTTTATATAAAAATGTAGCTTTGAGACATTTTATAACTCAACTTAAATTCAATCACGGAAACTTTCATTACAATAATCGTGTGTCTTCTCAGTGATGTAAAATCTGATCTGCCAGATTTCACAACAGAGATATTTTAAAAAGTATTTACTCCTGAGGGCAAATGTTGCACATGCAGCAACATCAAACAAGTGCCTATCTTTGCAACCGAAAATCTTAATCTCCCTAAAAAAAATAATTGTTAAATGGTCGACAGGATTATCTACTCAATGGCATGACCTCAGTTTAGTAACAATGACAGCGGCGAGTTGTTGTGGATCTGTCAAATGTGGGTTCTTTTCCATAACCGAGTGGACTATGTAAGCAGGAAAGATGTTACAAAGGTTCCGATATGTTTGGTACTGATGCTCTGGGATGATGTATCGCTCTTGGTGTTCTGCTGCAGATGCAACCTCCCATGGAGAACTCCAAATTTGCTCCATTTTGTCCGGCATGCTGCGGACCATCACCCGTTCACAACACGGCATCAGACTGTTACTCAGTGGGTAAGAATGATATCCAAAGGACTCGTTCCCACAAGGCAGAGGATCCCAGCTCGCATGCTGCTCACGACACAGTGGAGGTCGTCTTTGTCTCATCGGGTTGCTATCATATAGCCTTGAATCGGATATGCTATCCATGCGAGTCATACCAAGAGAGCGTGTGGGCTGTGATGACAAAGGTGGAAGGACATTCTGAGTGAGGGGATAGTCTCCTGGGCAACTTGACCTGGCTCCCACTGCAGCATGCTGGATATGAGGTGCTAGATGGGCTGAGGATTGCTTACGAGGGCCCTGCTTGGGCTCCTCTGGTCCATAACTCTGAACCCTAGTCAGGGCCTCGTGTCGAAACCCATGGGCGAATGCTTGCATCCTACTCTGTGCAGGTGACTGCTGCTGGCCCTTCATGCTCTCCTCTAAGCTGCTGTCCACAGAGCTCGGGTACATATCTCCATAAGAGGAGAAAGAGTCGCTGTTCGAATGGCTGAGGCAGGACTCGGGGCAATGGCTGGGATTTCTCTGGTACACGCCATGCTCGTGCTCCATGCTACAGAAACTGTCGACATTATGCATGCTGCTCATGCTCATATTAGAAAAATCACTGTGCAGTGAATAATATCCATGGTCGCTAACTGAGTCATACTTCGGGAACTGTTCGCTGTATGTAACAGAGGCTCCGTGACTGTTTGTAACCAGAATAGGTGGATACTGTACACTAGACATGTGCTCTAGAGAACTGTGTGCAAACTGCAAAGAACCTGGCACTGGGCTGCTGGCTGATCGTGTGTTCAAAGCCCCAGCTGCGTGGCTCTTGGCAGGCTGCATGGTGGGCACGCTCAAAGCAGTCACGAGGGAAGGCACTGAATTTGTCTCCGACTTCCTGACAACGGACAGTGCCTCTGGAGGTTCACAGGCCACTGAGCGAATGCTGGGGTCGGACTGACGTTTGGGTGCCACACGTTTGGCCTCAGAGCTGCTGTCCCCCTTTACAGCTGATGGATTGGTGCCACATTTAACCAAAGCCCCCTCACTCATTGTTTTCACAGCAGACAATTTGGCAAAGGCCCGGAGTTCATCAGCCACAGACCGTTGCGGCTGGTTGACACGTTCAGGATGGTAGTATTTGCACTTGTGTCCATATGTGCACTTTTTACCTTTTTTAAACAAAGACAAAGTAGGCAACTTAATCAAATTAAACTCAAAACCACAACATAGTTCTAAAAACTAACAGTAGATAATGGGAAAACTTACCATAGGGACAAGGTTGCTTTTTGTGCTCTGGAACAACAGGACGCTTTCGGAGGAAATTTTCAAGACTTGGACCATGTCTTCCCAAAGGGTCGTCAGGTGGCATAAATCTGAGTTTTTAAAATGCGAAAATTACTTGGCAACATCTTAAATAAACCATAGCACCCAGACTCCTTGTCAAGTAGTACCGATGTTACTGGAACTGATTAAAACATTGGCTAACCTACTTTTATGCAAAATATAACTTTAATCTTCCTAGATAACCTCATAGGGTGAAAGACTAATACATCAACTGACTGGATTAAGCAAGCATCATATCTACTTACTTGTCATTGACAAATGAGTACATCAGGAGACGCTCCTCAATAAACTTCTTCCATTCTGGCTTTTCATTTTGTAAGTCTCTGTAGTTGTCATTTGACACAATAATTCCATCAGAATCATAAGCCAGCTTCACTATGAAGCGATCATCATAGCACACCACTCTCCTGCCTTGAACTCTGCGGGATGGGGTGAAAACCAGAATCTTTTCTTTTTCCAGCTTGCGTAGTATCTCTTGATCTGAAAGAAAATTTTACATTTAATTACAACAGCTTTTGTAATGAAAGTCATTCTTGACTATCATCATGTGATGAGGTCAGTCTTTTGTGATATACGTATACTATAAACTCACCTCCATCTGAGGTCTCCAGTCATAAATCCATTTATACTTAAATGACATTTTGTACATTCCCGGTTGGAATATTTCAACTTGTTTGGCCCCTTACAGTTCTATATCAGCACATTACAGTTATTGATCAGATTACACCCAGATTTTTTAAATACTTCTAATTTATAGTGTTTAGTTTTTGCTCTTATGTATATTTCTCTTTCCTCATGTTTGCTGTAGTTTTACATCATTATTGAATGTGTGGCATTGTGCTGCTACACTAATTTCACGGCTTGGGGTAAATAAAGTACATCTATCTAATACTAAGAACTACAGATTTCAGTTAATTATTACATTGGTGAAAACCTTTAACCCCATTAAAATTCTATTTAATCTTACGTTTTTCACTCAAGTCAGATCTGAACCATGTACTGGTTGTATGTCATATTAGTCTACATCAGCACATTGTGACAGCTTTGTATTCTCTCAGAAATTCAAGGTGGGCTGCACAATGTGCATTAGCGGCAATTTGTTAGATTGATCAAAAGCATATTAATGACATTTTACAATACATCAACATAGATATGCAGACAAACATTTACACCAATGAGCATTTAGATGACAAAATAACTGATTAAGGTGTCTTGGGACATTTGGAGGAAAACAGAGTCTCAAGTTATTCTGGATCTGTACACCACAGAATGGAAAACCAAACAGGATCGGGTTTCAAACACAGGAAATTCTGGGTGTGAGTAGTTGCCTAGTTGAGTAAGTAGCATATCACGGGACCAGATACTTCAAATGTGATTAGATTCAGGACATGACGGACATGACCACAGGGAAAAGGCCACTGGAAAAAAAAGTTTTCACCTGTGATAAGTGCATCAGGCCTTGACTGCTCTTTTCTCCAGGCTGGGACAAAGACAGTGATGTCTTTGTGTCCTTTTTCCAAGAACCATTCAACAGCAAGTTGGATACCGCGGCAGGAAAATACCTCTTTGTTTCCATGGCTACAAAAGAAAACAATTATTATGACCTACTTTAAAATAACAAGGACATCCATTATTAGAGAAAACATTTACATTGCCAAGTGCATTGTGTAGCACAGATCCGTCTATCAGAATAAATACAATTGTTTGATGTTTGTTACCACCTTACCTCATTGCCACATTTGAGCCATCAATTACGATGGGCCTGAGGTTATCAAATGTATCCGTAGGTTCCTCTTCCACAGACACCTCTGGACTAGGCGTCTCTTTAACACAAGGGGACCATGATATTAAGGTGGCTGTGTTAGTGCAAGATTGAATTTCTGACTCTACTTTGTTTCCAAGCCTCACTAACTCTGCAAGAATGTCGTTAATAAGAGCAGCAGCACCCAGCTTGTTGAGCACAGCCTCCACTTGCTCGCCTGAATAGCCCAACTTCAATGCAAATTCCATCTTTGTCTGGTACTGTTTGTCACTAGCAGTCTTGATTCCTGGTCCAGTGCTGGAGTCATCCTCACGGAAATCCTGTGCAGTACTACTCTGGGAAAAACTGGGTCTGTCGAGGCATGGAGAGCGACAGAGTTGTCGATGCGGCTTTGTGACGGCCAAGGGCTCCCTCTTCCTACAGCTGCTGTTTACTTGAACCTTCTGGCACTGCTGCCCTTCAGATTCACTTTCTGAGCTGCTTCCATCCTCAGACTCATCAGTGGCGTGCTGGGCCTCACTTGAGTCAATGTTCTCCTCCCTGCATGGGCGTTTTTCCATTTTGAGCTTCTCCACCATGGACCATGCTGTCATCACGTTCGCCTTGACACCTCAGATTTCCACCCCATGCCTCCTCACCTCCACTGCAACCATAGAATCATATTCAGGGCTGGACTTTAGCACTACAGGCTCTTTGTGTAGGGCCAAAGTACGAGTCTGTCCTATGTGGGTTGGCGAAATTGAATTATTTTATCTGAAAGATAGCAAACACATATTGAGATTTCGGTTATAAGATGTTTACAATTGAAGAAAGAGATCTGATAAACTTGACTATAATGTATGGAACCACAAAAGACTTATGATGAAATAAATAAAAACATTTTGAAATAACTAAATAGTTAGATTCTTTTTAAAAAGACAGGTGCAGTGATTGTTTACCAGCTTGACTAGTTTCAGCTACTTCCTGTAGCCTTCATCAGAAGTGTCACATGATGTTGTTGTGAGCTGTCTGTCTCATAGGCTGTTTCAGGAGGATTGGCCAGACAGATTGGCCATCTGTCTGACCTCTTCTCCAGGGCCGCATCCCAGGTGTGTACGCGCTGTCGTCCCTGTTCATTGTCCTTGGTTCAGGTTTACGTACTTCGATGGACTCATGACGCTTCTGATGAAGGCTACAGAAAGTAGCTGAAACTAGTCAAGCAGGTAAACAAACACTGCACCTGTCTTTTTAAAAATAATTTAACTATTTAGTTAATTTTGGAAGACAATATGAGCCTTTACAAGACATTTTGAAATGAATACCATTTTGATAAATAACAGACTAAAATATAATAACCATTAAATTGTGAAATAAGGCACTATTATGAAATGTTTTATTATTCTGAAATAGCGAATCATTGTGATTGAATTTTACATCATGAAAATTTTAACGGTTTCATACATTTTATTATAACTAAATATTTCATAATGATTATTTTAACAATTTCATACTTTTTAAAATAATGACTTTTTATTTCTCAAGCTTTAAATACAATAAAATAAGCAGTTTTTTACAAATGTACTTTTTATTACCTCCGCCAAGGAGGTTATGTTTTTTTCTGCCGTTGGTTTGTTTGTTGGTTTACTTGTGTACAAGACAACTCAAAAACTAATGAACGGATTTTGCTGACATTTTCAGGGAATGTTGAGGATGGTCAAAGGAACAAATTACTGATGCACCAATTGATCAGCTGCCGATCGTGATCGGCAGATATGGCCTAAAAATAGCCTGATCGGCGATCGGAAAAACATGCCGATCAAAAAGCTGATCACGTGATATAATTTTCTAGCGACCCTTTTTTTCAAACTGGAAAACAAGATATCCTACAGTACAGGTGCGTCTCGACAGCACAATGACTTCTCCTGTCTGGACTTCCTTCAAAGTGTGTGAAATGGAAATTTAAAATTCTGGCAGTGATTGGCAGATCAAGCTTTTTGGTGATTGGCATCGGGCCAAAAAAATACTGATGGGTGCATCACTAAAACAAATGATTCGATTTTGGTGATGATCCGAAAACCACCATTATCGAAAAAAGACAATTTAGTGAATAACTACTGAACTAATAATAATAATATCAACATGAATCCACATGCTAGAGGTACATTTTCATGGTCAAGGAATCTAAAGACGAAGACAAAATAATTGTAGGACTGTTATTTTAGGTGGAAATCCCAGTATGGGGGGGGAACGAGCTGCTTGGCAGAGGTCTGCGCTCTCCGAGTGCTTTTTTTTTTCCCCGTAACATGTTTTTCAGCAGAATGACTTGGTCTTTCAATCAAAGCTAGAGGGTGGGACCTCTGCTTGATTCTTTAGGATCAATTTTTTTCCTAGACACAGGTCCTCACGGTTAACTTAAACATGTAGGACCAGCAATCAGAAGAGATGTCAGACAGATGTCTATCCAACAGATTTGCAAGTAGTGATGTGACGCTTGACACCATCTGCTCGACACTGATTCAAGCAAAATGAAGTGGAAGTGTCAGAGGGCGGTTTCGAACGCCATGTCCGTTAGCCAAAAACCTTGTGACCACTGAAATCGAGGCCTTGGTACGTCATGCAAGTGTCGAGCTGTTTCGCAGAAATTTTGAGTGGGGTGGGCTTGTCAATATCTCAAATGTTTAAAAGACATTTGAACCGAGCTCAAACACAAATCAGTTGATCTGATGTTCACTTCTCATACATTCTCATTGCGCGGTTTTCTTCAATGCATTTTCCCGTTGATGCTCGGCATCCATGGGATTCAATGGAGCCCCATCGTGCAGTTTTTTTTTTTCATTGCCACAAAACTCGACAGTCATTGGATAAATGCTACGACTTTGTCCCACCCCCGGATGCTTAGCGTATCTGGGGGTGAATTCGCTGTGGGCGAGGCCTTGGCCGGCCTGGACGCTGAGCTTCTTTATAATGATAGGATCCCGTTTTGATTGATGGGTATTTTACACAGTCACTGACAGCTCAGCTTAGTCCCGTCATGGACTTTGCAAGAGTAGTCAGAACAAACTGCAACACATTTGTTGGTATATCAGTGACATTACTTGTTTGTTTCTCACACTGCAAAGGAAACACACTAATAGCATTTCCCTGTTTCAGTTTAACATAATTTCAACATTTCCTTGTTCAAGTCCATGGAAAAGACACCTTGTTGGCACGAGAGGTTCACAGAGCTTTTTATAGAAAAGGAAAAAAATTACAAATTTTATAATGTAAGCCCCCAATGAAAGACCAGCAGCCAACACTGAGATGCGTTTTTGAATTAAAAAAAAATCTATAAAAAAAAAAAACAAATCTCACAAATCATTGTTGCATAACCACAACCAAGGCTACAACTGATTTCCCATCATACTGATAAAGCCTAAAGAAAAACACTTTTTCCATCTGCAAAATATATGCTTAGTAAAAGACAAAAAAAACAAAACAAACATACACACATTTGATTTTTAACAGCACCTGGCATTATCAGATCTCTTGTAATATTTAGATTGAAAACAATAGCATCGTCACACAAGTTTGGTTTACACACATAAACTTTATTG
>JAPTYR010000007.1:16110903-16124405 GCA_029814505.1 Siphamia roseigaster | reverse complement strand
TACTACTACTACTACTACTACTACTACTACTACCACTCCTACTACTATTACTACTACTATTACTACTGCTACTACTACTACTACATTACAATTCTTCTACTACTACTACTACTACTACTACTACTACTACTAATAATAATAATAATAATAAGAAGAAGAAGAAATAATAATAGTAATAATAATAATAATAATAATAATAATAATAATATAATAATTACCATTATTATTAGTGTTTGTATCTGAAAAGGAATAATAAATGCTACTGTGAGAGATAATGACAGATATGCACTTGTTGAGTGAACATTAAACATGGCACAATAATGATAGAAAATGAATAAAGGAAAGCCCTACATGTGGATTTTCTTGAAGTTTTGTTTCTAAAAAAAGGCCTGAGAAATATTACTGACATCTGTATATAGTTTTGGGCATCTCCAAGTCTCTGAAAACCTGGGGTCTCCATTATTGTCGCTTCCAATTAGGTTTTCCCCTGCAAGTTTTTGATACTGTTTTAAGATATTTCTCCAGTTAGTGCACGTGTCCTTGGATAAAAGCAGCTCATCCCTGTGTTCATATTGGAATGTGTTCACCTGATGATTTGACTGTGAGGCAGACAGACAGTGGACCTGCCCTTACTACTATCTGGAAAAACATATTTATTTTGTTCTCAGGCCTGAGCTGGATTTGCATACTATACAAAATAAGTTTCTATTTCCCGTTCTGAAACACCCTAACCCCATCAAAACACGCATACATACACATATCATACACACCTCCACCCACCCTTTCCCTGCAGTGGTGTTGACAAGTGGCCCTCCTCCTGCATTGGTACAGAGGAAGTGCAAACAGCCATCACAAAGCTGGACTATTTCTGCTTGTCGCTGAAGTGTCTGACTGCCGCTGACATTACTTCCCATGTTTCACAACACAAACGCTCATCTCACAAACACACAGCAGCAGAGTGAGTAGCCAGCCCGACATTATCACATGACCCCAACAACCACACAACAGTCATGGCTGTATGCTGTTTATCTGAGCTGCTTTACCTAAACTGGTGTCCCTCTCATGTCTGAAGTAAACATATTGTTTGTGTAAAAAAAAAAAAAAAAAAAATCACCATGACATGACACATCATTGTTTACAACTATAAACCAGCTCCACAAGCCACAATGTTAAGGTAAAGGGGATTTGTAAATGGGGAAGAAGCAGTACAGGAGGGTTCATTACAGCTCAATTGATCAAAAACAGTATGATTTTTACATCAGCACTTAACATCATAATACAAATACACACATCTGGATGGAGAAAAACACAGAGACACCAGCAGGCATTCCTACAACTATGGTAAAATGGACAACCAAAGGATGTAAACAAGTGTCTCATGTGTACTTCTACTCACAAATCTCTTTAGTTTCTTCTCTGGAGGGGATTTAATGAGCCAGCCGGTGCAAACTACATCCCCAGCACTCATCTTGACTGCAGAGCGTGTCGTCCTCACTACTGCTGCTGCTGCTGCTGCCGCCGCTGCTGTTGCTGCTGTTGCTGCTCTGAAACTGAGAGCAGTGTGAAGCATATCCTGTGTTCTGGTATTCAGCCCAGCCACTCCAAAAGGAGGAAGTCAAGAAATTGATCACACTGACAGAGGGAGAGAGAGAGAGAGAGAGAGAGTAAATGTATGTGTTTTCTCAAGGGCACCATGAAAGCAATGGAGCTGTTGTCCTGTGGAAGGTTTAAAGCAGGGAAATATTTCAGATAATGAGGCTTGACAGGTTTTGAAGACATACGATCTTTTGACTACAATCACAGTTTCACGTTAGTAGAGTGTCAGATTTGTTCACTTGTAAATATAATGTTTTAGATTCATGTTACTAATTGCATAGCTGCTTCTATTTTGTTGCTGTTATGCTGTTGTTTTTGTTTTCCAGTGTCATCTCAACTCTACAGAAACCAGAAGTGGCTTCTGCCATAGATAACTGATTAGGGGAAAAAAAAAATGACTTGCCTTACATGCTGATGCTTGGAGATAAACTAATGCAGGCTTCTTTCCATGTAGTCTTCCTTGCAAATGTACCAGGCCTAATAAGAGCAGTACAATAACAACAATAGTAGGAAGAGGGGAAAAAAAACACAGATACAGATTAATTTTATTAATATAGTCAATAATAGCTTTTGTGGTGTAGGAGTAATAGTAGGAGTAGTGGTCTAATACTTCAAAACCAAGCATTAATAATAAAGTCTCATAATTTTTACCTAATTTGAGATGATTGAATTGAATATGCTTACCTAAAATACATTTACAGCATAAAATCTTTGTTTCTACAGTAAAAACACATGGCTAATGCAGGCTTCTTTCCATGTAGTCTTGCTTGCAAATGTACCAGGCCTAATAAGAGCACTACAATAACAACAATTGTAGGAAGAGACAAAAAAACAGATATATATGAATTTTATCAATATAGTTAATAATAGTTTTTGTGGTGTAGGAATAATAGTGGGAGTAGTGGTCAAATACTGCAAAACCAAGCACTAATATTGAAGTCTCATAATTTTTACCTAATTAATTTGAGATGATTGAATGGAATACACTTATCGAAAATACATTTACAGCATAAAATATTTGTTTCCGCAGTAAAAACACATGGCTATCCCAAAAATCAGTCATTTAATTCATTATAGTGTTAATGTTGTTCTCTTTAAAGGAAGTACACACAAACATTTATTTACTTTGACAAAACGATCAACTTCTCATCAAGAATTACAGTCATATTTGTCATCAGATAAACTGCAGAAAACAGCATTATGATCACTTTGCAGTTGCTGCTTGAGTTCCTCCCGAATCCATCAGAGGGCGACATATTTGACCTAGATTTGTCTATCATAAGATGCACTGTAATTTCATATTCATAAATCATGACTCAGTATGAAATTGCCTGTTTGTTTGCATATAGCTACACATGGACTGTAACACGTGGACTGCTGTTATAAACCCTCGAGTTTAGACGCATCCACGCGCTTATCCCAACAGAGATTAATTGAAAATAATAAATCCAATTATTAATCATCTAGTTTTACCTACCATATTGTGTGGCCTGATAACTACTGTCTCCCTCATTTTATACGCGTAACTTTGAAAACAAAACCGTCCGTTTTTACAGACGACTGATCCTCTGATTGTTGAAAATGACATGAGTGTAGTGTAACATGAGAGGCTCTAGAGGGCAGCAGTACTCTATGGCTGTGTCTATTCTGCATGAATGCCACAAAGAAGATTCTGCTTTACGGCTACGTTCAGAGAGTATATAAAAAAAAGATGTGCCAATAGCAACTACTTTACCTAACATCGTGTATAATTTAGCTAAAATGATGATACATTAAGTTTTTTTCAGTATAACGTCAAAGTATGAATTATTAAAAAATTTTAAAACACACAAATGAAATGAAAAATGCTTAAAATGTGTTCTGAGATTCAGCTTGGATCGTATTTTTTATACACTTAACATCGACGCCATCTTTGTTTTGTTTGCGTCATCATGCTTCCTTAGCTTGTTTGGCCAATCTTATCTCTGATACAATATCTGGTATTACCCATGACTCCCCTCAAATGTATGACCTGTCTCTGGCCTTGGCGTGTAGCGTGTGTCGGTACAGCTAGTTATCGCTGTGTCCTGCCGGCGGTTGTACTGCATTTAACGTTAAACGATTAGTGTTCCCGCCCGACAAGCCGGCTTGTTAGCTGAAGACAGAGCGGAGCGGAGCCACAATGCTGAAATGTAGAACAGTATGGAAAAAGCTTGCACCTCTTGCTAGATCTTCATCAACTGTGTGCCAACAGAATGTGAGAAGAGCAGGTAAGTGACTAGTTAAAGTAACTTGCTGTCTTGGTGGTAGTTTGCCTCGTTCCCATCAGACATTGCCTGTATAATTCCACTCTATGTTCTGTTATGAAGGACGAATGTGGCTCCTTTAAAGTGTTTTGACCTTTGTTTTGCTTTTTCAAAGCTAACCTGGCTAATTAGCAAAGGCAGCAATGAGCATGGATGACATTTTTATAACTGTCTGAAGTCTCATGGTGCACTTGGCGATGGCAACTGGAGTTCGTAGTATTATTTTGTGTCACTAATATGTCCACTTGTTGGCAGTCTAGAGCAGGTGTTTTGACCTGTCAGATTTCTTTTGTCCATGTTTCATCTCTGTCATGGGGGTGTAACAGCTTTCTGAAGCATCACATCAGTTTTCTACCTTTTTAGGTGGTGTTAATGCAAAACCCCTTTGGGGAGTTATTAGTGGAAAGTAGTTCATGAGATTACTTTAACATATTCAACTCTGCACTCAGTGGGGGTGTGCTCTCCTCTGTTAACCTAATTACAAGCACCAAACTGTGCCACCCACTTAGTACTGGGCCATATCAAGTCAAATTTCCAATCTAACAGATAAAGATAATTATGTCATTTTGTATCTTAAGGAAAAATACAAATTCTAGATTAGAGTTGATAGATGCCAGTTGTTCTAATGCAGTTTTGTTGTTTTACAGTTTTAAACAATGGCAGAGCACCAGCACACGTACCTGCAGCACACATGTCCACTGGGCCTGCAGGAGGAGGGAGGGAAAATCAGCTGTACGTCTTTCTGGTTGGAACTGCCTGCATTGGTGGAGGAGTATATGTGCGTACATATACCCATTTGTTGCCCAAAGATGATTCTGACCAGAAATTGTGAAATTGGTTGTGTGTTAACATAGAATGTTTTGTGCTTCAACAGGCATACCGAACTGTAAAAGGAGACCAACGAAGATATGAGGAACGACTCACAGAAATTGCATCCAGACCACATAGAGCAGCCCCAGAAGAAGCACCGTCTGAGCCAGAGCCGCTTGGTAACTGTTTTTTTTTCTACTTTTATATCTCTTGGTTGGTTTGGTTTTTGGTATGTTTTGGTAATTTAAAGACACTAACAAGTTACATTCTGGTTGCTTTTGTTTTTTAGCTGCAGAAGCTGCTGAAACAGAAGGTGAGTTTATGGAGTATTTATGGAGCAGTCTTTATTTGTTACTATAATTTTGTTATAACCATCACACTAAAAACCGTGATTACTCACTATTTACTGCATCATTCTTTAGACCCAACCATATGTTAGTTGATTGTTTTAAGAGTGGTTTGCAGTCAGCTGACTGCAGTATTCAGTTTAACTTCCTCTTTATTCCCACCAACCAATTTATACACTGCAAAGCAAAACAAGCTTCTGTCTTTTCTAATGAATACTTTCATCTCACAGCTGTCTCGGCACCGGAGCCAGAACCACAAGCAGAACTGTCATCAGAAGAGCCAAGTCCTCCAGCGCCTGAAGCTGAAGTCGTGGCTCCTAGTGAAACTACTGAACTACCACCAGGTTGTCTGTTTGCTTTTCTGTGTCACCTTATGCATGACATGTGCCTCCTGTATAAACATCTATATTAACACTCCAGAAATAGAAACCAACACTTTAAAGCATGATACATGTGGAATTTATATGTGCTGCTACATTTTGTTTAAGCTGCTCGGACACACTTTACATTGAGGAAATGATGACACCTATAGTTAAAGTCAAGTTACTGCAAAAAAGCCAGTTGTACAACACACATGCCCTTGTACTTCTCTTTATAACCTGCTCATCACTGCCCTGCACTGTACTGGGTAGCTTAATATAGGAGTTAAACAATTCTATAATGATGTCTTATACATTAGGCATCTGTGTCTATTCTCATTAACATTGTCTGTCTACAATAAGTTGTACATTAACTGCATGCACTTTGATGGAGTCTGTTCAGTTTGTTTCGTTTATTTATATGTGTTGAATTCTGTGGTGCTTGTCATTTTGAATGTTTTATGTTGCATTTCATTCACTTTGTGCCATCTCTAACCTTATAAATGAACCCTTTTTACAGTTTTGGTATAATATTTGGAAATTCACTTCCATTGATAAACATTTCTGTTTATATTGGTCACATTCATTTAGATAACTAGTATTTTTCTGCCAACATGTATGCTATCACATTTATATCATCTAATAGATTTAGAACAACAAAAGCTTTTGTTGTTGTTTTTATGTCACTTGTCATATGAATGTGGTGGGTGTGTGCTGTATGTAAATGGAAGCTGCCCTTTAAAGTGGATTACAGTTCTCTCTAGATTTTTTTGTGAAAGCAATCTTTGTTACAAAATCACCTTTGACTTTGTGACTTTTAACAAAGTATAAAAACATGAGTACAAGAACCACAGATTCCCCCAGAACATGCGAAAGGTACAGAATTGCTGCACATTCTTAACAATACTAACATGGTGTAACTCACACCGAGGTTTTGTTTCTGCCACTAAATCTCTTTTCCAAAGAATTTGACAATAGATTTGCAGAAATGATATAATTTGTGCAGCATCTGTAGTCGATAAAAGAAATATGGGAAAGGGCCAGTGTTTACAGTCAAAAATGTAGTAATGACTGGTTGTACTGGGCAGTTTCCAGTTGCATATGAGTCCGTTTGCATGCTCCTTCCTGGGTGCATCAAAGTTATGGATTATTTTAAGACATGCATGGATCCTGATGGTCTTTCCCTTTAATAATCTTATTAAGAATTCAGTTTTAATCCAGATTATGGATTGCCTTGACAGCAGATGAACCTGTGGAAGCAGCACCAGTGGAAGCAGCACCTGTAGTAGAGGCAGCAGCAGAACAACAACCTGCTGCCCCTATAGTAGAGGAGGCAGCAGAACAACAACCTGCTGCCCCTGTAGTAGAGGAGGCAGCAGAACAACAACCTGCTGCCCCTGTAGTAGAGGAGGCAGCAGAACAACCTGCTCCAGCCATAATAGAAGAGGGTAAGACTTGCAAAGATAGCATATTTTGATCCAATTCATGAATTCAAGCCACTAGAACTGAGACTGCAGAGTAAACTCACCCTCTACCTCATTTAAAATACATGGAGTTCATTCATTACATGTAGTGTTAGAAGTATTTTTTTTAAAATGTTGCTGCAGTGATAGCAGAGCCATCACCGACACCTGAAGTGTCAGAGCCACCCCCTGCAGCTGTTGTGGAGAGTGGTAAGCACTCAGACCTGTGCATGGATCCAGAGTAGGGCTGGGTGATATGACCAGAAAACTGAATTTTGAATCTCTTTAATAAAATCATATGGCTAATGCGTTTCTATCATTCATTTATTTTCTGAACATTTGATCCTTAGCAAGGTTGAGGGGCTCATGGAGCAAAGGCAGGGTACACCCTGGAAATTTCACCTGTTCATCACAGGATGATATGGAGTAAAGGAAGTAAAATAAATTGCAATAAAGAATTAAATGCAATGCAACTAAATCCAATAAAAAAGCAATACAATTCTAAAACGCTATATGTCTGTCATGAGTTCAACCAGGGACCTTTTTGTGTGAAGTTTGTTCTTCCCGGGTCTGCATGGATTTTCTTCAGGTACTCCGGCGTCTTCCCTCCATCCAAAGATATGCACCGATAGGTTAATTGGTTAATCTAAATTACCCGTAGGTGTAAATGTGAGTGTCATTAGTTGTTTGTGTCTATATGTCAACAGTATGATGAAGTGCTGACTCTTCCAGGGTGTACCCCACCTTTGCCCATAGGTAGCTGGGATAGGCTCTAGAACCCCTCCACAAACTTAGTGATGATAAAGATCAATAAATGTCTCTGAGTTGCATCAGCCTCCAGAGAAAACACTGTGTGTTTTTACATGATTTTCATGAAACCAAAACTTAATAAATCACATTGGTTGATTTTATTGCCCAGCCCTAATTCCCAGTCAGTCATTTATCAGTTTTGAGGGTTTATTTTGTCTTAACCAGCTGATGCTCCGGTTACACTAACAGAACCCACAGCAGAAGCAGCAGAAACCCCTTCAGCAGAACCGCCTGAGCCTCAGCCTGAAGTGGTGGCAGAGAGCGGTAAGACCACGTTCCAGACTGGAACGGAGCAGGGAAACTGGGAGACACCGATAATGTTAATGTTAACTTCACACACTTTTTTTCCCCCTTGTATTTCTTATCATTATAACCTTTTTCATCATTACAGCTTCTCCATGTCTTCACACATCTTTCATAGTGTTTGGATTTTTGTAACGATAAAGGTTAATAATCTCTCTTACATAACAACTCCTTTGTTTTCTTTCTTTCTTTCTTTATGTAGCAGGTGCATTATCACTACTTTGCCTTTTGGTTCTTTTTACAGGTTACAACTACAGGTGTGTTTTAAGAGCATACTTTAACCCTGTTTCCTTTGTTCTTGCTTTCTGTCTTGGCTGTTGCTGTCATATGTAGGAGGAGATGCTGCATCCGTTGCCTCTAAGATCCCCTCACACGCCCGCTACCTCCTTATTGGTGGTGGTACTGCCTCTTTTGCTGCTGCTCGGTCAATTCGAGCCAGAGACCCTGGTGCCAGGGTCAGTTACACTCACAATCAAAACATGTTTAAAAATCTGCTCAACTTTAGTTTTATCTGATTTCTGTCTTTTCTATTCTGAGACCAAATCCACTGTATATTGAAGCCGGTTTTCCTGTTTTTCTTTCAGGTACTGATTGTGACTGATGAGCCAGACCTTCCATACATGAGACCACCTCTGTCTAAGGAGCTGTGGTTCTCTGACGATCCCAGTGTGACGGAAACGCTGCGTTTCAAACAGTGGAATGGAAAGGAAAGGAGGTATGCGGACTTAACTTGTGTGTTTTTTAGACTCTTCAGTAGTATTCCACTGTCTAATGATTCTCAGATAATGGCCCAATTTTCATTACCCTCCATTTTGACTTTGTATCCATTTCCACCAAACCACTTGTTTAAAACTTACAACACTTCCTGTTCCCCAAACATATATTTTAATGCAGAAAAGGATTGCTGGATATAGTATTTATTAAAATGTCTTTACAATCAGAGATCAGTCTGTATTGAGGTTGACTGGTGTGTCTTTGACTTGTCAGGCTGTTAAATCATTGTTTGCCTTTGTTTTTATTTTTATTTTGCAGTATCTACTTCCAGCCACCATCATTTTACATTAACCCAGAAGAGTTGAACAGTGCAGAAAATGGAGGGGTGGCAGTTCTCGCTGGGAAAAAGGTTAGTCTATAGTTAGTTTCAGGTAGTAAATTAGTACTTTAGTTTTGACTCCATGTATTATTGGAAATGTTGGGAATAACGGCGTTACAGAATAACGGTATTAATAACACCACTGCTTCTTTCAGTAAAGGATGATCTAATTAATTACTTGAAATGTTACAATGCCGTTAGTGTTACTAGCAGTGAAATGTGGCACATTACTATGCACTGACATCTAGTAGCTGTTATCCATCCCGGCTCACTCAGCCATGCACAAGAGATGTGACGTTCATGGATGAGTCGAGTCTTTAGAACAGTTCTCTTAAGGGAATAATAAGAAATGATTCATTGGCAAACTGCTCTTATATTCAAATTGCCCACATTCCGTTCATGTTTCACCTGTGAGTCCGTGTGTCTGAGGTGTCCACGCTGCCTGCACATGAACAACGAATGACATCTACAAGTTTGAGTTGTCCACAACATGCCTCAAGTGGCTTTATCCACATCTATCTTAGGGAAGGTGTGATCAATGAGTCTGAAGACGTTTACCACTGTATCAGGGAGGAGTGACTGAAAAAAGTAGATGTTGTAGGGTTAACTGGAAGAGCATCTTGCTATGCAGATCCCCTTATGTGCTTGAAAGGCCGGGCCCTAGTGGACCCCAGCCTCACCAAAGTCATGGTATAGAAACTTTGTTTAGTTGCATCTGACAGAGTCTTTTTCTCTAAGCCAAAACTAATTTCAGTCAGAAGTCGCTTCCAGAGGGTAAAGGTTAGATCATGGGATAAGGAGAGACAGTCAAACCCACAAAGGATGAAAATGCTTTATCATTTCAGGGATAATGTCTTTGGTTTTGTTTACACTATTAAATATGAAGTCAGATGAAGTACCTGTCTATGCTGTTCTACTTTATGCAACTGCAAGTGTCAAAGACACTCAGAAATCTGTTTATTTTTACATATTTGAAGGTTTTTCATAAAAGTAATGCAATAATTACATTTCCTCTTAACTAATTCATGAAGGTGTAATTAGTAAGTATAAATAGGGAATTACCTGGTATCATAGTGTAGAAGTTATTTGGCATGTACGTGTTCAGTTTTTAATACTATGTTTGGTTGCATAAATACAATTTAACTCTAGGTTGTCCACATGGATGTGAGAGGAAACAAAGTAAAACTGGATGACGACACAGAGATTGCTTATGATAAGTGTTTAATTGCAACAGGTAAGTGACTTTTTAAGACATATTTATTCACACATGTGCCATAAAACCGTCAAAAGAAGTTAACTTAAAAAATTGTTCTTTAGGGGGAGTGCCGAGGAATCTGCAAGTCATTGAACGAGCAGGAGAGGAGGTGATGAGCAAGACAACATTGTTCCGCAAGGTCAGTAAACAGCCACTAGGGGGCAGTAGCTTTATTACAGTCGTTAGGCTTTAGTGTCAATAGTATAATGTATAATAATATGCGTAATATTTCCATTAGGAATTCATCTGAGCCTGACACAAAATCACAACCAATAAATATAGTTTGCTTTTCTTAATAACTACTACCAAACCACGATTATTGAAATTAATTTTGTTTTATTTCCAGATTGAGGATTTTAAATTATTGGACAAGGTCTCCAGAAACATCAAATCCATCACAATCATCGGTGGCGGCTTCCTGGGCAGTGAGCTGGCCTGCGCCCTCGGCCGGAGATGTAAGTAACCTGAACAAATGTTAAAAAGATGGAGGCAACAATTTCAGAAGTGATTTATTACACTTCGTCTTATGTTTTCCGTTTTCAGCAGCCGAGTCTGATCTGGAGGTGATACAGATGTTCCCTGAGAAGGGCAACATGGGCAAAGTGCTGCCAGAGTACCTGAGCAACTGGACAACAGAAAAAGTCAAGAAAGGTTTATGTCTGCTCTCTGGTTTTTCAACTCTCATGGTGCCAGTTTGATGCTCAGATATTAGACCTTTTTTTCCCCCTTGTTTATCTTCTCTTTCTAGAGGGTGTAAAGATAATCTCAGAAGCTTTGGTCAAGTCTGTGGCTGCCAAAGATGATAAATTAGAAATCCTCTTGAAGGATGGCCGATTGGTAGGTCCATTTTGTGCAAATGTAATGTCAAATGAATAGACTTGTTACTCATTCAACATATCCTCGCTACACAGCTTAAAACTGATCACATTGTAGCAGCTGTTGGCTTGGAGCCCAATGTTGACCTTGCTAAGTCAGCAGGTCTGGAAGTGGACTCGGACTTTGGTGGCTACAGGGTCAATGCAGAGCTACAGGCCAGGTCCAATATCTGGGTGGTAAGTTAATGTTCACGTGATGCAGCTCATCTTATCAACATTTATACTCAGCAGTGCAAAACCTCAGTAACTTTTCACTCAGAATAATATTTATAGGACCTTTTAAAAAGTCTAAAATCAATGTTCTGAAGTTTAGCCTTATGTATTACATATTATGAATTTTCTTTTATTTATTTATTGAGATTATGAAGTACAGTTCACTTTTAAACAATTTGGAGTGTTCCTTTTTTTTTTTTTTTGTAAATAAAAAAAAAAAGTGTATATCCTGCTGTAACAATGGTAGATGGGTGCTTCTATGAAACTGATGCTCACTGGGACATGGGGGGCTAAGAATTCAAACCAGATGTAGACTAATGTGAAACATTTGGAAGCATTTTGGATCTATTTTAAGCATAAATATTTACTCGGATAAAAGGGAAACTATTTCAGATAAAACACATTTTTTTTTAGATTATTTAACAAAAAAAATCTGCATGTAACATGGTAAAAAGGACAGAAATTACATGTGTGTTTTTTTTGCTCCCTCAAATATCTTTTTATTCTCTCACAGGTACGTTTTTGGAATTGAACTAATTATGTAAGGCAGAGTGTTTTGATAAAAATGACCACTGTTGAAACGTAATTTTCAGTTTACGTGTTTAAATTGGCAGGTTCTGCATGTAACACAAGTGAACATAATGGGTTACACACAAAACCTGGAAAGAGACCACAGACTCATGAAAAACCCACATCTGGATTAGAAAACCATTAGGATCAACAAATTTAATGCATTGTCATTTATTTATAGTGGTATACAAGACCCCAATTACAGCCATGATATCTTCCTATCCCATTTTTGGTCAGAATTTTGGCCCCAATATTTTATTAAAATTTATTAATTTTAGGATAGCTCAGAGCAAGTATTTTTTTTTTTTTTTTTTTTGCTTTTGAGGTCATCATTAGGTGCCATTCCCACTGTGGGAACCTTTTGCTGTTCCTAGAACCTTTTTAGTTCCTACTCGCAGGCAGGGTCTTCTTTGGTACTATAGGAACTATATGACGGAGGTGTTTGGTGGTTGGTCGAGCCAAGACTCTACATCTTGCAGTACTGTTATTTCTTGACATTAGACGCTGTATTTAACCTTCCAAGATGTCTTGTACTTCCCTGTGTTGTTGGATTTAGCAACACAGCCTCTCACCCGGCACGTCGGGTTAGTCACTCTGATCGTCTCATATTGCCATAAACGGGTCAGAAGCCCGGTTTGTCAGAATAAGATGCCGAGGGACATCTTGTACATTTAAAAACAAACACTTGGTCAGGGAGTCAGTATTTGATGCACTGGGAGTGAGACAGTGTTGAATTTAGTGCTTAAAGAAGACATTACTGTCGCGGATGTCGGCATCACACTGGCCATGGTTCCTACTGCCCTGTGGGACTGTAAACTGAAAGGTTCCTAGAACTATTCTGTGGGAAAGCGCCTATTGGGTACATCTTGAGGGGCGGTGGTGTATGTCTACATTTCTCTTGTATTATAGGGTCTAAAAAGCGATCAAAGTGGCAGGTACCAAAATAAACCCAGTTTCATAGAAGTACCCAGATGTAAAGTGGTTAAAGGGTTGAAGTAGCTGCCAGAGTTGAGTAGTGTCGTATTCAGGTTCAGTAACACTGAGCAGAAGTGCACTGGGTAAAATATGCAAAATGGAGAAACCGCACATTTACAACCGAAGTTTTTCCTTTAATTCTCACTGAATACACATGTCAAAACGAGGATTAATCTGTCTGTCCTTAACAAAAATCAAGCTGAAATTACAATTGCAGATGGCAAAATTGTCTACAGTAATTGCATAATGACTTTTTCATCTTGTTATACAGCCCTCATGTCTCAAAGTTAAAGGCTTCTTTGTGCTGGTGTTTGATGAATGCCTAAATAAAATGGGGAGGGGGGGATATTTAGACATGAAAAGAGGAAACTGTATTCATAATGATTTTAAAGTCTGGAATGCAATTTCTGAAACCCATTTTACATCACTGGTAGACACTACATTCCTTTCCTGTCTTAGGCTGGAGATGCTGCATGTTTCTATGATATCAGACTGGGTCGCAGACGAGTGGAACACCATGACCACGCTGTTGTGAGTGGCAGATTAGC
>JAPTYR010000007.1:16072717-16083151 GCA_029814505.1 Siphamia roseigaster | reverse complement strand
TCTATCTATCTATCTATCTATCTATCTATCTATCTATCTATCTATCTATCTATCTATCTATCTATCTATCTAAAAACTGTTATTTCAGCCACTAGATGTCACTATTGGCTCGTTTATATCTCATTTGATAACTGTTGGACCACGTTAGATGTATCTGCACACTACAGGCCAAATGCATACTTGCTGTCTTAATTAACCCATAAAGACCCACTTCTGTGGCAGCCCCTAAATTTTTTTCCCGCTATTTGACCTTTCTTAATTGAATTATCACCAGTTATGATAATATTGTCTTCTCTAATGTTCCATTTTTCAGCAGAAATCAGGTATTTTCCTATATTTAATTCACTGATCATGTTGATCCTCTTAAAAGCTCAGATCATAGTTGAGGGTTACTATATCAGAAACAGAGCAAACTGAAGAAAGTGACTTTTTCTGCAAAGATATGAAAAACTGAAGATAAAGCACAGAGTGTCCATCCACTGTCACTGATCAAACTCCATAGGTTTTAATGGTGAGTTACTGTTGTAGAAGATAACAGTGTTTCTATGTTCCAGAGCCTCTGAATGTCCAAATGGGTCATATATGATGACCATGAAAAGGTGACAAATTACATTTTACACCAATTATTTCAACATGTTGATACAATTAGTGGTGTAGAAGTTATGAAGTGTTTTCACATTTTGGATCACGTTAATCTTTATGTGTATTCGTATAATAGTAAAAATTCCTAGTGTAACAGTTTCCATTAATATGTAAGCAGTTTTCACCTATTCTAGAATCATTCATTATAGTTTATTTTATGAAAAAGTTATGTAATTTTGAACATCACAGTTATTATTATTATTGTATTAGATGTGATTCTGAGTCAAGTAGTTATTACAAATCATTGCTGTACTGTCAGTGAGTCTAATCCAATAGCCTCAAATCCAAATCAGGCTATATTATACCCCATATGACAGGTTTTGAGGCTATCTTTGTGTAACTTGTCAAACATAGACAATTAAGTCAGATGCACACTGTGAGTAAGACTGCCCCTCACTAAAAACAAGATGATAAAAATAGACATGTTAATTATTGGGCAGCAATGGATAACACTGCAAATTATGTTTAAAGCATAAAAAGAGGACTGATTTTTAAAAAGCATAGCAGTCAGAGATGTTTAATTCTATAATGACTTACTCTAGTTTACACCATTAGTTATGAAATGTACTGCTAATCTATATAGTTCGCTGCATTCATCTTCTGATTATATTTTATGAGACAGATATTTACTCATGTTGCTCACTACAATTTTTTTCTTTTCAAGAAATGTTCCACTGCAGAAATTAAATGAGCTAAATCTTACATACTTTAATGAGATTGTTCGGAAAAGAAATTTTAAAAAGTGCTGGATAGCTGATGTTCGCAATGTATATGATAAAATGTTATTACACATTTATTGGTTTATGTACACATATACAACAAATGTATAAATATTCTACTAGAAGCTTGAAACGTGAATGTATTATTAGGTGCAGACAGTGTTTTGAATCACATCTTGTAGCGCTGAGACAAACATTATTTTGAGTAAAATCTATTTTCTTGTCAAATCTCAATTTTCACCCAAGACTATATTTTGGATACTACTGCCAAACAGCAATTTTCACTTAAATGTTATTTATTAGTGACTCAAACTTGGAAAAAAACTTTCACAACTTTTTATTATTGTTATTATTATTATTATTATTATTATGGAGGGATTTTAGTTGCAGACCAGTGAAATTACATACTTGTAAACATTACTATAGAACTGAATGCATTTGTAAGTAACCAGTATAAGATGGTTATTATAAGTTATCCATATAGATTGAACATTACAAGCTTATAAATGTTGATTTCAATTATGATTTTGTTACTTTTTACACCCAAGATGCAAAAACTATTGCAGCAGTTGCATGTACTTCACTTTATAAATGTTGTGGGTAAATTATTGCAAGTGATGGGACTTTTAGAGGTTATTCCTATTGCATGTGAAATAAGTTAATTTTCCATTTTAGGAGAGGAGAAAGTATACTCTGGTCCCCGAACCAAAGTGTATCCACTGCCTGGAGACGTGGCAGCGCCTCCGGTCATATGATTGCACGAACCCCACCCCGGTGTTGCCCACCCTGAAAGGTTTTTTTTTTGTTTTTTTAAATATCGCCTGTGCGTTAATTTTGGTTGAAATAGTAATCCCAGAAATGCCGGCGCCTGAAAAGTCTTGCAGATTATTCTATGCATAACTCTCCAAAAACACTCGACATGGACTTTAGTAGCGGTGACCACCCAAAATAGTACCATTTTTAGACGTTTACTGCTGACGTTTACAGCGGCTTCAAATAGCTTCCGTTTTACACTGGTAGTGATTGGACTGTTCTGTACTTACCCAGTGAGCTAACATATTGGCTGAACAAGTCCGACATTCTACACTTCAATGGAGGAACAGCCCAAAGATCGGGCACAAGACAGACAATATCACCACCACGGAGAGGACAGACACTCTATTCAACACACAACTGGTTTAAAACATGATCAGACCCACTTCCAGCGCCAGCATCAGGAAACGCAGACGAAGAAAACAGGTTGGGCCATCCGGAAAAGTTAGCTAACGCTGGCTAGCCTTACTCAGCTAATGTCAACGAGCCTACTAGCACTTGCTAACTAGCGTTAACGTTTACTCCAACGTGATTGAAAGCTTAGCTCGCTAGCCTCAAACTATATCCTAGTGCTCGGAATAATGATAGAAATGCAATAACTGGCGAGTAGCTAACTATTTATGGCGGTATATGGATGCTGTCGAATACGAAATCAGCCACTAAGATGGCTAGTTAGCAGGCTGACGTTGCGTGACAGTTGTCGGTGGTGGTGGTTTGACATATCGGGGATTGACCTTGTGCGCCGGTTCCACCACCCATTTTCCTCAAGCAAATGCATTTAATTCAGGTCCAGATTGTTCTCTTTGTCATTGGATATGTTGAATGCATGAGCTTGTGCCGGTGCATGGCGACTCCCCTTCAGTAACAGTCATGAATTCGTCTTATTCATTTCGGCATGCTTGTGTCCAGTTTAGGAAAATGAGCCGGCTCCACTGGAATGTTCTGTTCTGCCATTTCCTGTCGGCCATGTTACAACATCACGGCGAGCTAATGCTAAAGCAACCCCACTTTAAAAAAGATTCTACAGCCACGACGGCGTATTAAACTAGCATGTAGTCGTACTCATTCTGTGTCCATGTTCTCAGGTTGCTGCTGTTCGGTTGTGATATCTTGGCATTGCCAAGTGTCGGTGCCAGGGCGTGTTGAAACCAAACGAGCCGCTGCTTAGTTGACATTAGCTAATGCTAGCTAGTTGACAGGCCTGTTGCATGTTGACGAGTTAACATGAAGCCACGCAGCAGGTCGGAGCTGTGACCGTTAGATACTGATCTGTTGTGCAGCAACTGATCGATTTAACATTAATGAAACGGTATGATGAGGCAAATATTTTAACCATGTGCCCTGAATGCCTAAAAAATAGAATGAAGCTGTCTGCAGAAGCCATTGAATGGCAAGTCCCACGTTGACACAGCAGTTCCCATGCATCTGTGCAATGCATACACCTATTTATGGTTCACTGCCAGTCCATATTTATTTCTTTTACACCTGGCAATGGGGTATCTTTGATGTCAGATGATCTCCAGTTCTCCAGAAACTTCACTAGCCGA
The DNA here is from genome assembly GCA_029814505.1 of Siphamia roseigaster. NCBI lineage: Eukaryota > Metazoa > Chordata > Actinopteri > Kurtiformes > Apogonidae > Siphamia > Siphamia roseigaster. The sequence continues at coordinate 16,079,430 of JAPTYR010000007.1, read as the reverse complement.
CAGTCTAGAGTGCAGTTTATTATGTGAACAGTCAGACCATGTGTACTGGGATTTATTTCACATTTCATGTATTTATCTCCCACAACCTGTTCACAATACAACTACTGCTATGACTATTACTACTAATAATGTTAATAGTAACAGTGACTCACAGTTGTCTTTTCAGCTGTGGTTGCTTATGTTTTAAATTCTTCACTATGAGAAGAGTCTCTTTCCAGACATGTGCATATGTGAGGTTTGAAGAGGAAACCTAAGCCTGACCGTGTTTAAAGAGAGTAGATGACATTAATTTGAATATACAATGTATGCTAATGTAGGACCTCTGTGCCATAACTGTTAATTGTATTGCAAAGGTTTTCTGTATGTTCTGTCGTACCCAAACGTTTAGTCTTCATTTTGGAAAACTGAGAAACTGACACTAATTGGTTGCATCTGTTCAGCTCGACCTCAGGTACTAGTTCATGCAAGCAGGTTAAGTCTTAATAACATGGTATTAGCAAGGTAGTCTTTTTAAGTCAGTGGATTTTGAGTCCTGTGTTGCTTATCATTGCATCAACTTCTTTATAAATACCAATTATGTGCAGCCTTCTGCTATTATTCCTTCAAAAGTAATGTAAAATTCTTAATTATTTTTATGGCTAAATTCAGGTGAAGGCATAAACCTATAACATTCCGTTAATTGTGTAGTTGCCCATAATCTCTTATTTTTTGTAGCTCTGTAAATGTAGCATACACTAATTGTGTTTTACTTTCCAGGCAATAAAAAAGTAAGTCTCGGTGAAGAAGACGGGGAGAAGAATCCACATCAGTCTGATACTGTTGGTATGTCACATCCCACCAACAACAATGGTAACAGACACACAAATAATGCAAATGTGAAGCAGAAGGCTACACAAAAGCTGTACATGACTGTTCCAAAAGCGGGCAGTAAAGGCTTGGACCATAAGAAGAATATGGACCTTAAAAATGACAAGGAAAAAGCCCTGGATTTAAATCATCACAATGATCAACCTTTGGATAAAAAAGACACTGTTTTGCTCCAAAATGGTGTTGTAAACTGTAGCTTAATTACAAATGGCTATTCTAGCAAAGACAATGATGGCAGCGGCTCTGAAGGTGGATATACAACTCCGAAGAAACGCAAGGCCAGATGTAACAATGTCAAGAACACTGATAATGTGATCCGTGAGAAGGAGAAAGACATGCAGAAGGGCAACACTACACAGGAGCCTGGGGCTTTTAATCTGGAGACGACTGAGAAGGGAGTGACTTCTAGACTTGATGGCTTTCGAGCCACCCATAAAGTAGAAGCTCAGTCAGCAGCTCGACGGGCTGCATCCTCAGACGCTTCAGTGGGTGATTCTCAGAGGAAAAATTCAGATGGCAAATCATTAGGCACCTTTGGTAAAAAGACTGAGGAAAGGCACAAAGCCAAACTTTCCTCACCTTCAAAAGAGGACTCATGGACTTTGTTCAAGCCCCCTCCAGTATTTCCTGTGGACAATAGCAGTGCTAAAATTGTTCCCAAGATCAGTTATGCAAGTAAAGTAAAAGAGAACCTCAACAAGGTAGCTCAAGGTGGCGGAGAGACACTGCCTCCTCCTGTTAGACTGTCACAGGTCCCTATGTCTGCTATGAAAACTATCACCTCAGCTAGCTTTACTAATGGTCCTGTTTCTGGAAATGGAAACGGATGCCCATCAGTGGGTACCTTCTTTGCTCCTGCTGCTAGTAGTATTCCACCAGCCCAATCTATCCCAAGTGGCGAGAATGTAGCATCTCCTTTGGAAAGTAACTGTAGCTCTACAAGTAGTCCTGTAGATGGAGAAGCATTTGAGCTTAGAAAGTGTACTCTTTTAATTTACCCTTTAAATATGCAACCTGTGCTCCCTAGTGCTCGCCACCTTGACCCACCGGCTGCTCAGAAAAATCAGAAAGCCTTAGGAGACATCTTCCAGAATCAGTGGGGGCTTTCCTTTATCAATGAGCCCAATTTGGGTCCGGAAGGAGGAAATGGACAGGTGCCTGCAGCGGACAAGAATACTGTGGTTGCACCTCAAAGTGAGTGCCAGGCTGCTGCAGGCAAGGCTGCTCACCCCTCCTTTGATGTTAGCCCATCAGTCTCAGATCCAGCCATGTTGGCTCCAGAGTCTGAGAAAAGGACTCGCACCCCCTGCGACGTGTCTAATGCTTGTTCTCCTGCTTGTGTGAGTGAGGAGGAGAACAAAGTGCAGCCCTGTGGTCAGGAAAAGACAAAAGAGGAGGCCAAGAGTGCAGGTTCTGCTGTGGCCCTGAGTAAAGACAACGGTGCTAAGTCTGCCCCAGGCCAGCTGACCACTCTGCTGTTTGGCTCGACTAAAGAGCTAACCCACACTAAAGACACTGGCCGGAGGTGTAGCTGGGGCTCCTTTGACATAAAAGCTGCTGTCACTTATCACACTAAAGGTACTGTAACTTTTACTATTCCATTTACATCAATAGAAGTGTACAGTATTAAGAGATTTAATGTATTGAGTAGAAATGGAAGACCTAAAAATGTTTATTTTAAATTATTGAACATATCTATTTGGAGGTCAGTATTGCTCTTCTGACAGTTTTTTAACAACTTTTTTTTTATTTTCCTTCACCAGAAATGGAATCCATTTTCAACTTGCAAAAACAAGGTAACCTAAATGGTTCTTTTTTTTATCTCACCATCCAAAATAATTGTATTATTTAAAAAAAATGATGAAAATACTAGAACATTTCCAGCTGTAGGACAGTGATTGTGATGTTCCTGTTTGAGTGCATGTGGCTGTGTACAAATGGTTAAAAAAAAAAAACAGGAGTGTTTTGAACTTAATCCAAAAACAGCAACTCTATAAAAAGAAAAAAGGTTTTCACTTTTTGTTTGAAAACACCTTTAGTATTTTCATTGTTTGTATCTTTGCATTTACATATTTCTATTTCACAGTGTACTTTCCTCACAGTCGGTGCCTTTAGTTAATTCAAGTACAGTTTCAATCTTTATTATTCTGAAACATTTATAAAGCAACTTTTGATGTTTGGCATATGCAAATGATTACACATGTAGATCCACTGACTGACTGTGCAGCACAGACACGGAGGTCACTGATGTTCTGCAGTTCCTCTGTTTTTGTTTTTGTTTTGGTTTTTTTTGTCATAAACTGTGGAACTCTGACTTTCAGGTCATGCGTGACTGCAATTATATTCAGGTTGAGTAAATGTCAGCTTATGCACAAAGATTCCTTTAATGCCATTTGACATAGCTGAAAAGACACCGCCTAAGGATGCAGGGATGGCACAAGTTTTTAAAGTCAAAACGCCAAAGTACTCTTGATGTCCGAGCAGTAATATAAGCTCCTCATGTGACCATATGAACCAAATGTTAATGATTATCAAACTACAAGTAGTTCCGCAAGACCTTTGCCTTTAATAAAATATTCAAAAGCCTGTTAAATGTAAATGACTTTGCATTTACAATTTGAAGAATGGTTTCAACCCTTGTACATTTACATTTGATACCAGCCTCTTACTCGTGTACAGGAAACTAAAAACCCTGTCTGTTCTACACTGACATAGGAAGATGACGAACTTCAGATACTCGTATATCATTTATTGCCAGTTAAAGTCCTTGTGCTGGTGGTTTGTTGTACTGATGTTCAGTGACATGGGGATTCTTTTGAGTGACCTAACCATGTGCCTCCTGTTCTCTCTGCTTCAGATCCAAAAAGAGTAGTGGTTTATGATGAGACCAAGGACGGACCTGATCAGTGAGGTAGGACGCCAACAGTACTTACCTGCTTCTCCTCTGGGTGCTGCGGTTATCTACCTTGGAAATCACCAATCCTGTTGGATAGCTAAAGTGACAACTGTGAAACAATTGATAGTTTAGCATGACAGAGTTTCCTTGGAGTCTCGGGTGGAGTCACAGACTTCTTGGGAGCATCAGATGAACACAAACACACGCTCGAGGGATGCATTTAAGGAGCTGATCGGTGCCTCTTCAGTACGTTGGATGGACACTTTGAGCTGCGTTTGCGTCATGGCTCTTTACAGACGATGTTCAACAAAAAGGTGTCATGGACTGCACCTCCCAGGCCTTTATCCTGTTGAACTGCGGCAGCCGTCAGTGTGACTATGGGATGCCTCAGTCGTTTTCTTTCTTCATGCATTCACAAGTTCATTGTAGATATGTTAGAAGTTATACATACACACCGTCGTGCAGGCTTGAATTCATCATGAACAGAAGGAGAACACACTTAGAAAAGAATGCCTTGAAGTCGTGGAATACCGATCTTTTGGAGTCCTGTTAAACTGTAAGTTCAGCAGAAGACCCCATCCAGGAAGGGAGCGCCTTGTCTTAAACCTTTAGGGGGAATCAGAGCCCACAAATGAAATCCTAGCTTTTTCTTTTCGACTGTTTTTGTCTGACCCAACATGAGTGTTATCTGCACTACAGTATGACCCCAGAGCACACGTACAGAAGTGCCCAGTTTAAAGCAGAGCAACGCCACCCCCCCCACCCTATTTTATTGTTTATTACAGATGTGCTAAGGACTTAAAAGCCAGGTTCTACTTGTTCGTTAAAAGCCAACCTTTTAATCTTGAAGCTTTCCACACATTTCATGCAGAATACTGAGGTCTGGTTAATCTTACCTTCAGATGACTATACCCTCAGACATGGATCCTTATTTTAGGACTAAACACATGTTAAGTGAGAGATGTTCTTTCAGGCCTCTGCTTTTAGTTTTGTTTGTTAGCAGAAAGGCTCAGGATGTTGTTTTTTGCCTGCATTTCTCTTTTAATAAGTCCTCTAGTCAAAGACAGTGTTGCGTTTTACAACATGTTTTTTTTTTTTTTTTTTTCCTTTTTATTCCTGGTTCAGCATTGGTCTTTACTTTTATGTCTTATTGCATTGTATTTCTTGCATGTTTACTGGTGGAAATGAATAAGGTCGCTGTTCATTGCCACACAAAGATAACAGTAACATAACATTGAAAAAAAAAATCGCAATACTAATCTAGGGTCCCTGACTAGCTACTTTGTCAAAGTATATTGAAATGTGAAGATGAGTTGTGTTTTAATGTTATACTGTGGATAACATTTTACGTTTGCAAACCAGTGTGCAATAACATAGTGAGTGTGATCCACATATGAAATGGGTTTAAAAAAAAAAAACAACAAAAAAAAACTATTAAACAAAAGAGTCAACCCCAAGATGCTGGTATGACCTGCAGTCAATTAAGTTTTGTATTTTCAGTTCATCTAACAAACCCTCCTGCAAAACTGTGACTTTTGCAGAAGAGCTTGTGTTCTCAGATCTAATGGCGTCTAAATCGGTCAGCTGCAAACTGTCCAGCCTCAACATCATTCGCATCACTTTCTCCAAATCAGGATCGGTTTATTGGACATTAAAAAAAAAAAAAGAAACTGTCCGGGTTTCTTTTCTCTAGCAGATATGATTTGGTTAATGTGTGGATTAATGGCACTTTATGTAAACTAATTTCTTTTATCTTTTAATTCCTAGAGATCTATATGTACTGACAAGAAATACTCCTTGAAAGAATGGCTCTGGGCTGTTACTTTTCAGAAAAAAAAAGTTGATAATACAGAATTATTAAATGTAACTCAGGTAGTGTTGATAAAGCCATGACTATGTTAAATATTGTTTATTCTTTTCTTATTTTTGCCAAATGGCCCCCGTCATGTTGATGTTCTCAATTCGGATATAACTAATTGGAGCTGTATTCTAGTCCCATGATATTGTGAAAAAACACCAAATAATTACTTCAGAGGGAAAACTGGGACTGTTCACTGTAAACAACTGAGTTTTCCTGCTTTTCTTCCCTTAAAGCACATTACTCCATGCGCTGTTTTCTGTCTAAATGTATAAACTTGATGGTGATCCTCTGTTTGTTTTTTTTTCTTCCACTTGTTCGCAGTGAACCACCTGTTGATGATTTATTGTGACTGAATGCTAGTGATGTTAATGTGGGGTAGACACAATCGGAGCGCTGTTCAGAAGTATGTTTCTTCCCACTGTGTCCTGATTAGGCTGGTGTTTATGTGCAGAGTTGGGGAAAGTCAAAACTGCAGCCGTGGTTTTGGTTTTTTTTTTTTTGTACAAGCTGTCTTGACATTTAACGATCACGTCTAATCTCAGTCAGCTCTCTGGTATTTACCGTGCTTTTGTTTTTTGCTTCCATTGTACAGCATGTGATGGATGAGTGTATCATCAGATGCTGCCCTCTGAATAAGTGTAGGAACAATCCTATCTGGTCGGCATGGAAGCAAATACTGGCAGAGATATTGCCCATTAGCATTTAGCGGTTTTCCTGCATATGTGGATATTGACATTTAATCTGGCATAAAGTTACACAGAAGAACCCACATTTATTACTTGTTTCCCCAATACCCATAATCCGCAGACAAAGTGACATAATCAGGTTCCCATATGGCAAATGCCAAGTGGTTGTTAAGACAGCCTGAAGGCATTTCCAGTGGACAGTGATGCATCTGTAGGCTTTTACATGTGAAACAGGGTGAAAACAAACCAATAGTATGTGATGTTACTGTAGTCTTACAATGAATACCTTTTTATTATTTTCATGTATTTTGAGAAGATGGTCATGGTAGAGGGAACTCAAGAGTGTTGGGGGGGGGGGGGGGGGGGGGGGGGGGGGGGGGGGGGGGGGGGGGGGGGGGGGGGG
>JAPTYR010000007.1:15935385-15948812 GCA_029814505.1 Siphamia roseigaster | reverse complement strand
GATATTATTAATTTTCATATCGTTTGACCCCAATATCGCTATCGCGATTGAAATATGATATATTGCACAGCTCTAGTTCACATGCACCACACAGAAATGTGTCCTCTGCTTTTAACCCATTACTAGATCATGCATCACATATTGCATACTAGGAGCAGTGGGCTGGCCATATCAGGCGCCCGGGTAGCAGATGGTGGGGGGAGGGGGTTAAGTGCCTTGCTCAAGGTCGCATCAGCTACCAACTCTCCACCAGTCCAGGGAATCAAACCGGTGATGCATCGACCATAAGCCGATTCTCCAGCCATCGAGGCCATAGCGGCCCCCCCCCCCCCATATTGTCAGGCAGCCATATGCTCATAAACTCACGACTGAAATGAAAACTGGGATTGTAAGTTCAATCGCTCAGTGGACTATGTAAAATTTATCAAGTTGGTACATGCATTATATAATATATATTATATATAATGCAATATATATATAACATTTTTGTAAGCAAAAAAAAAGTATATGGACTCATATGGCAGTCATACTCAATTACGACCTCTAAACCTCTAAGTTGTGGTGGTGTATTTATCTGGACCTTGAGACCCTGTCCTCTGCCTCCATTCTCTTGATTTTTTTCAGTTTGACACATTTCTGGGCGTGAATCTTTGAACAATAAGCTAATAACATTATACAGCTTCTGTAACTAACAATTAGAATAAACAAAGTAACTCCAATTCATTCTGCTCTTGCTGGACTAACCATAATGTTGTGGAGTTCTGTATGAGAGATAAAATTCTGAACGAAAATAGGCATGTTCAATCCCAACACCCAGAGGAGGAAGATCGGTGTCCTTTAAAATAAGTGTATGCATGTGCATGTTAAAGCATACCCACTGTGAAGAAAACCAAACAGAAAACATTTTATTCTTTTTCACAGCTTTTCTGGAAAAATTGTTGCTCATTCCGCCATTCAATCTCCAGCTCGTTCAGCCAGAGCTCCCTGTGCCTTATGGACTGAGTAGCAAGGTAGGCATATGTTTGACTGGTTTCTTATAAACACAACCGATTAATACTACACAGTTTACCTTTGAAGAATCATGTAAGTTTTATCTGCGTAGGAAAACACATTTGTGTATTTCAAAAGGTGTTGGAATACGTTTTTGACAAGGAATCCACCAAAGGGTGCTGCCTGAATTAAAATGGTGAGCAAATGCCAAGAATAATTACTATTATATTATTACTAGGTAGGTACTACTAATGTTGATATTGAGAAGGGTTAAGGTTATGTAAATATATTTCTCATCAACTCACACACACTCTCTTCATACAGTTCTGCCATTTCTTGGAACTATTTGTTTCAAATTGCAACACTACCCTCCATGGTTCCTGATATTATTGCAACAGATGGACAGAAGTACGGAAAAAATGGATGCAGAGTATGGATGTCTCTGTGCATATCCGTATGTGTATCTAATATAGAACATAAATGAGCCTTAAAGCGTCTTCAACATTCGAATGGTTCACAATCTAATCGATCAAACTGCTGCATTGAGCTGTCAGCAGTTTCACAGTCACTGAAATCATCATACACGAGGATACTTGGATGTATAAAAGCTCAAACAGTTGTGAAAAAGAATATGGGGTCATTTTAAGTAGCAGGTGCACCCTACAGTGCCAACGCTGTTATGCTTCTCTATTCCAAAATGACAATGTAACCTTACACACTGAGAGACGTATTCAAAATTGATGCCATGATCATCAGGTTGAAGTCAAATGGATTCTATCACTTCTTCAATCACAGGATCTGAACGTAATTGAGCTTTCATGGAACATCCTGGAGTGCAGAGTGTGAAGTAATTTCCAGCTTCCTTCATCCCTCAAAGCTTTGCTTCTTCAATGAAGAGTAAATATCCAATTATTTACAGTCCAGAACTTGTATCGCAGCACTCCATTTGCGACTGGTGCTCCTCTTAGGGGTGGTCCTAGTAGTTCTAGGATCTGGGATTCAAACACTCCCACTAATAAATAAGTATAGTATATATAATAAGTATAAATAGAAATTTTCTAAAATGTGTTACACAAGCCATGGATTTAAGTTTATTTCTGTACTGTTCTACTTTAAAATGAGAAATACAGATTTTTTTTTTTTGAAATACTCCCCAAACATTCAATGACAAATTCCATATAGTACAGAGGTTGTACTAATGATAAATAACTGGGTCATCTGATCCCTCAGGCCTCCATTTATATTGTATATGGTGTAGTGAAATATATTTCTTTATTATATTATCACTATTTAACCCCAATGAACATGTATATTGACCAACAGAAGGAAATGTGTCTTTTGAAAGTTTTTATTTGCCTCCAGATTCTGTGCTGTCGAGGCAATAGCTTTTCCTCACAAAAGGTCCATGAGGTAACATAGTCATACTCTGCTCTACAATGAGCTCATGCCTGGACAAAAATGTGTCTTGTTATCCACTAAACCTGCTCTTTCTAAAAAGCCTAGTCCTTGGCTGTTTGATACCCTCCAAAAGTTGTGCACAGAAGTCAGAGCAGCAGAAAGAAAATGGCGAAAACACTCCAACCCTGCTGACCTCCGGGGCTACCAATCAATCCTACTCTCATTCACAACCAGCATCAATGCTGTAAAACGGGCCTTCTACAATGACAAAATCTGCAGCACCCCTGATTCTTGAAAACTGTTCTCCACCTTCTCTACTCTACTGGATTAGCTGCCTCCTCCTGCAGCCACAAACTTCTCTGCAGACACATTTGCTTCCTTCTTTGCAGACAAAGTGGCCAGTATCAGCAGAAGGCTCACAAATCCAAAGGGCTTTCTTGCTGAACAAACATGTACCTGTCCTACTATATGCCAGTGTCTGCTTCTCTCAAATGGACCATCCGATACCTGTAACACATGTAGTCACCCTACTACATGCCCATCTCTGTCTCCTCCGGGAAATCCAACCTCATTCCGTGAATTCACTTCTCTCACTGAAGGTGAAGTGTCAAAATGGCTATCTTGTAGCCATCCTACTACATGCCAACTTGACTTAGTGCCAACCAAACTCTTGCAAGAAATATCCTCAGCTGTGACACCAGAAATCACACATGTGATTAATGCCTCACTAAGATCGGGCACAGCTCCCACTACATTCAAACAAGCATAGAAGAAGCCTCTTCTCAAAAAAACACGTCCCGGGTTTGAGATCTATAGGCCAGTCTCGCTACTCCCTACTAAAGGTCATGCAAAGGGCGGTCTTCAGAACAAGCACGCAGTTTCTCACTGCCAAGTGGACACTTCCCTGAAACAGTTTTGCTGTCTGTGACAGCATCCTTAAGAACAGCCACAGCAGCAGGTCTATCCTCAGTCCTTATTCTATTGGACCTGTTGGCAGCTTTTGACACGGTAAACCAAAGTTCTTTTATCAGTCCTTGCTGATATGGGCATCTCGAGCAAAACACTCTCTTGGTTAGAATCATACCTCACTGGGCATTAGTTTTTGATGTGATGCCAAGGACAAACATCCCCATCGCATTTCCTCTCCATAGGGGTCCTCTAAGGCTCAGTGCTGAGGTCATGTACATATCATTTGCCATGTGCACATCATGGGCCAAATCATCCGTTCTCATAAAATTTCACATCACTGCTCATGCTGTCATTCCAGCCAGATGACACTACCATATTGGCTAGAATATCTGCCTGGCTCTTTGATATTTTGGTATGGATGAAGGAAAAGCACCTCCAACTGAACCTATCTAAGATGCTCTGGTCATTTCTGCCCAGCCATCTATCCATCACAAACTCAAGATCAATATCGACCCAAGTGAAATCACTCCATCCAAAGTAGTAAGGAATCTGGGTGTCATGATCAATGACCAGCTCATCTTCTCAACTCATGTTGCCTTGGTTACCTGATTGTGACAATTTATTTGATACAACAAAGAAAATCAGGCTGTATCAAGCCAACTAGGCTACGCAAATCCTGGTCCAAGCAATGGTCATCTCTTGATTATACTGCAATACCCTCTTGGATGGCCTGCCAACCTGTGCCATGAAACCTCTACAGATGGCCCGCCCATGAACATCGTCTGGCAGTATGATCGCTACACACATGGTACTCTCAGGCTCGACAATTCTTACAGGTAGTTCCATTCTGGTGGAACAACTTGCCAGCCACAACCACAGCAGGGGCTCTTACCTCTTCTGAGCCCACCTTCTCTCTTAACCAACTATCACACTCTTGTTTTTCCTTCTCTTTGTAAACAAATCTTTTTTTTGTTCTTTCCTCTTGTTTGCTACAGTTGCACTTCAACCCATTTTTTCATGCATTTGATAATGCTTCACTTATTGTATTTTGCCACTGATGCTCAATTTGGTCCTCTCTTTTGTAAGTTGCTTTGGATAAAAGCATCTGCTAAATGCAATGTAATGTAAAAACAGTCTCTAAAAAGACAATTTCAGATTCAATTTGCCAAAAGAGTTGATCAAATAGTCTTACATAATACACCCACAAAATTACTATTCATCTTTTTAGCTGTTAGTAATATAATGACAAGATATTATTAACTTATTTTTATGAGTTGCTCTGTCTCTTCTGCATTGTAAAATAATCTTCTTAGGAAGCTCACAGTTTGACTGTACACTGTTTTTATTGAAGCATGTTTGCAGTCAGTTATAAACTTTGATAAATTTCATTACAGTGGAGCAAGAAACAGTAAGTAGTCTAGTAATTTATACTATTAAGAACATGATATAAGCAACATTTCATAGACAGCGCTTTCTAAAACTCACAGGAAACATGAATACTATTTGACTGATGGTATGGTGTTTTTCTATTCAAATATATGAGCAAAAGTTTCACAAGACAAATACTGCAAAATTACACTAATAAAATAATACTTATTGTAAAAAATGATCCAATTTTAAGTCTTTGTGAGTTTCATTAGTGGTTTTGACCCCCTTTTACAGCAATAACTTCAGCTAGATACTTCTGACAACTTATTCAGATAATATAAAAGTTTTAAAAGCCGTGTATACACTTTCATTGGAGTGTAGTCGAACCAAACTGGAGTATTTCATACCACGTAATGTGGTTCTAAATGAAGCTTTTCAAGCATGTATATGCAATCCATGGTTAGCTCAATTATTGACTGGCCTGGACATGCCCCCTTCTGGAAGTGACCGGAGACAGGGCATGACAACATGCATGCAATGTGTAACACAATCAGAGTCAGAGATTCCGGCAGACCACTTTTGTCCAGGCACTCCACCTGGCCTGACATCTGTAGCGCCTGGGCGGCAGAGAGGAAGAAAAAAAGACGCGCATAAAGGCGTGCGCAGGCTTAGAATTAATCTAGCAGCCAGCGCACGCAGATACATTTATGTTATAATAAATTCATGTTGATTCTTGAAGCTGCGCTGTCTACCTGCAGAGCATTCTTTGCAAAGACATTTAGCCCGGCGCACACAAGGCACCGTCAGCATAATGCCATCGGCTTCTTGTGCAGATAGCTTTCCAAGAGCCAATGGCGCTGTTCTCTGCACACCAGGCACCGATGGCAGGTGTATTCTTGCCAAAGATCAACTAATGTATCCTCTAGGACAGTATCAGAAATGTATTGACTAGACGTCACCACGTCACCATATTTTGTGTATGAAAAGTGCATGTGCGGTTGGCTTCAATGCCCCACACATCTAGCGCCGTTGGCACCTGATTGCCAAAATTACGTTCTCTCTCTCTCTCTCTCTCTCTCTCTCTCCTATGACTAATGTAGATTATAAATTTTTACTGTTTAAACTTAATTTGTAGTTTGTCTCGTTTTAATAAATAATAATAATAATGATAATAATAATAATACATTAATTAAAATAATTTATCAGACGAATCAATTAACCAATGAATCAAAGTCATTATTTAATTAATCAAATATTTTTGGTATGGGCACGTTGAGAGTGTGCCGAAAACATTTGATTAATTCCCAAAGAGAACACCTCCAAGAACAACTCCTCCCTGACCAAACTATGTTCCTGCAGGAAACCCTGAGAGTGTACTGTACATACGAAATGTCCTGAGCTGCTGCAGCACTGTCGTTCAAATCCTCTCGTGGTGTTGTCCTCCTGCTACGTCTGCTTCAAATCTGCCACATTTGTTTACTAATTAATTGTTCTTCATTTCAACGTCATCCAATAGAATGTTAACGTGAAAGGGCGTGTAGTGCCACCTAGTTTCTGGGAGTTGAACGTACCTCACTCAATAAGTCGATTCTCTTGCCATGATTGAATTCTCTTTGATTCACTTGTCTTATTGCCAATAGCTCAGCTTTGATGTGCATGCAAACGTACTGACTGTACTTCAAAATTTTACCATACTGAATTCATTGTCTTATTAATGATATTAGCCCATAAAGATCCAGGGCTACTTTTGTGGGAGTTTCCAAATGATTTTTTCTCAATTTTTAACTCTCCGTAAAGGATTTCTTTCATTTATAATATTCTGCTCTGTTAATCAGGTATTTCACTTGCCTAGAACTCTAGCCCTCTAGCAGCAACAACATTTCTTGCCTGTAAAGTCATTCTAGAAACCCTCCATAGAGTCTCTTCAGGCTCCGGTTCAAGATCGACCGGGCCAATCACAACACTCTATCTGTGTAGTGAGTTTGTTGGGCAGGGCTTAGCACAATGTTATGAATCAATGCTGTCTCACTCCCAGGGCGTCAAATACCGGCCTCCCTAATGCACAAGGTGTCCCTCAGCATCTTATTCTGATGCAGGGGGTTTCTAACCCATCTGCGGCAATATGAGACCCTCAGAGCTGACCTACTATGTGCAGAGCAGTTTCAAAGACAACTGTTGATCCCACCCATAGGCTTGAACTGTCCCTATGGATAGTACCCAGACAATGAATTTCATAGAATAGTCAATATATAATAGTCTGGCTCGCCAGACTAGGATTTCCCCATATTTCATGTACTAATTATGTAGATTTTCATTAACACTCAGTTTCAAGTTAAAGGTTATTATATCCAAAACAGAGAAAACTGAAGAAAAAAATATTGTGCAAAATATATCATTGACTCAACATAAAATATCAATTTCTAACCACTGTAATTTATCAATGTCCATGGGTTTTACTGGTGAATCAGAGTTGTAGAAGATGATGGTGTTTCCATGTTCAGCAAGAACCCACTGAACGTCCAAATTGGTCATCTTTGATGACCATGAAAAGATTTAATATTTTATTTCAGTAATTAACATTTTAAATCAGTGAATGATTTTGGTTGCTGATGGACTGGCATCTTGGTGCTTGATGCTGCACCCATTTGAAAATCTGCGGAAAAAATTGCTGCGTTGACTAGGAATTGAACTTCAGCCTTCAGCATTACCGATTGAGCTAAATCTCAGTAGGCCTGAGGGTCAACGTATTTGCTATCTGATTGTCTTGGTACATTTCAGGATGTGACATTTACATCTAAGATTCAGGCTTAATTCAGATTAAAGTGTATATTGTGTTGTGAAATAGGACCGTAATGCACAGTGTGTTCTGTAAACAAAGCAAGCAGTCCTGCTGAATTGGAATACAACAATTTGGAGACAGACGTCACATATGTACGTATGTGTGTGCATATAGTGCCCCCAACCACCTTTCCATTTTTTCTTAGATCATTCTATAATGTTTCCTAGAGAGAATAAGGTTCTTATGAAGGGCAAAAGTTGTACTTTGGTCCACACAAAATCCTTCCAACAGTATTCTGGTAAATTGACATGGCACTGAGCAAGCTGTGAGTAAGTAGCAGTGTTCTTTTTGTAGAAGAGTGGCTTCTTCCTTGAAACTCTGCCGTGTAATGTACATGGAGTTGAGTGATTGAGCTCAAACTCTCTATGAATTGTCCTCCTGGTGTGCATGAACATGTCCTCGTCTAAGTACTTCCAACATGACATCTGTGTGAGCCATGACACATTTCAACAAACCTGTGTTGTGGAAGTGCCTAGTGTGTCACCGGCATTGGCAATGATCAAACTTCGATAGTAACCCAGATTTGTCTTCTATAAATAAGGTAAGGCCTCCACCCCACACCTTACTGCCATCCTACTGAGCCAATTGTTATGATACTTTCATTCTAGGGATGTGTTTGGATGGAAACCTGCCAGCTGTTACTCACTTTAAATTAACTAAGAATCATAGAGATTCATATACTTTTTCCTACACAAAAGGGCATCTTTTTAAAGATAAATTCACCAACAAGTATAATGTTTTGTTCAATTTCTTTAACTAGTTTCCAGTTTTCTAGTTTTGATGAATTTCATGTTTTAAGTTGTAAATCACCGTTTTCTAGCCAATCTGTAAATACACAAATAAACAATGCTATCCCAGCACAGTGATGGGTACACAATACCATAGCCCTAATAATACATAATATTACAACTGCTTTTCTGTCAGTGGTATACTTCATAATACTGATACAGCTTATGTCACACAGTAAACATTATCTATATAATAAAGGCTGGGTTATAAGGGCCTTTCTGAATTAAAAAGACAGAACTCATTCTCCTCAGCAGAGTAATTGGTTGGTTGTGTCAGGAAGACTGTGAGAAAGTGATGACTACCAGAAAATGTCTCCATCCTGTTGTGATCATTCTCTACTGTTGAATATTAAAAATGACACATTAAAGAACATTACCTTGAAGCAGTTGAGTAAAACCAATGTGAGTCCATATTAATGACACACTGCTCGCTCATCAGAGCCAATACTTGATAGGTATTATTATGAATTAGCTACGCATGCATAATAGCAGAGTGGGGAGTGATAAGTATTAGGGTGCCTTGCTACAATCTAATATCAGCATTCATATATTGTAAGTGCAGCTGGTGGTTTTATATATGATTTTCTTTATGGTTTTAATACAAAGAAGAGATCCACCGAGCCTTATGAGTGTTTCTTCTCCTTGGGTTCACTAATACTTGGTGGTCTACAGAGGTGACGCCTGCAGAAAAGTCAATGTGGTTGGTAAAGTGGGTTCAGGGCTCCTCGCTAAGCAGTACCTTACATTTAATTATATATGAGGCAGAACTCACAGTGACAGAGAGGAAGTGCTCCTGAGAGCGAGGCCTCGATGGCACATGAACACAGGGTGACTGACCAAGTCGCTCAAAGGTCCAGTCACTCACATCTGAGTGGGCACTGACCCACTACACCTGCCAGAGCCCTTGAGAGGACAGGCAAGGAGAGGGTGGGGTGCCCTGTACATCCACAACCCTCCCAAGTGGGGATGGAATTTCTGTCCACATCAATTATTCAGGAACCACCTTAGATAACACTCGCAAGGAGGATGGATGAGGTCTATTTCTGTATAGTACTTCATAAGGAAGAAGACAGGAGGCATTTTTTATTTGGTGTGCTTGTGCTTCAGACACTGGATAACCAGTACTCTGCTGGTACTCTGTGCAGCTCAGGTAAAACCTGAAGTGTCTTTGAGAAATGCTCTTAACACACTCCACATTCTTTTCTCTTTGTCGACATTCCCGGATGTCAGCACTTTGTAGAAGATCTGAGGGACACACTTAGTGTATTTCCTGCAGGAAATCTAATGGAGGTGTTGTTAAAAGGGGCCCTTGCGAAGGTGACAAAAGCTTAAGAGTAAGCAGGCCCTGGGTCTGTCCTTTCACACTGCACTCTTACTTATCCCTTTCCCTTCACTTTGGACGGGTCACATGGCTTCAGTGTGTCATATTATTTTAAGAGTAACTGGAGACAGTCTGGGGTTGCTGACTGTTACCAAACAGTTGTTGTATTTTCTGACAAATTTTTTCAACTGCTGTAAGCGGACAAAATATTTTGTTGTAAATAAAAAAAGAGACTTGAATCAGAAGCTGACCTTTTTTTTGTTTTACAAGGTATAGTGAGGTGATATCCTCCCTGCTACTTTGTTCTGTTATCCACCATTTCCCCTGTTTTCAGTTTCTCTCCTATTGTCTCCTCCACTTCACCCTTCCTCAGTAGTTTCCATGTTCTCAGCCACTCCTTCACTCACCTGTAGTTTCCTTCCATTGTCCCTGTCTCCGCCCATCCTCACTTGTTGTCTATTCTGTAATTACCCCACTGTATATCTTACTCAGCCTTTGTTCACTGCCAGGCTGTAAGGTGTTTTCCAGTTGTGAACAAAACTGTTTTTACAGATAGAATCTTTACTCAGCTTTGGGTGCGTTGAGATGGAAACTTAACAGCACTAAAATGGATTATACAAACAGGATTTATGAAGTAAGAGTGATTGTTACACTCCTAACTGGTGCTAATATTTATAATGTAAGTGTTATTTAGTTTACACCTCGGGTTGAACGAAAACTATGTTCTATATTCAGTTAGGGGTTAAACAAACACCTTTTAATTATTTTTGTAGCTTAACAAATTGTGCAGTAATAGGCAATGAATAGTTTCTAGAATCAAGAATTGACAGCGCTGACAGCAATTGTGTGTGTGTAAATAGACACTCTTCTGTGTACATTTGTGGCTTGTGTGGTGATGTGTGATATTTGTTTTCCACAGTCTGCTTTGCCTGCATGTCAAAGGATCCCAGACATTTGATTGTGACAGAGTACATTCTACATGCATACAGTTATTTCTGTCACATTGTGGCTGTGGGATGGAGTCCTGAGCATTGACTGTAATGCAGTGCAAAAGACACAGAGGGATGTATACAGGGGTCATATGTGACCTGGGGTAGTCCCTGGTGGGCATGGTTCTACTACACTGGTCCTGTCAGTCAGACAGCCAGTCACTCAGTCAGTTTTAGCAAAAGCCTGGCGGAGAGTGAAGACACACACTGAGAGAGGGAGTCCTGCTGAACGGCAGTGAGACAAGTATTCCCTCTAGTCAATCACAATTCACAGAACTGCTCAAATGATGCAGGATCTCTCAAGAGGCCTGGAGGGCTGAAATGGGTGAAGGAGGACCTAATGTCACAGTCACTACACCGAGGTCAGTTCCTGTCAATTATCAGAGGTGAAATGATGACTTTAAAACTGTCCATAGTCTGTAGCGTGCACCAAGATGGCCATATTACTGGTGTGTATAAAACAAGCATCACTGGGACTCTGTGGAAGGTGTTAATCCCTGACTAATGAACTCTACCTCTGCCAGTTGCTTCCCTGTTACATCCCTGGACAGCTCCACCTGTGTGTGTGTGTGTGTGTGTGTGTGTGTGTGTGTGTGTGTGTGTGTGTGTGTGTGTGTGTGTGTGTGTGTGTGTGTGGTTGGGGATTCAGAAAGAGAGGGACAGGCTCCACTCTCCCGTTCCTCAGCCTGACAGGCAGAACTCAGCCACACAATTTCACGGTTTGTGGGCAGTACACACCACTGCTTTCCCATCCCCAAGACCCAGAGACCCACAGAGTGTGTGCATGTGTGTGTTAGCCTGTGCATATGAACATGAACACACACACACACACACACACCCTCTCCTATTAAGACTGGGGAAAGGGGAAAATCAAATATTAATCCTTCAACACCCACCTGGAATTGAAAAAAAATGAGTGGACTTACCATTTTGTTATTGATTTCATGAAAATGAATTTCACAGACTTTCTCTACGATGTCTTCACTCTCAAAAGTTATGAAACCAAATCCTATGCAGAGAGGAAACAGAGAAGGGAGGGGGAGAAAAAGAGAAGGAGTTAGTGATAAGGCTTAACAAAACTTTAGCGACTAAAAGAAAATGCATCATAAGATGGATTATTATCAAGGGCTAGATCCAGAAACTATGCCTGTACATCTTTGGAGATTGGCTTGGGCATCGAAAAGAACAAGTGAACAAGACAGACATTGTCCTCTTTAAATCAGGAATATGATGAAATCTGCCACATTATTAAGGGCACTCGAAGACCTCTTCTACAAAGAGAAGATGGAAAAACAGCACAAAGCTCATTTAATGAGATTCAGCGAGCTAGGGCCCAGCATCTGAATTTCATTAAATGCATTTTGTGTTCTTTTTATTGAAATCTCACTGTATAACAAGCCCTCGTTTTTATGTTAATGCAGGCCTTAGAATGAACGTGTCATTGACTGTGGGATTTTCATGCCATATTTATAGGATAAAAGCTTAACCCCTCTTTTAACACAAAGACAGAGAGACAAGATGGTTTCAGACTTCTGAACACAAGTGGATTGCAATGCCTTCCTCTGTGTTTTGATGGGGATGCACAAAGCAATCTAGCTTCTGTATGACTGGAGTTGAAAGGAAAACTGATATTCTATTACTTTTGCACAGGGAAAAAAACTGCACAAAAGGAACACAGTTAGTGAATAAAGCAGCAAGTGGGACTGAAAGAAGATGAGTTTCCTTAAAAAAAAAAACGGCAAACACCAGACGATGCAATAAAATCACATCGGATAGAGCTTAAACACCCGTCACTTCAAACAACACACCATCTGACTTCCCCGCACTCCAACGACAATGACAGCACACTCAATATATTATTATGAAATGTCAGATGATACAGTAAAACAGTCAACTATTAGATGTAAAAATGCATGCAACAATTTAGAAAAAAATAACAGACCGAGCCTGGAATATTTCTTATTGTAATGGTTATCGCTTTCCTGTGTGTTTAAGATAAAATAACAATACTTGCAGCTACAGGCTCACAGTCATCGTCTACTTTAGAAGACAAAAATGAAGGTCAAAGATCTGAGGGAAAGGCTCTGTGAATACAGATCTGTCAACCTTCAGAGATTTTACAAAACCAATTATACCGATCATATATTGATATCACAAGATAAAATAACAAATAGTATGCCGTATATTTTATTCATGCAGGTTGATTGGTGATTATTTAGCAGCCGAAGTGTATTCTTCATCTTCATGTCTGAGGTAATACTGGGAAAGTGTAGAGTGCATATTAACTGAGGTATAAATGGAGAGACTTCTATGTTGGGAGACAGATTTTGTGCTGTTTACTAGCCAAATACTGGCATTTATAGTTCTGTCATAAAGTCCTTATCTTTGGCTGGCATTTTTCTTTCCTGCTCCTCCTCTAGCTCCTCCCCCATAAATAACAAAAAACCCCTCTAGTACGGATACAAGCCAGAACATATCAAAAGCAACCTTGTCAAAAGAAGGGATGAAACCTAACGTGCGAGCTGATTAAACGTGGACAACATCTAATCTAATGAGATCTTATGAGACAGAATATCAATTTCCACTGAGACATCTCAACACTGAGCTGAGGTATCGCACATGTGACGCAAGGCAGGAACATGGAGGGAGATGCACCCTCTTTTCCTACTCACCCCACCATCATGCCAGCGTAAGGAGCACTTTTGACAACCAACAAATCAACCGCCAGGAGTAATTTGTCACAGAGGAGTGTGGGTAGAGGGAGTAAAGTCTGTGGGGAATGAGGCGGGTAAGGGAAAGAGAAAAAGGTGGTGAAGAAGGGGGGT
>JAPTYR010000007.1:15899497-15910190 GCA_029814505.1 Siphamia roseigaster | reverse complement strand
AAAAGTGTCTTCCACGCATACTCTTTTCTTTGGACGAGTGCTCCCTCTCACAACAGCCCCAGCTGTTAGTGCGCAAGGACGTGTCAGTGCGCATGATGTGCGGCACAACGTGCGCCACGCGCACTTGCGGACCAGTTATGTGCATCCCTGACAGTGTATACACTTTGAGTGTACAGAAGTTCTTGCAACTTGGTTATGAAACTATTCTGACATCTGATAAATTTAAGCTGTACGTGGTGGTCAGCAGCTGCATGCAGCTGCTCAGGAAAAACAAGCAGCAAACAAACATCTTTTTTTTTTGCTGCTTTGATATTGCATTTGATATTTCTTTCCATCTGATTTCTTACATTCAGAAAAAGGACTGAGCAAAAAGGACTGAGCTTTGAATGAGTACAATCAATCTTCATCAATCAACTGGTTAATGTTTTAGAGCGCAGAAAGTATTTTCTGTTCATAAGATAAAATTGCCTTCATAGGAAAACAAGAAATCAATGATGTCTAATTGCAAAGTTTTGGATTACTCAACCAAAGAGCTTCACAAAAAAGACATAACTGTTTAAATAACAAAAACAACTAAGAACAAAAAACAAAACCCAACAATAACACATTTTACATTTTTATTTCAGCGTAGGAATACCATTAGAGACCCCTTCATTGTTATTAGAGGTTTTGAGCCTGTGAGGCTGGCGACGACAGCATCCTGAATGAATTCTGTAGGTATGAAAAATTGCAACATCATTTTGAACAGCATTTTAACATACCCATCAGGCATCTCCATTTGTGTGTGTTTGCACAGCATCACCAAAAACTGTCCCACATTAGGTGTACGTAATAGTTCTTGCATGAGCAACAGAACACATCAGTGTACCTTCTGCACCACCCCTGTTGTCATCATCCATCATAATCTAGCCCTGCCTTCCACTAGCTGTCAAAACTGCTCTGGACAATTCACTTAGACAGTGTCAGCTGAACTGTAATATTTTACCAGCCGCTATAATGAGGACTGGCCTCCAGACCCACAGAAACAAACACATGGCTCCCTCCTCATGTCTTGTATCCATGACTTTGCCACAGTCATTCCAATTTTCCTGTTGCTTGAGGCGATACTACTATCCTAGTATGGTCAGCCTTTGCCAGCTGGGAACCCAACCTGTCAGCCCGTGCAATATTGTTCTTTGTCTGAGCTCTAACATTATCTCTGCTGCTTCTGTGAGATTTCCTGAGGAGAGACTAATCCTTATTTAGTTAACTCTTGAGGTCTCGTTAAACGAGTAAGATGCAATGATGCAAAAGTTATGAAGAGTCAGTAATGTGTGTACTTTGCTTGGTTTCATTACTATTTTTCATTATTTCTTCTTCACTGGAGTGACTCCAAAATATGACTATGAAAAATATTAAAAAAAAAAAAAAAAAAAAAGACCTTCACTGAATGATCTGATATCGATTAATACAATTCGTGGCCATATTTTTCCAATTTTCCATACATGTTTTTTCCTTTTGTTCAAAACATGAGCTTTAACCCTGCACCTTGCAATAGAACATTAATGTTAGTACTGCGTGCTCACGTATTGATGTAGCTGTGCAATGATTATCATTCAGGTTTCCTTGTGCAATTTAAAGCTCTACTTATCAGGAAAGCTAAAGTGAAATATCGCTTAAAAAGCTGATACTGAGTCTGGAAAATGGACCAAAATGGGACTAAAATGGGAATCAAAACTAAGTAGATTTGGGAAATCTGTGGAAAACTCCAGCCATGAAATCAACCCTGCAAATACACCTGACCCTCAGCTTCAACATATTGTATGTGTATTATGAGAAAAGAATGTCGTATCTGCTCTGACAGATAAGTAAGTTCTTCCTCACCAGGGATGTATGAGTGCCAGTAACTGTGTATTTGTCAGCAAGTCTGTGCATCCTCAGCAAGCACCACATCAACAACATTAACTTGGAGGACAACGGAGGGCACACAAACACACTGAACCACACACATCAAGACAGTAACAGAAAATAGACGGAGTAGGAACACACACTATTTTAATTAGCTACTTGTCTAACCTGCCCTCCAATTACAAATAGGGATGTATAATAATCCATCTATTGATGCATGAAAGACAGGACAATAACACAGAAGCTGAACACGAGCAGGATAAGAAGTGGTTTGAAAAATGAGCTCAAAGAGGCTCAAAGTGAGGTTAAGCTTGGTAGATAAAAAGAAAAAAAAAGTTTAAAAAAATAAATAAGGGAATCGTTTATATACTGCCATCAATTCTAAATCCTTAGGCCTGCATTTGCATATTTACATTGACTATATTGTTGAAAGGCTGTGTTTATC
This sequence comes from Siphamia roseigaster, assembly GCA_029814505.1. NCBI lineage: Eukaryota > Metazoa > Chordata > Actinopteri > Kurtiformes > Apogonidae > Siphamia > Siphamia roseigaster. The sequence goes on along the minus strand of JAPTYR010000007.1, from coordinate 15,907,858 downwards.
ACCATCAGAGACTTCAAGATAAAATACATGATTACGTTTATGATAACGCTGTTAAAAACGATAAAGACACTGTAATGTAAGCTGTATTCCTTTGAGAGACTGGCATAATGAATATGCTCTAGCTAATTTATGCTGGCTAATTTGTCTACATTTGGTAAATCTTTTTAAGATCGATTTTCTCTGCAAATATAAACTCAGCTCAACATTAATTATGTACATGCCGGGAAGGTTTGGTTTTCGCATTTTGCTACTTTATATTCAATATTCAGAGTCGTGCATATTTACAGGTGATCTTGCTCATCATACACTTGTCATTTGTCTTGCTTATGATCAGTGTTACTCGAATTGGGAATGGTTTTGTGGATTAGAAAAGGAACGATCAAAGGAAGGTATAAACAGGGCCTGGTGAAGACTCTACATGCTGCTGACAGTAGGTACAACCAGACAAACATCACGTACAGTATCTAACATTAACAATGACACTAATTTTGTTCAGGTGTCTAGTATAGTTTTCTATCCATGTGTCATGTTGCTTGTCTTCTGTGCCAATCCTATTCCCTGTGCATACAACCTCTCCCCCCCTGGTCATAACACTATCTTACACAAGTGCAGCCTTTTAGTGGTCGAGAGAGAGAGTGAAAAGTAACATCCAGTGGTCAGATAAGCTCCAAGGACAATCCTTGTCCTGCTGGACCATGAGAAGGGGGCAGTGAGGGGGTGGACATGCATCTGACTGGCCCTGTCCATCTGTCATAACTCTCTGCTCTGCCTTATTTGTTTAGAGTCGATGTAAAATATGCTTGTGCGAGTTCCCTCCATCCTTACAATGCTTCAGGCTCTTATTGCCTGGTATGTAGTCTTGCCTATCTTATATCTATGTGTCGAATCTGATCATCCACATTATGTCAGTGACATCCCATCTGTGTGAAATCTCATGGATAACACAAGTCTTTGAAATTATTCTTTTATGTTGGTCTGGGTGCTTATTATACAGCACACAACCTCGCCTTTCTTTACTGAATCTACTCTCTTTAACTCACATTAACTTGTGAAGTCATACACAGCCCCTGACTGCAGATACGATCTGTCACACAAAATAACTGATTATATTTTATCATCCCCTCTCCACTGTTTAACTATTCCCTTCTTGTGTCAAATAATATGCCCGTCCGTACGTACCCTCCTACATGTGAATACAAAGAAATACAGGGAGAAGTGAATGTTTGGGGCATAGGAAGACAGCAGAGGACTTAGTGGCCCTTCTCCATCCCTGCAGGCATTAAAGCAGGCTGCATGGCAGTCCTGTCTCCCAAGACAAGTTAATAAGATGGAGCAGTCCCCTGGGGCAACAGCCGGGGAGCATTATCACTTTGAAGGCAGCCAGAAAAACTGACACATACAAGGAAAGAACTTCCAAAAAGGAACGATTAATTATCCCCTCTCACTAGCCACTGCTGTAGAAAAAAGTTAATTTGACAATTTGGAAGACAGGGATTGTTTCGAAATAAGGGATTTTCCCTCCCACTTGGTTTGACGAATCTTCTGCAATTATTAGTTTTTGTGCTTCTCTATTCATACCTCTCAATTTGCATTTTGGTCCTTTCACTCCATCTCCCTCTCTTCATCTCACATATGTATGACGAGGCAACCTTGTCGAGTGTGAAACCACAAGGAGGTGCGGGCCAACACAGCACATATCGGTACATGTGAACCTCCCAAAGACCACTTCCACAGACATGTGGCGTGATGAATAAATCATGCTGTATAAAACCATGAAGGGAGAAGTTTCTCTCCTGAGGGCCCACATTCTCTTAGTGCTGCTAGACTCAAACGCAAGTATCTCTCTGCCATCGAAATGAGCCGCACATGGCCGCACTAAAGCAAATAGGAACAAAACTGTCACCTCGCAGAAGAAACACTGATCGTTACACAATTTGTTCCCTTTTATTACAGCCACTGTAATTAAAAATAATTGAGTAGTGGGGTGGGCAGGTGCTCCCATCAACATTTTTTTCCACCAATTAGCACTACAATAATATTGTCCTGGATATTGCAGATGATATTATTAGCATTTTGATAGAACACAAGTGCCTGCAAGCCTACACGCCAGAGAAGTGTTCTCGAGTGAAATCTTTTCTCTGAGATCCACTAGAGAAGCGTCACTTCTGCTTTGACAAAATCCACTAGGAGCACAAAAAAAAAAAAAAAAAGTCTCCTGTTGAGGTTAAGGTGCTGCATGTAGAGTTCAGCAGAGCCACATTTAAGTAGAAAAACAAATGTGCCAGCGGCTCCCAGTCTTAGCTGATCAAGAGAAAATTATTTAACTTTATCTGCAGTCCTGTTTTATTGCTCAATTCTAAGTCGATGTATTCGGTCTACACACATCTGACAGTTATATTTTAACGTGAGCGGTAAGACCTGTGTGTTCTCTTATAGCATGTCGTCTTTTGTCACAGGCCTAACAAATTGGGTCTCGAACACTTGGGAGTTTATGTGTGTGCAGCGTGTGATCTTTTACCAACCACTGAAGAACCACAATCAAATTTCAAGCACTGGATTTCTGTGGCTACTGTTGTTCTCTAAAGCGACCGATCAAGATTTGAGTGTGTGTTTGTGGTGAGGATTATCTGACAAAATATCAAAGTAGCAAAATAACTGGAAAGTCTTGGGGGTTAAAATTCCATTTTCAGCACTTACTGCGTATGTAAATAAACCCGTTTGTGGTCTTGACTCCTGTCAAAGCACAATTTTGGCTTGTACTAAAATTTTTTTTAGTTGACGCGTTAGCCATTTCATTAGCATCGCTCTCAATAATAACTGAATTAAATGGGAATAAATTAAATTAAATTAAAAATAGAGCCAGTCGAAATTAGTTTTTCAAATTTTAAAAGAACAAAAAGAGCAATTGGAGATTTATTTCTTGCTGATTTGTCTTGTTTTCTGTCGTCCTTAATGAGGGGATATGTACATCACCCAAAATGCAGTGTGCTATTTCAGGTTTTCACTGAATATACTGTAGGTGTGTGAGCGACAGAGGAAGAAAGAGAGAGACAGGCAGAAAGAGAGAAATGAAGCGGGGGAGTGTCAGAGACAAAGACAGAGAGACAGACAGTGAGAAGAAGACTGAGACGTAGAGATCAGAGAGCTAGGGACAGAAGAACAGCGAACGATAAATGAATTCCCAGGAGAAAAGGAGGGACACGGAGAAATTACAGAACAAAAGGAGAAGACAGAAATGACATTTCTTAAGGGACTGCTGTGTGGCATTTGTAGGAAGAAAAATGAAATGTGAGGACCAGAGAGAGATGGGAGGCGGGAGAGGGCATGGGGAGAATGGAATGAGTAAGAGCAAGAAACAAAAGAGAAAGTGTGTGAGAGGTAAGACTAATTTATGAGAAATGAGGCGGGAGTCAGTGAGGCTGCCTGCTGCTGTCTGATGGATTGGGTGGGGGTGGAGGTTGGGGGATGGGTGGGACTAGGTTTTGCAGGTTGGTGGACAGAGAAGAACCTGTGATATGAATCCTCTGAGGCTGCATTTCACAAAAAAAAAGAAAGAAAAAAGTGAACTCTCCAGAAATGGGGGATGAATATGAAAAAAAAACATCACTTCTCTTTGGAAGAGAATCTCCCTGGCAGGTAGGTAGAACAGAGAGAGGCAAAGGTGAGAGAGAGAGAGAGATCTGGTAGAAACAAAGAGGGTGAAAAAGGAGAAACACCAGAGAATGAGCCAGGGAAAAAAAAAATGTTAGGTGAAACTGGCAGGAAAAGATGACGGAAATAATGCGAGATGAGAGACAGCTGCCCTTGATGCAACTGCTCTTCAGCTGTGGTACTTTGGGAGGAAGGGGTGCACATGTGGTTGGTCGTGTATGCACATGCCTCTATGTGCGCATGCCTCTGATTGTACCCAAGTATCTGATATAATAAAGTTCACATAGGCGTGAAAGGCAGGATAGATGATAAGGCGGCTCCTCATTTGTAGCGCGTATAGAGTTAGTTCCCACATGCTCTACGAACACAAACACACAGACGCAATCACTCACGCTCACACACAAAAAGAAGCAGACTCTGGAGGTAAAGAAAAACACTCAGGGCCTACAAAATATTCAAGACAGAATCCCCTCCCAAAGCTCGCTGACAGAGGAGCGCGGGCTTTCAAACCGAGCACCGTCTTTATTCGCCCCAGACGTACAGCTCCCTCGCACCGTATCAAAGCCAGGACACACGCTGCTGTGTGAAGTGCCATCAACGTACACGGCGACACACGCCTTCTCCTGTTCGCACAAGCTTGCATTCTCTTTATGTCTCTCTTTCTATCTTTCTAAGCTCACGTAACTTTGAGAGAACAGAGCAGAGGAGGGGAGAGGAACTGGCAGCGGCGATGAAAGACAGTGATGAAGGTGCGACAGTAAAATATACTGTAGACGTCATCCATCTACCGATGAAGAGAACACATCATACAGACCTGCTGGCTTTTATGTTTAGTCTCTTTCAGCTCTAATACAGATAAGGGCTGAGTGTTTATACAGTTGTGGTCCAGTGAGGTATGGGACACTGTCCTAAACCTCTACGTAATGCAGAATCAAAGAAAAGGCCAGTTTTGAATTAAAAAAAAACAAACAAACCTCAAAGATAGCACTAATTTATTTTCAAGCATTATGTTACTGTGACCTTTATTTGGGTGTTTCAAGGTCAAATGTTATTTTTTGGAACTAGGCCTTGACAGTACCCTACTGTAAGTATGTGATAAATTAGAATCAGGCGACATGTCCTTGAGGTGAATTTGGAAAAAACAAACAAAAAAACCCTATAAGTTTTACAGTGTCACGTATTATCATGAAATGTTTGTAGATTTTTTTTTTTAATTTTGCATTTCAAAAGGTATTGTTAGCAAGAAGAAAAAAAAATCTTAATTATCTTGCCAAATCATCCAGTTTTGGCCTCGATGGAAGTTGTGTAGAAGAGGGAACATGTGGGTTTCAAGGGTTCAATTTTTTTTAATGCAAGGTATTACAAATGCATGGGGTGTCCAAAGACATTTTCCCATGACTGTTTGTATATGGTTTCCAATGAACAGGTAGGTGCTGACATGTTACACCCAAATACATTGTTTAGAGCAATGTTTGTGCAGTAGAGTCTGGGCTAATAAATAGTTGTGAAATATAATGGGTGGTGTTGTGGCATAGTGGTTAGCATTTCTGCCAGTTCTCTCTGCAACATGTGGCTTTCATCCAGGTCCTCTGGTGGACGGACCCCTCCACACCCACACAAACACACACAGTGAAAAATGGATACATATACGTTGCTAACTGTTTGTATAAGGCAGTGATTCCCAATCTTTTTCTTTCAGGCTCCCCTTTGGAGGATGAAAAATCTCGATGGCCCCCTCAACCCCAACATCATAACAGTGGTGCAATTCAAATTTCTATTGAAAGAAACATCGACATTGTAACAACGTTTTTTGCATTTCCTTCAATAACCTGTTCTGCAAATTAAAAATATCTTAGATTTTCACTTGAACAGTACAAATAAACTCAACACGTCTGCTCCCTGAGACAATATTTTTCCAAATAAAAATAGGAAATGTGCAATTATCTTATAACTGTGACAGTAAAAATACTTTTTATAGAACAGCACAAATTTTGGTAACAAAGATAAATATTTTAGCAATATCAGTGGCTGCCTAACGACATTGCACATCTGAAAAAACATTAAAGTATAAACTGTACAAACTGAAAAAACACGAATGTCATGTTTTTCTTTTCCAGTCAAATCCTTGTCCATTCTCCAAACCCAACATAAACCTAAACTTTGTGTCTAGTTTAGTGACAGATCACCATGACAGTATATTTGTTTGTTCTATGACCCTAAAATGACTCCAGGGTGCTTTAATGCTAAAACGAGAAAAACAAAATTCTGTGCTCCCCCCTGGCAAGCCTTCGCGCCCCACAGTTTGGGAAACACTGGTACAAGGAGACTGAAACTTTATTATTTATTTATGTTTTGCCAATTCCTAAATGCATAGGTAAAATATTACATCTGTATGCGTGTGTGCACGTGCATGCGTTTATGGGCGTGTGCAAATGTGTAGCTTATGTAAATACAAAAGAGTAATGAAAAAGGAAAAGGGAGATAAATATATATTATTAATATTTTATGGAGAAGAGGTGGGATTACATAAATTGCACTTCTTCCCACCCATTTCTGCCCATGTAAGTGAAACTATTCTGTGTAAGATTGCCTTCATTATTTATGTTTTATTTGTTCACCTGCATGTTAAATTTCATTGCATGTTTTGAATAAATCACTTCACTCAAATCAAAAATCAGAAATTCCCTATGGGGTTAATGAAGTAAATTAACCTTAACCTTAATCTCACCCAAACAAATCACTCCTATTCCTGCATTTCCCAAAACTTAAGGAACATGTTTTACTAGGTCATGGGTTAATAAAATGTATAAAAGTTATATGACAACTCTAAAAAGAAATATGACCAACATGTAATAAAGTATTTCCCATTTGTTGATAATTTACTCAACTACATTTATTTTGACTCCATTTTGTTTGACACTTAAAACTGTTTGTTTATTTCCATCTATGTCAAATGATATGTATATGCTGTAACACTAATCAACCTAGTAATATCCAAATTATATAAAACATTGAGGAACTACAACATTAAAATGGTCTTGTGTGAAATCATTAGTCACAACTCTTAAAGCACAAAGTATTCCTTCCACCCCTGTCTAATTTAAATGGAAGTAAAATGCACTTTTTTGCTTCAATGATCAGTTCACATCAGACACTGTGTGCAGTGTTTTGACGGTGGAAGTCCATAAAAAACAGACATGTTATGGCAGTTAATAATGAATCTTCCAAAGTTTGGTTCCTGAGGAGACATCAAATTTGTCTTATAGATCTACAGCTAAAAAAGCTCTGTGAAACCCACCTCTATATGAAGTGTATAAGGGGCCATATTAATTAGTATTCACCTTCAAGATTCACATCTGTGCGACTACCTCCAAGCATTTCATGGTGTCTGTAACATTCATCATTAAGTAACAGGAGACAAAAAAACAAACAAATCAGGGTGAGGTTTGTAGAGGAAAATCATCAAAAATAACAACCAAAATCACTGGATCTCTGAAAATGATTTGTTTTGAACTGAATTTGATGTTTGAAGGAAGACTGAGAGGGCTCTTTGTGGTGGTGGGCTTTGAGGTTATTGACATGGAAAACTCTACAGCTCACACACCGGCGTTTCAAAGCCTGACTGAAGTTTCCCTGTAACAATCTGAAACATGGGAGGGGGTTTAAGAAGTCTGTCGTTTGGTCTGATGAGACACAACTGGAGCTGTTTGGGAAAAGGCAGGTTGCTTTAGTTCGGTAAGGGTAGAGAGAAACCTTCATAAAAAATATATTCCTGGAGTTAAACATTGTGCTGGGAGCATTATGCTCTGGGGCTGTTTTTTCAGCTCCAGGCACAGGGAACTGTGTTAATGTACGAGGGGTCATGAAGGAGAAAAAAAAAAGATTATGTTGACATTTTGAGGGGGTAATGTCATGAAATCTGCTGCCAGTCTGCTTTAAGTCCCCACTGGCTGTTCCAGCAAGACAATAACCCACACCACGCACCTAAGTTGGTGCTAAGTATTTGACAAATATCAAAATCAAGATCCTGGAATGTCAAAGAATCATATTGAGAATCTATGGTACACAGCGTTTTAACACAATACTGTGGTGATGGCAGACAACTGGACTGAACCGTGCATGAAATAAATGATCAATGAGCAAACACACTGACACTGACATCGCATACAATTACTACCCAGGCTATAAGACAAGTTGCACATTCAGACTCTGTACTCTTATTTGCCAAGACTTGTCTAGAACAACAGAGAGAAACACTAATCTTAATTCTTGTTTTGCTTTCATTTCTTTCACACCTGATGTGGTCTCCTGCCAAGTGAGGGCAGTGATGGCGGTCGTGATAATAGCTTCTTGGCAAGAGCTTCAGCCGCAGCATTTATGATTCCACTCAGAGTTGACCTCTCCTTCCATATGATTGACAAGAGAATAGACTGTTCCCATGGACCAGTGCTTATTCTAATGTTCAGGTCTCTTGGGGTAAAAAGTGGTACTAGAGGCTGGGTGATCTGGGATTTCTCGTGAGCATGCCAACATGAGGACATACACATGTAACCAGTGCTGGGAACGTTACTTTGAAAAAGTAACTAGTTACATTACCCAGTTACTTCTCCAAAAAACTAACTGTGTTACTCTCCTAGAAAAGTAACTAGTTACTGGGAAAAGTAACTATTGCGTTACGTTTTATCTTTTTCCTTAAAACTGACAAAGAAT
>JAPTYR010000007.1:15878731-15891214 GCA_029814505.1 Siphamia roseigaster | reverse complement strand
CACACACACACACACACACACACACACACACACACACACACACACACACACACACACACACACACGCACACACAGCAAGGCAAACACTCAGTTACAGTAGAAGAAGAGTAAAGCAGACATCACAAAAGCACAAAAGACTATGCAGCATTTTATTCAAGCCAACTCACTTAAACATTTATACTGGTTGAGAGAATGAGTTCCTCGCTGCAAACAAATGTTTACGTCTGGATGGCAAAACAGCACTCAGCTCAGTTCAGTGAGATGGTGCGATGCCACTCAGTTCCCTAACAGTGAGCTGACTAGTGTGACGAACAGAGAAGTACCTTCTCCTTTTTCTACTGAAAATACCTGTCAGTGCCTGTCGACTACTCCCACATAGAATGACGTACAGGCATACACACAACTAGGGACAGTCTGTCTCTTAAAAGTTACTTATACGTACCTGTGTGAGGAATAAGAGCCCATAACAGCCACTGCACAAAGCTCTGGTTAAATGACTGGTTAAGTCAGACCTGTAAGCTTGCAGTTTAGCTCAAACACACAACACTGTGAAGGAGACAGGAAACCTGTCTTTGGAAAGTCCTCTGCTTGAGAGAGAAACGTCCCCTCATCTAAGATAAGGAGCCGATGAGAGAGAGCGATAAAGTCAGTGCTTCTCTTGGGCCTTATCTGATGCTGTTATCTGACTGCACAGCACCAAACCATCTCACAATCTTTACACCCTTTAAGCACCTCTCTGAAACACTCACACCAGCATCATCACAGAGATGTGCACACACTCACACACACCCGCCATCTAATGCTCAAACATTCTAAACACCGTACCAGCTTATTGATTACTTTGACACGCTCCCATTGTTGAACAGATGGTACACCTAATATCATGTGAAATGGAACTGTTCTGTGTTATCTCATGGGGAAAGGACATAAAATGACTATTTTCTCACCTTTCAGAAAGACAGAGCAAAAATGAAAAAAAAAAAAAAAAAAAAAAACCCAGCAGAAGCCGTACACTTACCTCTATGTCTGTTAGTAGTCTTATCAAACATAAGCATGGCATCATCAACCTGGAAGACATAAGGAAAGTACTGACATTAGCTTAAGTCTAATCTTTTCAGCAAGTTCCTCACGTCACCTTCTCCCCACTGACTCACATCCAGTCTTTCTCATTCCGCTCACTGTAATTACTCTTAGAGTATATATTCTCACTTCTTTACACTTACTGCCTTCTAAGCACCTCTTTCTTACATAATCATTCAGTCCCAGGATTATTATAACTTACTATGTCCCTCACATTTTTTAGCCTTTTTTTTTTTTTTTTAATAAATGAATTTAAGCAATTTAACTCATTGCAAGGAATGGGAAAAATGTGAGCATTATGTGGAATTAGGAGAGCAAATTACCAATAAAGACAAGCAAGGGCTATGTGGGAAAATATGTTTATTTTAAGGAACACAGATGTCCAGTCTTGGGCAGAGTGACAGATAGACACATTACAATAAGCGAGCATGAGACAAATGGGATCCTTCCTCATCTCGCAGCCACAGCAGCAGCAGCAGCATCCACCATAATATCATCCCTCATCATGTCCAATAAAGCCACACACAGACAGACAGCATTTTTCCCCTCGCCCATCTCTGAAAAACAAATCTCTAGACACACTCTCCTTTCTATAAAGCTGAAGAAATGCTTAAAAAACGGAGCGAGGCGTGCTCATTTAGCCTGTGGTTTTGTCTTGGGAGAATAATAAAAAGGACAGAGAGGATGGAACAGCAGACAGAAAGAGAGGGGGAACATTCAGCACCGTTCGCTCTCTGGTTATGGTCTCTAGGTAAGTGTAACAGCGGACTGAAAAGGCTTGATGCTGTACAGGGAAAAGATGTGCACACAAGCATGCATCTGTGTTTTTCATGGGAGGGTGACAAAGCTTAGGGAGGAGATCGGAAGAGACAAGAATAGGGGTCTCACTCAAGCCGAACTGTCTGATTGGATAAAGAGAAGTGCCAGGCAGCCAGGCAGACTTGCACTGGCACAACGTTCATGCAACCCTCTTGCCACACATTTGGCACAAAAGACACTGGCACAGCTTGTAGAACCCGGTTACTCACTGCACGGCTCACAGGCCACATGCAGCTCACAGGCACTTTATTTGCACCTCCCCAAAATACTTCCAAATATAGCTAGGAGTTACACAGATTTTAAGTAACTCATACACAAATGCGTTTGCTTCTACACCTAATACACGTCCAACAGCCAACCAGCTGTGATCAAATTGCAGTATGGGAAGAGAGTATTTATTTATATGCAGTCTATATTTAGGCTGCAGGTCCTTTATTTGCACCCTCGCTGCTTATTTACAATGCAGTCAGGGCCTGGGATGGAGCTGAGAATCAAGTGCTACAGGTGGATTCTGGGAAGTGGGTAGTAGAGAAAGTTTGGCAGAGCAAACAAAAACAAAAAGGTGTATCTGTGTAGCAGGCAGTGATGGTACTGGTAAAGGTGGAATGACACCATTAACTCCATGAGATGTGCTGAAACTCGGGCTAGGCGATATGGGGGAAAAGAAATTGCACCGCCCCCCCCCATCCATATCAGACCCATAGAGCAGAGGAGGGGGTCCAGTGAGGACAGGCTAGAAGTTGTGAAAATTTTATGTAAGATCTGCTCTGTAAGAGATGGATAGAAGTTGAGAATCGGACATTGGAAGCATATAAAGTTTCATTTTCAAGCTAGCATAAGTGATGTTATGCATGGACCACACCCCCACATACATAACATTCCCCCCCTCCCTCTGATAGATTAACAAGATTGGGGGATCTTTCATCTTGCCCACAGTTGGTAGTAGCTTCCCTGTTAATACTAGTGATGCACCAATCAGCATTTTTTTGCCCCGATCACCAATACAAATCACCAAAAAACTTGATCTGCCGATTGTCCCGATCACTGCCGGAATTTAAAATTTCCATTTCATCTAGCATACAGCAAGTTTTACATCTTTCTCACACACTTTGAAGAAAGTCCAGACTGGAGAAGTCATTGTGTTGTCAAGACACACTTGTACTGTAGGCTAGCTTGTTTTCCAGTTTGGAAAAAAAGGGTCGCTAGAAAATTACGTCACGTGATCGGCATGTTTTTTCGATCGCCGATCAGGCTATTTTTAGGCCATATCTGCCGATCATGACCGGTGGCCGATCGATCAGTGCATCATTAGTTAATACGTATCACAATATAAATCAAACCACTATTTTTGTCAAGCTTCGATTTTCTGTTACTTATAAGATAGTAGTGAAGACATCAGAATGTTATTTTTGATTTAAATGATTCATGTTCTGTCAGAGGTTGAACGTGAAAAATGTTTCAGATGAATAAAACAGGCACATAGATTTAAAACCAAACTAAAAGTCTGACCAGCAGGCAAATATTTTCAAGTTTTAACAGAACACAAACAATACATATTACCTTTTTTTTTTGTCAACTCCAAATTAATACAATATTCATTCCAAAAAGGTTTGTGTTTAGAAGTTAGTATTTGCATTTGCCATAGGCTACATGTTTTTGTTCAGTACACGTCTACACTGTGGAACTGAAACCATTCAGTATAAATGAGTGTACGGTTACATGTCTACTTTTCAGGAACCTGGGTGCTCAAGATTTTCGTCATTTTCTCTTGAGCGAACAGTCATTATCTCCTGCTACAGACCAAACATGAGCATTTGTGCTGTGGCTGCTCTTACACCTGTGCTGTGTGTGGCAACTTAACTTTACATGGCTCTAGTATGAGTGGTTCATTGTGGCACTACTTAATTATGATTGGTTGTTCTTCTGCCTGTCAAAACATGGACAAATGCATTCTATGCAATGTCCCAAAAATGTATTGAGTGTCTCATACTTCCATAGAGGAGACGTTGTTTTGCAATATATATTTGTTTGTTTTTGGGGGGTTTTGCCCGGCCCTAACTGACACATTTGTGAGAGTAATCCAAGGTCAATAAACTGGCTTTGGTCTAAATAACAAAAACTTCAACTGCAGATACTCGCTTTACATCTGGTAAACTAACAAGTTAGTGCCATTTTTAGCCCTCGCCCACAGTGTAATGCAGTAATTCATTATTTGTTTAAAAGCACCAAAATACATCCAGACAATATGCAATATGTCCAGATGAAAACACAAAAATACAACTGAAGTGCTGCCAAGCGTATGCAAAACCAACAGGTCTCCATAGCATGCCAACGGTAACTGTATATTTATGTCTTCTGTTACCTGTGAGCACTGCATGTACAAAGGAGATAAACAGTGATCACAAGCCAAAAAAGTTTTCATGTGCACACAACACTGTACATAGAATATCTACATCCTGGAAGGAATACGTTCCATTTCCAGTCAGCTAAGACAGCATTTCCACATGGACAAATACCACAGAAACAGAAAATACCTCTGCACATTTAGCCCAGGCCTCAGCGACAGCCATTACTTTGATCAGTTAAAATAACAGAAGCTACTGGCAGATGGTCAGATTGGCTGCTGCTGATTAACATGAAATCTCTGTCTATGTCAATGACAAGCTGAAAAAAAAAACTACAGTGGCCAAAGACAATTTATGTGGGAGGAAACTCTACATTGTGACAGTATATTACAGCTCTCTGACATCAATTTCAGGAGTTCACCAGGAGCTTCAGTATTTAGATCCATAAGCTAATAGAAACTTTGATTTAATATGCTAAAGCCCCCCATCTTATTGTACAGAACCCTATTTATTCAATCGCGCAAATTTTCCTCTCATGCAGTATGAAGCATCAGTGGTCATAAAATGTTACGCCCTGGACAGACTCAAGCTAGAAATAAACTGCGGCTTTAAACATTACTTAACACAGCTTAAATCAACACAACAAAGAAAGGTAGGCTAGCTACAGCATATGCAGATATTATCAAGGGCAAGGGAAGGCAATTTTATTTATATAGCGCATTTTGTACATTCATGCAACTCAATGTGCTTTTACAGAAACAAGAATAAAATCAAATGGAATAAAAATAAGAGAATAAAAGCAATGGAGTGCAATGCAGGTGCAAAGCAGTGAAACAATTAACAAGCAATTCAATGTGCTTTATAGATGCAAAATAAAATCAAATAGAATAAAATAAGAGAATAAAAAACAACAAAGAAATGCAGTGCAATGCATGGAATAGAACCAGTGCAATGCAATGCAGGTAAAAACAGTAAAAGAGACAATAATAAAATAAGATAAATAAGATAAAATAACCAGTGGTAAAATGGGAGCATTAAATAGCAAAGAGAAATTTGCGGGGGAAGCTACAAGTACAAAAAGTATTAAGAGCGCATCAATAAAAAGCTTGGTCTTGAGCCTGTTTTTAAAACTGTCAACAGTGGGGGCATTTTTTACATTTCACATATCAATTTAATTTTGATGTGCTTTTCAGAAATGAAATGGAGAGCACAGATGTAACTTTGTGTCAGAAATGAACATCTTTCTAAAGCCTGCATGTTAACAAAATATATAAAGGTAAAATACAAATCAAAAGTCTTATATAATGTCACCTAACCTGACCTGTGTCTCATACTTGATCTAATGAAATTTATATTAAATTGAGAGGAAGTGGGATAACTAGAATTTGTGTTAAGGAGAGGTATGGTTTTATTGCCTGAGTTTGTTTTGTTTTTTTTCTGCAGTGCACTTATTCCAGTGGAGCATTTCTATAGATACCTTTACAGATAATTACATCGCCTTAGACCTAAATGTGTAAAAACATTGACTCAATTCATTTCTGACATCACACCGGGAGCAGTTAATAACGTCTCCACATTTGACAGGATGAAAGCTTCACTGCAGAGGAAAGATGGAATGGCATGTTTACCAACTATGGTAAACGTTTAATTTGACAAGCGTGGCTGACAGCCTGTGATCATTTACATGGGAGACAGAAATTTATAGCATTAGACTTCTGTCCTCTAATATTAGCAATATTGCAACTGCAAAAGGAGTCACTGCTCTGAACACAGTAGTACAACAGCAGAAAAATATGCTAGAAAAAGCCAGGGGAGAAAATTCGGTTGTCTTCACAAAATAGAAGAGCCTTCCTCAAACACTACTGTTCTGACAGAGTTTCATTAGTAAGTATTTTGTGAAGTCTACTGTGATTCAGTGGTGGGATGAAACTCATCAAAACGAAAAATGATACCCACAAGCATCTCCATGTGTAATGGAAACAACAACACTTTTAATGACTTATAATCTTGCATTCTTAATAACTCCTGTGCATTGTCTGAAACAGTGTTTAGAGGGTTTCAAATGTATTTTGCCCCAGATTAGAAAATGTATGCTCTTAATGAATGTAATTCATAATGGATTCACTTAGATTATTCAACATGAGCGAAGAATTTTCTATAGTTTGGATTGCTACAGTATTGCCTCATATTGTTTAAGTGCACTGAAAACCACAAATTTATCTGAGTGTGTTTTAACACTTAATATACGTTTGGCAACTTTAAGTACGTTAAAACTCAGAGCAGGGTCAACATATGTGTGGCAAAAAGAATTAGCATAATTTTACTTTGCCATTTTATTTTCCACCGTGTCAAGTTAAAAAAAGGAAATCATGAAATACAAATAAAACTATTACAGTCAAACATTTAGTTTACTCAGTGTCTAAAGGGCTTTATGTTCCTTGTATCTATTCAACTGAAAATAAAAAAAATGGCAGCATACCTACATGAAAATGATGGGATGGAAATAATCAAAATCAGGATATTTTATTAATCCCAAAAGGAAAATACTGCTATAATTACTGAAATAGTAGCTTCAATCGAATATGACACTTATGAGTAACTCCATCATTAAAAAGTCAACTAAAAGTCATGTTTTTAAAATGTAACTGTAAAATATAGCTACTAATATTTTGCATTATAAATATTCTAAATTAGGGTTGGGTGTTCTGCTGAAAAGATTACAGAATGATCTTTGGTTTTTATTTGACTACAAACCCTCCATGTGTTCTTAATGTTGGACCAATATCTCGATAAAGCAAACAATCACATTGACATTTTCAAAAAAACTACAGGGATTGGATTAATTCTACAAACTGTGGCGGCCTGTTTTAACCAGTCAGGTTTATTATTAACTCATAGCATTTTTTTGTGATTTTTGTGATCAATATGACAGATTTTGCAGCGGTATTTTCTCGTTTTTGGTTTGTGCCCTCCTTTTGTTGTTTTCGTTACCTTAAAAATACATCAAAAAGGCTAAACAGGCTTAATAAGACAAAAACAAAGCAGACAGATTGAGACATGAAAGATCTCAGATAGTTTTTGAATATTAATTTTAGATACTATTAATTTTAGTGGTGGCACAGTGGTGCTGGAACTGAACTCACACCGTTCTGTGTGGAGTTTACATGTTCTCCCCGTGTCTGTGTGGGTTCTATCCGGGTACTCCGCCTTCCTCCCACCATCCAAAGACATGCACTGATAGGTTAATTGCTTAATCTAAATTGTCCATAGGTGTGAATGTCCAGGGTGTACCCCGCCTTCACCTTTCCGTGGCTGGGATAGGCTCCATGTGACCCCTGTGACCCTAGTGAGGATAAAGCAGGTTCAGAAAATGAGATGAGAGACTATTTATTCAGCTCCATCAAATCAGCTGCATTTGTTTTACTTTCATATACTTAAAATGTAGAGCAGGTGATTGTCTATATTATTATCTAATCATTATTTATTTAGCACCATTATCATAATACTTGGTGAGTTTTATTTATTCATTCAGATATTTGCATCTATATTATCATCTGTGGACTATCCAAGCAAACCAAATTCAGTCTGTCAATATTTATCCATAACTTTTCATTTTGTATAGATGCAGTTGTACCTGCACTACAACAAAAATTGTAGAAGCTAACAAGGCACACACTGAGACCAGGGGTTGACCCAAGGATCACCGCCCTGTTAATGGAAGACTAGTCCTGTTCCTCCCACTGTCCCACCCGGAGAGGACACTTACCTGACTGCTGTTCCTACAGTTCAGTTTCATGCAGTTTCTTCTTCCTTTTTTCGTTACGACAGATAACTCTGTTTCATCTTGTAAGACTGATGCACTGGGAATCTGAGGTGCGCGACAAACGGTCACGTCGTCACATTTTGTGTTTTTTTTTTTCTTTTTCTTTTCACAGGGCCTCTATTAGTTTGTGGGGCCCTACGCAACATCCGTATGGTGCATATTGGGTGAACCGGCACAGGTGAAAAATATATATGTTATGTGGGGAAGGGGCGGCATGTTTGGTTATTTTGCAGCAATTACGCGACATAGTAGGAAATATGTGGCCTCGTGAAAATATGCGGCATATTGTTGATTACGCGGTAATCCATGTGATCGCAAAATTGCGAAAAGCGAGAAGGCCCGCCATATTCACATCAGTGTTATTCATAAGCGTTTGTATAAATTAGACTGGCTGCATGTCAGAGCTCAGAAGCCAGACTTGTAGTTATAGGCTTACAGCAATTTGTCATCATCATCACCTCTTCAACAGCAGTGAACTTAATGCAAGCAGAAACCAAACTTATAAACAGATGGAAACTATTGCCAAGTAAAACAAACTCCAGCCCTTGCATGTATTGTAGCTTATTTTGGCATCAATCCAGCTGATGTCACCATGTGTTTGCATGTGGTCATACCACCATATCAATTGATTCTCCATATGTGCCAAGTCTGAGTTAAACTGAAACCATATTGATATTTTTTGCAGGCATTTGAAATTTCACCTTATGACCAAATGGGAGGGGAAAAAAAGTTTCAGAAAATCCATACAAAATTTAAACTTTTAACAACTTTTCCCAAAATGTAAAGACACATATTCTGGGTCACTAGCAATCTATACACCCGAGTTGGTATAATTCAACCAATAGTTTTGCTGCTACAGACATTTGAAATTACATCCATTATAAGTAAATGGGGGGATATTTTAAAAATTCATAAAATTTAAACTTTGACCTACTTTTACTAAAATGTAATCAGATCTATTCTGGACCACAGGTAATGTATAAACCCAACTTGGTATGAATTCAACCAATGATTTTGCTGCTAGCTTAAGAAGCCAACAAACCAAACTAAAAACAATATCCTGTGCCTCCACATCAGGGGCTGGGGTAAAAATGTTAGCAGCCTAGAGAACTGCACTAGCAATAAGTTTATACATACATTAGGACAATGGTCTATACAAAAACCATAATTGCACTGATACATAGACCATTTAGGACAAACTTTAGCTGAAGAGGAAACTTTAGACAGTCTTGCTATACATCTGTTTCAATAGCACAATATGTATAATCCGTTTGAAAAGTAGTATCATATTAAGATCATAACACATTCTATTCTAAATGAATCTACTATTTCACAACAGCCTACATTTGTTTTGGGTTTGTTTTGGAGCAAGCTCAAGGTAATCATGTCAATAGGTGTCCATGTGAAACCTGACTAATCTGAATAATACAAACAGCTCATAGCAGCACCGGGCTTTGGACAGGCAAGATTAGATCATTTGAAACCAATATGAGCTCTTCATACAACATGGCATTCAAATATTTGTACTCCACTGTTGATGATATAGCTGCTGTGAAGGTCTGAGCGCAAAAAGACTGCTACTGTGTAAAATGAACCAAGGTCTATTAAAGGAAGTATATTATATAAATGTGTGAACTGTGTTGTTGTGACATTATTAGAGGACGACCATCCTGTCAGGCAGACCCATACAACAAAGAACATAGATTCACAGTGAAGCACTGATGGGCACTTTAACAAAGAATGTGCACATCATGTGAGGGTCACACTCCAGCAGGTCATACAATACAGTCTCTCTCACTCTCTCTCTCTCTCTCTGCCACTTGCAGAGTCTATAGAACCATCTCCTGTGCTTCAGGGCTTTTCAATGTAGTTATTCAAGCAGAACACAACTGTGTGCCTCCATCTGATAGAAGGTTAAGGACCTCTTCACTGCTCACAAAAAAGCCCGCCACACAGAGGTGAGGCCAGGCTCACCTCAGGGAAGAAATCTTTCTCTGTCCTCCTCCTCCTTCTCTTTCACTCTTCCTTTTCTCCGGCTTGGTGAAAAGAAAGGTTCAAAGGATAATGGCCGTCTTATCACTATGTAAAAAGGGAATGGGAACTCCAGCGAAGTGCCTGGCCTTTTGTGACAATGAAGAAAAGAGCAAAAGTCTATTTCACTGTGGTATATGCACTGAACACTCCATGACCAGTTAAAAAGAGAAGGCTGCTAGAAGACTGTCATGGGCCACGAGGCCAAGCAGCTCTTTAACTAAATATGAGGCAAACACAACTGCCCTAAATAACCTTTAGCTGACAAAAAAAAGTCAGCAGGTAGTGTATTAGGAAAAAAAAATTGCTTGGTTACCTTTGTAATGCAGGGCTATTTGGTGTAGTCCTGCCCCAGTGAAAATTCGACATTTACACGTTTAATAAAGGTGTAATACGACTCTGCACACAGTGCTATTTTTCAAAGTGTGAAAAAACTACAGTTATGAGAAAATATTTCATGTGGTTGAGGTAAAAGTAGTAACAGTGACAGCAGCAGTAGTAGTGATAGTGGAAGTACCAATTTAAACCTTAAATCCACTGGCAGGATGGGGATGTCGTGGAGGTGGGTGGGTCGGTACAGGTAGAAAGAGACTGTGGAGGGAATGAGTGTGTGGGTTTTAAACATACTGTACGGCTACTTTACCGTGAATAACAAGTCAGAAAAAGTAATGTCAGCAGAACTAAAATATCTGCTTCAGACAGTTTACAAACTGCTTTTACTGTATGTTTGCAACCTATCAGATTTTATTTTTTTCCCTTTTTTTTGTCTTTTAGATAAAAAGGCACAATGGTTCTGATTTTATTTTAAGTCTCGGTGCCTTGTCTACCATGTATGAGTGTGAAATGCAGTGTCAGTTATATTAGTTTCCGGAATTGGGACCACTGAAGGAAAAAGACCCCAGTTGTTGAGCTCCATTTTGTGTAATACTGAATAGATTGCAATTAGTCTGACTTTCTCTTTGCTGATGGCAGGCATGTAGTGTAATTTATAATTTACCTCCTGACGCAATGAAACAGATGACAGTACGAGGGCAGAGAAGCATAAGTCAGATGAGTAAGGGGAAAAAAAAAAAACCTCCTGTGTGCTTGAACAAACCAACTTACACTAAATTCACGGCGAGAAAGAATAAAAATATGAAACCTTACAGTTGCTAATTGGGAAAACTTGAATGTGGTCAGTTATTCCACGTTGGATCAGTGTGACAGTGTAGCTCTATATCAGTCTGGTCCCAGAAACTGGAGAAAAAAACACTTCTGTCTTGAAGCCAAGGCCAGGTGTACCTGCTTTGTCTGTATTAACTTACAACAAAATCCATGTTTGAACACTCTTAAACAAAATAACAAAAAAATAACCCAAAAACATGATAATTCCCCCCACCAAAAAAAAAAAAAAACCCACAGAAAAAAGAAAAAAAAATTCGTGAATGATGAATTATGTATCGGAGGACAAAGGCATCAATAAAAGCTAATGTGCTCTGTTTTTGGACAGGAAACCAGCAGAGGTGCTGGGTGACAGGGAGAGATTTAAGAGCTCTGGAAATGAATTATGACAGCGATTTAGATAGGTGTCAAATGCACATTTACATTCAGCTCACGGCCGAAGGCTACCAGAGGAGCTTTCCTGCAATTTGGGGGTGACACTGATATAGATCATATCTGATGCTAAAGGAACAGAGGCCTGAACCACAGACAGTGACCTGGGACAGTCTGTGCCCATCTTTTTGTTGATGCTTTGGGTTATGTTTCTCCATGTCTCAGCCTTGTTTTCATTCACTTATACTTGGTGTAAATCTTGCTTTAAAACTGCACTGTGTATGTACAGTATACTATTATCGCACAGTTCTGGTGTAAACTTCATGTCAAGGATTACCTGGATTTGTGCTTCCACTGCCAGCACCAGAGAACAGACTGCACTACATGAATGGTTTTACACAGAAATGCTCAGGAGAACACGCTTACAAAGTACTTCTGGGGATATGTGGCCAATCCAACATAAACAAATCCAGGTAGGAACAGTGTAAGTCGAAAAATAGCCTAAATATTTAACTCTGAACATGTACCATTTATTTGCACAGTATTATTCAGTGTGAAGTAGAATGTGCTCGCAAACAAATGAATATACCTACAATTAGTGTAGAATGAGTTGCTCATTTGCTCATATTATATTTTCTAATTGTCCATGTTATTAATAGTCATGATCACATGATTTTCTAAGATTTATTTTTATTTATTTATTTTTGTCAGTGCACAGTACACAGTACTACTAAACTAAGAGTTACCTGAAACCAAATTAAGAGTCAAGAATCAGTATTGGGGCGGCACGGTGGTGCAGTGGTTAGCACTCGTGCCTCACAGCAAGAAGGTCGTGGGTTCAAGTCCAGCACC
>JAPTYR010000007.1:15859435-15871334 GCA_029814505.1 Siphamia roseigaster | reverse complement strand
ACACATCAAAAGCAACAAACCCTTTTCACGATTTTCAGTTCTGAATAATTAAATATCGTTTTATTAATCAATAAACCCATAACTTTTATGTGATAGATTATAGTTTTCCTGGTAAGACAACCATTCAAAGCTATTTAGAACAGAACTAGCGATCAGAGATTCTGGTTTCTGGAACACTGCGTGGGTTGCCAATTCCACTTTTTATAAGCCACTTTATTTTTCTTTTTTGTGAGCTCACTTTAAAAAAAATCAAAAGTCGTGGTTTGCGGGTTTCTGGGCTTGTGTTTCAGTGTTGTTACATGTTTATAAACTTCTCTGTACACCGTCTCCCCTTTTACCTGCATATGATCCTAATCCATCAGTTATGCACCAGGCACACAGCGCAGCTCTAGCAACGCGTGGCAGAGAAAGTTGGAGGGAGCATCTCGTAGCAGCGTTTTTCATAAACTGTTTTTGTTGACATTGCTGAACTTCACCTTTACGGGCAATCTGTCTCTCACATTGCCCATTATAAAATATGTTTTATATTCGTTTATTTATTTTTTTGGTCTTTAGTCGCTTGTTTGGGGCTTGTTTTCAAGTCACTGGGGCACTCAATAGTTCCTAGAGAACCAAAAAAGACTCTGCCTGCGAGTAGGAGCCAAAAAAGGTACTAAGATCTACGTGGTTCCTATGCTGTGGGAACACGGGAAAAAAGGTTCCAGGAACTAAAAAGGTTCTAGGAACTATAAAAGGTTCCTACAGTGGGAAAGCACCTAATAGTATTTGTTGCTTGTGAGTGTTTGGGTCTTTATGGGTTAAACCAAACTAACCAATGCAATGATATTTATCATAAAACTATATTATGTCTGTATTGTTTTGCATCCCAAACACATTGGAAAAGAAACACCTGAATCCAACATGTCCAAAAACTGTTGTACCTTTGTGTACGGGTTAGGCGGTTATGCTAGAGTTTTAAAATGTCAGAATATAAAAAAGACGCAGTACACTCTTCTAATTCTTTGTGCTTCTCTGTAGGAGGGTTGTCTATTGCGGTACCGGGAGAAATTCGAGGTTATGAGCTGGCTCATCAACGACACGGTAAACTACCCTGGAAGGATTTGTTTCAACCCAGCATCGATCTTGC
The DNA here is from genome assembly GCA_029814505.1 of Siphamia roseigaster. Taxonomy (NCBI): domain Eukaryota; kingdom Metazoa; phylum Chordata; class Actinopteri; order Kurtiformes; family Apogonidae; genus Siphamia; species Siphamia roseigaster. Next base: position 15,870,208 of record JAPTYR010000007.1, on the reverse strand, counting down.
TGAGAAAGGTTTTCCTTTGGGAAAGGCAATGGCCAAAGCACTAAAAAGTAACAAAAAAACCATCATCAAGGACCCAGCCCTGTGGTAAGAGCCATGAAGCTTCAGCATATGTGGTTTTTAAAACATCGGAGCCTGATTATTACAATTTGCTGTGTGTTACATCACAAGTTTCTTTGTTTTAGTAAAGTATTCTGCGGGAAAGATGGTGATGTTCTAAAAGAAAATGAGACCATCACGTTTCCACAGCTTGGAAAAACCTACAGGAAAATAGCAGAGGAAGGTCCAGATATATTTTACAAAGGAGAACTGGCACGGAACCTTGTGGCGGATATAGTAGCTGCAGGTAGGGTGTTTCTACTGATCTGCAAATATCCTTCATGAGTAGAATCCAACAAACCTCGGAATGTGTTTAATTCATCCAAGTTTTTTCAAAACCTCAGCAGAGGATAAACTGTTTTAGTTCAGTTGACATTTATTTACAAATCATTTAAAATACGTATCTCGGTTGCATTCATAGTTTTCAACAAGTTATGAGTTTGGAAAAAGGGTGACCTCAGAAGCTATAAACGGGGGCCCAAGACATTAACCAAAAAGTACGATTTATTATTAATTTAGACTGAAGATGCAACAAAACACCATAATCCTACTTTGTCCTTCCATGTGAAACAAAAAAACAAAAACATATAAGGAAAAAAAAAGATACACATGAAAACAATCCGTATTTGTAACTAAGCTAAAACCTAACCCTTGCTCTAAAAATAACCTTAGGTAATTCCAATAAATACACAGAATAGAATTTAGTCAATATCAACACATCAGGCACATGAAGTGAAAAAGGAAAAATACAATCACAGGCTTAAATTAAATATATTTGGAAAAACAAATTTTGTTTTAATTGTTTTTTAATGCGGCTGCCAAATGTAGTATGAGTAGTACGCATCATCGTCTTTCGTCCCTCCTCGTTCTGTGATTGGGCCCGAGATCCATGCGAGGATTTTGGCTATCCTCTCCAGGCCGTCCAGCAGTTCGAAACGAACGCGCAATGCAGCATGGGTACTCCCAGGCTACTGATTCACAGGGTTCACCCTGGATGAGGTAACAGTTTTTTATTATTATTATTATTATTATTTATTAATTTATTTGAGTTTTGGTAGAGGGGATGCATTAATGGTGATGATATGATTAATCGATTTAAATTTGTTTGACTATTCAATATCAGGAAGTGACTAAGAATGCCCATCCCTCACATGAACATAGTAAAAAAGAGTTGTTTGAAAGAAAGGGCTTAGACTGCATAGTGCATAAAATACAATAACTACTATGTTAAACAGTAAATCCTGGGCTGTGTGTTGATCATTATCCGCCTAATAACAGTGCATCTTGCAGAAGTGCTTGTATTTTTGTTGTCTCTTTTGTGGCTCTCATTTATGCTTTGCTTGCAGGCTCACAACAGAGTTCTTTATAATCCATGCTTTTGTGGAGTTTTATGTGGACAGATCTATTGCTGTTCAATATCAGTATGCTGAGAGGGACTTGCTTATAGACGTTTTTATATGCCAAAGTGTTGCCATGGCTGGACAGTATGTGTGTGTGTGCTGGGTTAGCGGATCAAACACACATCTGGTTGAGAGATAGAGGGGGATCTGTGCTTCTCCCCCAAACCTCTCAATACTAATTAACGATCCACTGATAGTGGCCAAATGCCAGCTGTCATTAGCACCCAACACAACACAAGCACACAGATGTAGATGTGCTCACATTGGAACACAGATGCTATGAGGTCACCCACACCAGACCACCAGAGGCTTACTGTGGGGAAAAAACAATAACCACCATTCACCCTCTACACAAAAGAACTGAATTAAAACCCATCTGTGTTAAGTAAAAATAAAACTACATGAATCATAACTGATATCTTTAACCGCAGTTTAATCTTTACAGTATATGTCTGATAGTAAGGCATGCCTGTTAAACAGCCTACTGGCACTTACACTGTATGCTTAAAAAGATGAATGACAACCTCACTTCTCGGGTAGCTATGGACCTTTGACTTCTTCACTGATAGTGCCATTTGCGCGCTCTCAAGCACCATGCTCGGTAAAAGCATCTGACAGCTATCTTTGATTTTATTTAGTAAGGATTTCAGCTATGCCTGTATCTAAAACGATATGCCACCCACTCTCTGTGTCTCTTATGCAGTTTCTCTCCCCCCATATCTGTCACTCTCTGCCTCGGTGACAGGGTCAGATAGAGAGAGCAAAGTGGTGAGAGGTGTGACACTGTGAGCAGATGAGGGTCTCCCTGTATGGAGGCCCTCAGCATGACACCCATCACAGCTATGCAGACAGCCACCTGTTGGTCCGGCTAATGCCACCCACACTGACTCTGGCAGGGAGTCCAGAAGCCACATGGAGAACAGAAACCTCCAGACCACCGGGAAAAAGATTGATATTCGGGCATTATCGGTAATCAAACTGAGCCATTACAACATCCATTAAAATGTCAAAACACCACATAGGAGATGAGTTCAAGGACTAGGTCAAACAATTAATCGGTTTGGCTGATTAATCAGTGCTGACAGGACATTTTACCAAGTATAGGTATCAGTGGATTTTGGCCCTGATAGTGTCTGATGGCTGCACAGATTCCAGCACTTACACTAGGATTTGCAAAGTGAGTTTGGGTGAGGGTTAAGCACATATTTATAGACCTGGAATTATATCCAGTAACTCCTGTTATTGGCATGAAAGCTCCACAAATGAAGTCACATTAATGTCAAGTGCACCCGAGATAATCCATATCTAAATGAAACTTTATTTCAACTTTACTGTACATTATAAGCATGATGAGGTTGGCATAATTAGATAAAGTTGCTAAATTTGGTCAGCAGTTTATTTCTATAGATATTTATCATTTTACATTTGATGATCTGTTCATTTATTTGTGTTTAATATAGTCAACTTCTGAGAAACTTGTTTTGGTTGTCCATTATCAACAACGGCTTGATCTCTAATACAAGGCGTTTATGATGTTTTCTTTGCAAATGTCTATGATATAATATTTTGTTTAGATTCGAACTGCTTGCTAAATGACACCGGCTAAGGGGAATGTACCGACCTAAAACTCTTCCTTGAAAACAAGAATGCAGTCTTTTCTTGTGTCTCTTCGTCTCTCCCGGTGCAGCCTGCCTGCCGCCATCTCACGACAGCATCTCTCCATCGCTCACAGCCCTCTGATCTCTGTGTCAACAGGCGACACCAGCAGCTCCCACTAACTCAGCATGCATCAGCCCATCTGCAAGGCAAACCATCTACAAATGCATTTAGCATAGACTTTGTGTACGATTAATGGGGCGGTTGGCGAATACTCTAAGTGCTGATGTCCTTAGACCTGACAAGCTACCGTCTCCTGCAACACAGCCCGATAGGGAAGCCTTCTACATATATTTACCATGAGGCTTTGAATTTTCGAGCAGCGGGTAGAAAATCAAAGCGGCTGCTGACAGAGTCTGCAAACACTGAGATTTATTCAAGTCATCAAAAATCATTGCAATGTTTTCTCTGTGGTTTCCTATCTTGGTATGTAGCTCAACTGATGGGGGTTTATTAGTTGTCACTGGGCCAGGTGGGAGGCTACGTGGTTGTCCAGCTCAGGTCCAAACTCATACAGAGATTGTGATGACAGGATCCGAAACACTCTGCAGTTACACAGTGGAATTCAAATGCCAATCCCCCTGCCCAGCACCATCTCCTCTTCCTCTCCCTCGTTTGTCATCTCTCCCTCTCTCTTTCCTCCCCTCTCCCCCAGTGTTTGTCAGGGTTGGTGATTAGCTGTCACCCTCTGCAGAAGCAGATAACACCCCACACAGCCTGTTTCCCCTCTGGGAGCATGCACACACGTAAAACAGGAAAACACACAAACAAATACACAAATGTGCACACATGCATGCAAACTAAGGACACTTAAAACCTCTGTCATACGTAGTCAAAATGAAGAGTTTATTCCATTTTTACAGACATAAGACTCCTTCCACACTAATCTATAAATGTTCTGCGCTGACTATGTTGTTGAGATTTTATCAAATCCATTTTATAACCATCATTTGTGACCGGAAAAAATGAAAGGCAGTTTTAGGCTTAACCTGGACAGTCAGATTGGGATGGATATATTCTGGACATCATAAATATGATTATAAAAGTAAAAACACAACAAAAACGTGTACATAACATGTCTGGATACCAGAAAAAGTAGATTGTTCACTACTTTACAACTACTTACTACTCCCATCTCCCTTCTGATATTAAGATCTATGCTTCTCTTTGCAATAAATGTGGAGTTATAAATGTGGAAGGTGTTTTAATAGGGAAATGTTGACAATGCACAACAACCGTGGAATTACAATTATTTTATTCATGTCAAATTGAGTAATGGTGTGACCAAAAACCTAACATTGTGTCAAGCAGCAGCAGTCTTCAAAGATAAAATATGCCCCCCTTATCTATACCCTGTGCTCTTTTCATTACAGTCTGATCTACTTGTGTCAGAGTGTACTCTGGCTAAAAGCTAAAAGCCAAGTGGCTCATCAGGAGAGCTGATTAAGGCCTCCCATTCATGGGAAGAGGGGACCACCGAGTCCTACCTTCAAAACATGCTGACTAAATGTGTGGTTAATATTACTAAAACAATCTAAAGCATGGATACGAACACAGAGAGATATGGGGCCTTTGCACATTTCTTTGTTATATTAAATACGCATATCAGGATGTTCTTCACCTTGTTATTAATGCCTGATCAAACCTGCAGGCTAGCTGTTAATTGGTTCTCATGCATCCAAAAACACACTGCTTGCATCCAATACAAATAAAAGCAAACACATCAAATATTAGACAATTAAACAATTAGACAATTAAATATTAAACAAACACCCAAAATTAATCACGCCTGGGAAAAAAAAAAGGCTCGACTCCTACAGTGTAGTTTTATGCATACTGCAATAAATTGCCCCATTTACACACATACACAACTGCATCTCACACACCACTCACTGGGATTTTTAAGGGATCATCAAAAGAGACAGCATAATCAGGAAGCACAAGAAGTGCAAAAAAAAAAATGTGCTGAGTCTGACAGACCCTTATGCATCCACTATTTACACACAGATAAAGCCAGGATGACTAAGGGCTGCTATTTTTGAACTAAATGTGCAGAGCCACACAACATTCCTCTGGTGTTACTCCAGGTAACTTGTGCCCTTTGCATCTTGACGACAGGTGCTGCATTCGTTAGACAACATGCACGAGGACGCTGTGTGGATTTCTATTTTTTTCTTATATGATCTTTAATGGAAATAAGCAAATGGATCAAACAATATCTCAGTTTTTTCTTGATACGACCATAGTTGAATGGGTGTAGTGACATTCAAAGATGGTATTTAAAAATGTGCCAACAAATACGGTTGTGAAGCATGGACGAGTGCATTGTTAAAGGTGCAATATGTAGCAGCTGTGTGTGCGCCACGCTTATGTGATGTTAGTGTTGGAGACTGTGTTAAATTGGGAGCTGGCCATTTGTTAGTGTTAGCTGACATTTCTAAGCTAATGGTAGCTAGTGTTGCACAGTCCTCTGCATAAAATGAGACTCATCACCACTGTAGACATGTGAGAGTAGCGAAATATGCCCATTGTTAAGGTATTGTCAGCAAATGATCTATTCACACATTGAAAATAATAGCACCATTAAAGCAAGTAATACCACGGTACAAATTTTAGGTCATACAGCTCAGCACTAGTGGATTAGTTGCATAATATTTTGCTTAATAAATAATTTCTGCAGCTGAAAGCAGCTTTCCATTCCCATCCAAACAATACCACGTGTTAAACTTCAAATTAATATAGCAGGATAGCATCACCTTGCCCTTTTCTCTCCATATCACTGCTGCTGTCACAATGCAAGAAAAGGAAGGACTGAAGCGTTGCAGATAAATATACATCATGGCTTTATCTTGCTGCCCCCTAAGCAGCTTTACTCAAAGGGAAGCTCAAACAATGTTGGATAATCATAGCATTTTAAGAGTCAATATGTCATCCTGAAATTGTCAGGAACAAGAGGTGATTTCTTAGGAGATGACAAACCTGTTATGGGAGCACAATGGGAAAAGTAGGGTAACAGAGGAGCTAAGGGTTGAAGCAGCAATGAAACAGAGAAAGAGAGAGAGAGCGGCGAGCACAATAAAGATAGCAAGACAAATACAGACAAAGAAAGACGTATGAGATCGTGCCCTTGCCTCTGTGTACATATGGCAAAGCGTGCTGGAGCAGAGAAAGACCAACACACTGAGATAAGCCCCTTTGCACAGGCTTCCTTTTAAGAGTGATTTGGCAGCCTGGCCCCATGTCTGTTGGCAGGCAGCAACGTATGCCCCCAATCATCCACTGATCACTGAATTACTGCATGCCTTTTTTATTTCCATTTAACACTTTACTTGAAATTTACACGGCAGGAACAAACAACTTTACATTCATCAGAGACAGATGAGAAATGACAGGAAAAGCCAATATAAACTGCTGGACGTGGAGACAGTTTCTTTCCTGGTGAGCTATAAGGTGTTTTGATGACGGAGGTGTTCGGGGTCGCTGTCTAACACATCATCCCGAAAGCTCCCAGATGTGTCCGATTGGGTTCTGGTAACTGTGAATTCGCACACACCTATGTTTTTATGGTTCGCTGTATTTTCACACTCATCAAACCATTCAGTGACCCCTCGTGTCCTGTGGCTAGGGGCACTGTCATCCTGGAGGAGACCACTCTGATTGGGTTTTTCCTTTAATTTGTCACCTGTCAGGAGTGGGTCTGTCTGGTAAGAGACAGCTGTTCTACCATACAGCCATAGCTTATTAAACTCAACTTGAACACATTCACCTATTCTATTTCTTCTTTTTAAATCTCATATCTAAATAATGTTTTGTTTTGGGTTTTTTTTTCCATTACAGTATTTTGCTGTGCATTCTATCTCGTTAAAAAAAAAAACATGCCCTGGAGAAATGTGACTATGTTGAGTTCAGGCCTGTGTTCTTGGTTGCTGCTACATCTCAGCATGTACTGGAAGTGATGCGTTTACCATATTAGGCAACTACGTCAATGAAATTACTTTACAAGTCAGCAAGCTATATTTATAGCAGAGGCACTGTATGGCAGAAGAGGCTCAGCGGGAGTGTCTCCATCAGGTCTGAACAAAATGACATGCTTTCACTGCCAGGTTTTTTTTTTGTTTTTTTTTTGTGGTTTTGTTTTGTTTTTTCAAGATTTTTCTGTGAGCTTACCATTTCAGGGTTTTTAAAATTATGTACAAATGTATTATCTTGGGTTCATGACTTGCAAGTAGAGGTCCTGAATGTTTGTGGTCATTTATTATTTTCAGATTTTAAAGGTAAACCATGGAACACCTTTGACTTGGTTGTATGATATCGAATTGAATATTCCTCATAAATTAAGTTTTCATATTTTATTTCATAGTTAAGTCTAAGACATTTTCGTTTACAAAATCAGACAACTGTAAGAATAGAATAGAATATACTTAATTCATTCCCATGGGGAAATTCACGGTGTGACATAAAAATCCACAAATACCACCACAATTACTACAATGCATATGCAATATACAGATTTAAAAAGCTACATTGTAATATAAAAATAAAATAAGTAGGGTTGGGATTTTAGTCTGAAAAATATGTCACACATCAGAAAAACCTTACTATCAAAGAGCTGTTTGGTTTTGATACATTTTAACATAGTTAAATTTCCCCCTAAAATGTCAATATGCTCAAAAATAGAACGTTTTTTCATTCATTTTTAATTGAAATAACGCCTTTGTTATTCAAAATGCAGGATGCATCAGCTACTTATCTACAGGATTTATTGGAAATATAAATACTCTTACCTAGATATGAAATGATCCATATTTGACTTTGACCATATCATACAAACCTAATGTAAATGCTAAAGAGTTGAAAGAGTCGCTAACCTCTCTCCATCCAATGGTTTCACTACTTTCCGATGCCAACTAAGGGAATCTACTACCACCAACCCTCCACCTAAACAATATGTAACTAAGGAATACAGACTCCAGGGATTGGAATGAAGTGTGACTGTGACCAGACAGGAAAATAATCTACGTAATCCAGATCGAAGCCTTAAAGGCTTTTATAGATCGACGGCATAGATTTTCTCTCCGTCTCCATTTCTACCTGGCTTAGGTTTAATTCAACTCAATTAAATCAACCCGTGAGCCCAGGAGTTCGTAGAGAAAGCAATCATTCATCTTTGTGGCGGGCCACTTCATCTGAGCAAAAAAACCCAGCCCCTACTCTGCTCTTTCTCCATAGACACCATTAGGCCACTCAATATAGCTTCAGCCATGCCAGCTCTGTTATAATTACTGTGGTTGACATCTAACAAACAGCTCATTATGGATGTCCTGGCCTCACTATTACTTTAACAAATCTGGTCATTTTGTTGTAGCTTTCTGCTGGTGTCTGCTTAGTGCATAATAATTTTCCACTTCCCAGCTATAAATTAGTTGGTTAGGTAACTTTAACATCTAAAAAAAAAAAAAAAGAAAACTGAGCATAAAGTTTTGAGTGCTTATCTTCCAGCATGCAATGTGAAAGTAAAAAAAAAAAAAAAAAAAAGTTATCCCTGATGCAGCAACACACCCTGGGGTAAACTTGTTATCTACACCGCACACCACAGCTTTAATGTAAGACAATCAGAACAATAATCAACCACAACAGCTATAAGGGATTGTCCTTGAGTGACTGGCTGTGTCTGCCACAAAAGCTGCTCCTCATCATGACCATATCAAGCAGCTGCTTACATGAACATCCATCCAGCAGATCCATATTTCATGAGCTATGGTAAACACACAGCTCTCACTGATGCCAATCTAGCAGTGAATCATACATTCATAGTGGATCGGCTAATGAATTGAGAGCTTGCCCGAGTAAAAAAGAAGAAAGCAAATAACCAATACTCAAAGTAGAAATAGAATTAATGAGCGGTTGTGAATACTCAAAATATTCTGTTGTGAATGCTGCACAAAAAGAGGGGCCGTTTTCTGTCCTCCACCTAACCTTTGTCTCTGGTCAAAGTTCTGCGTTAATGAATGCAGGAGAGGTTTCATAGTCTTCTATGTGATTGTAGATTTCACAGATGTGTAAATGATGCTACGTGAGACACTGTGAGTGAAGCTTTGATCTGCTATTCCACAAGCCAGGTTCTACAACAAAAGGCATGGAAATCCTGAGCTTAGACAAGGTTTGTGTAATCTAGCAGAACCCCTCTCCCTGTGTCTGATCCTCCTCCACTCCGCTAGCCATCTCAGCAATCAATCTGGCAGCCCACACTTAGATCTGCCCCATTGACAAGAACATAGACCACAACTGGAACCTCCTTTTCCTCAACGTATACATTTAAAAGCGTGTTCAAGTGTGAATATGATAGAGGTCTGGAGTTTTCAGAGGGGTAAACAAGCACAGTGAAAGGCTGTTTAAAGTTGACACCATCCAGAACTAAGAGGGAATTCCTGATCCTTTCAAAACATGGGAACTTGATCCAAACATGGAAAGTCTTGTGTTGTCGTTCTGACGTCTCTTTAGCTGCTTATTTGACAAATTAACACTTTAACATGTGCAAATCGTAAAACTATCATACTATTAAAATGTATTTTGTTAGCTTACATACAGTATCATACATTCACTGTCTTCTAAATGCAAGTGTAACATGTTTGGTGAAATGCTTTATTTTAATTATGTATGCCACCAGGTCAAATGAACAGTTGTTTTTCCACTGTATATTACCCTGTTGTAATAGTAACAAAAAAAAGCTTTAGTTCTATATTTTTTGTCACAAAAATTGTATCGTATTACATTCTACATTCTAAAATTTTGTCAAAATATGAGCAAAAACTACTTTTTTTTCTCACCTTTTTTAATTTAAAGATGAGATGATTTGTGCATGAGGAAGAGGGTGGTGTAGAGAGGAAGAGGAGGAGGGAGAAGTTTATTAATTGGAAGGATAATTGTGATCAATTTTTCTCTCATGATATTGCCTCAATGAGATGAACTGGTGAACTGAGTATGCAGAGGCTGCTCCTGTTGGCAAACATGTGCAAGCTCAGTGCTGACTAGCAGTGGCTAGCATGACACTCGCTCGGATTTCCACTCATATTTCAAGACAAAAATATTCACAAGCCGCAACTTGTAAAGCAAATTACTCGTACAATGGTACACTCCTACTGGCGAGGGTCTACTGTATGTTTTCACTACCATTTTAGACAGGCAGACTTACACTGATGTCTATGCAAACAGGTACATGTTCTTAAATGAGCTTTTATCAGGTACATTTGAGCCATTTTTAATTATAGAGCAATATAAATAATTCTAGAGTTATTTACACTTCTCCAAACTGCAGTTTTATCAAATCATAAAATAACTGCCTCACTCTCAGCAGTTTTGTATTCATTTATTGTTATTTTAAATATATTTATATCACCAAAGTTTTGTTTTCATTTATTGTTATTTTAAATATATTTATATCCCCGAACGGAGTTTCATGGCTTTTATGTTTTTGGCTCTGGATACTGTTGGTGTTAATACGATAACTTGAAAAATATTTGGTTTACAAATTTCATCTTTTGCAGATGGATGGATATAATGGAGAGGAAGAACTGATTCGATTTTGGACGATTTACCATTTCTAGATTGCCCACAAGGGGCC
>JAPTYR010000007.1:15824847-15836706 GCA_029814505.1 Siphamia roseigaster | reverse complement strand
ATATAAAACCCAATTCTCACTCTGTATTTTTTAAACATACAGTAGATCCTTTATTTTGGGTTTTGTTGTAAAAAAAAAAAAAAAAAAGCATTCAAAACTGGGCACAAAAAAAACACATCCCTAACAAATAAGGCAGATCCCCTCCTGAGCCAATCAGGAATAAACATGCCTTCTGTTTTGAGTGCCAATAATAGTACACCATCAGGGCAATCACTGAATTTTTTAAAATGTTGTTTTGAGATGCACAATGTCCCCAAGTCGCAAGAAATTAACTGAGCAAGTGGGCAGAGACCAATCCTCGCTCTTGTTATTTTGGGGTCATAGCCAGTGTGGTCATGATTATTCCCTTCAGACTGCAGTGATTCACATCCCTCTATTTTTACAAACACATTACTGTCAAATTGGCTAAACTGATATGACCTTGTTAAAAATGCCTCTATATTTACTGTCAGCAGAGAGTATTTTAAGATCAATTAAGTGTGAGTGTACAAGTGTGTGTGTGTGTTTGTAGGTCAGCTTTTCAACTACTGCCTATCATCTGAGAGGCTGTGAGCCATCAATGACTAATGTGTCAGTCTGTCACAGTCAAGGACCCACCATATGGCGCCACTGCCCCCCCATTTAGACTAATGGGTGGGCTGGGAGAAACAGCAGAGCTATATAATCACAAGGCAAATGCATAGGCAGCTATGGTGCAAATCTTAGGCAGTTAAATACAATATATGCTGATTAATGATCTGAAATAAAAAACATTTAGCCAGATATTTTTCCTCAAAGATGAGCATTCAATTTAAACCATTAATACACAAAGGATTATGTTTAATAGTCAATGCTAAATTGATTTGCTCATGAAAACACTACACAGAAGCTTTATGAAAACTAGTAAAACCACAGGTAACCACAATAGATCATGCTAAATAGGGGTGGTTGATCAGGTTTTGTTTTTTTTTTTTAAATCACAATCTATGATTTTAATTTTGATCTTTCTCCTTGGTTTTGTAATATGCTATCATGTAAAGACAGAAATAAAAACTTCAATTGACTTCTCAATTTGGATGATTAAAATATGTGTTGTTTGACGTTACCACATCATTCATTAAAAACCATTATCTGGATAAAACTAGGCTAACTTAACATCTGGACATCTGCAACCACTAGCAGCCAAACTTGTACTTGTTTCTATTGTCCTCAATGGCAAGAAAAACATGTTAGACAAACTCCCACTGATTAAATTGAAATAACCAACACAGATAGATGCATAGAATGAATGAAACTGACATTCATATACATACTATACCCTTTATAAAATATTATATTTGCAATGATACCCATTAAGATAGTCATTAGTGCATGAGGCATAGTTGGGCAGGCCTGTTATTTCTTCATTAATAATCCAATCTATGCAGTCCTTCAGTAAATGAACATCCTCTATAATATGAGACCATCTAATTGTTCCCTCCTATGTGGATGAGCCATTTAATACCTGCTGTACAGCAAATAGTCGCTCATGATGACTGGAGCTGTGGTACATATGTCCGGCTACTAATCTCCTGCAGGGGTTAATGCCTCTCCTCCAGACGCACAAATAACCTTATATTTATTAATATATTCTTGAACCAGATTATTGACTAATCACTACCATCCATAGTCTACAGTCTAAGTGAGTAGACTGTAAGAGCTAAGCAATTTGCTGTGCCAATTACAGCAGGTTCAGACTGTGGAGGTGGCCCAGAGGCAAAGCAGAGTTGTGGCCACCTTTCCCATGAAGCCCTCCAATTACCACCCAGCAGCCCCGCTAACTGGCTGACACATTAGAGTGCATGACGCACGGGAGATACCTCCTGATTTAAAGAAAGTCGACTCTTTTTGTCTCTTTGTGATTGTCATTGTTATTCATATTATCCTCCCCACGCTTATTATCTTCCTTATACAATTTTTTCTTTTAGATATATGCATGAAATTAAGTTTTTAAAGAAATATATATATATTTTTTTTAATTGAATTGCTTTTCAACTCAGCATCTTCCTTTCATGGGTCTGAGGCAGCTGATGTGCCCTAACCTTGCCACCACATGGTGACTACAGTACCAACCCTACTGGCGTTCCTGCTGATGAGATGCTTCCCATGACAGTCCATCAGTGTCTCTCCCTGGTAGGAGGCAAACTGCAGTGCTCTTTTGTTTTTGCCACCTAAATCTCCCCAAAGTCACTTTCAAAGCCTGTATTTAATAATCAGCAAGTGAGGAGACATGTCACAGGTCAAACTGCATACTCGAGTAACAGCTATCAGTGGCTGATTGCCTCACTATTGCTTCAAAACACAATGCAGCTGCATCGTCAAGCCAGGACACAGGGTTGGATGAAGTGATGGTGTTGTCTGACTGATGCTGAACGGTACTTATAGGCAGTATTAAAAGGCACAATGTATATAATGGTATTGGTTTAAAAATGTGACTGCAACCAGTGTGTGTGTGTGTGTGTGTGTGTGTGTGTGTGCGTGCGTGCGTGCGTGCGTGCGTGCGTGCGTGCGTAGCTTAAGAAGCTACGAAGTGAACTCAGCATCATTCTGCACTGTTTCAAATTTAGTGTACAAGTACAGCTGGGTGGTATGACCCACAAATTGTATCTCTGTATTTTTCTTAAGATGCTGGCAGTTTCACCATTATCAGGTTTTTTTAATTCTTTTTTCTGACTGGGTCTATATATAGGTGTGTGACATATTCTACTGTGACGAGCACACAGAATATAAAGGATTTTCATTTCACTGTGTAGATAATGAAGGCTTTGGCTAATATAAGGTTTGCTTGGCCTCACAAAAAGATACAATATAGAAAGGAAAATGTATGCACGAAACAGCTGAGGAATTGTTATTGCCCAAACTGCAATGCAATAATAACAAAATAAATAGATATTTCAACAACTGATTATTTTAGTCCTATAAAAACAAAATGAACAAACACACGTGTACTGCAGGCAGTGGAACAATGTTAAAAACTCCTATTTTTTGTTTGTTTGTTTACATTATGTTTTAGAGCACAGAAATAGATCTACTAGGGGAAACAAGTATAACGCAAACATTAACAGTGTGCATTTAAACTGAACAATTTTGCATCTAATTTCTAACAATAAATTATTTTATATATATATATATATATACAGAACATTAGTATTAGAGAATACTACCTTATATTAATAAAGCATGCCTAATAATATGGAATAATGTAGAATGGCATAAAAAATTATTAGCTATTGAAATATTTCTATTTGGTTTTATCTGAAATGCACAACTTTGGTTAAATTGGTGACGTTAAAAACCTTCCTTTTCTTTTGTATTAAATGGTTTTTCATATTAACGAGACAATGCCGATCCGACTGTCCTCTCTCTCTCTTGGGTCTAGCTTAAATAAGTCAGTAAAGCATATAGACCAGTCACCTGCTTTTAGCTTCTATGAACACAGTCTGCCTTGAATCACTGTGTACATTAGGTCACGACCACACCCTCTAAAAGATTAGAAGTGACACTGTAAGCCATGTCCAATCCAATCACCAGGACTTTCTTTTTCCAGTGGAACCTGCGACTTAGGAAGCTGTTCCACTGGCAGAGCTCGGGCCCAATTTGAACTTCACAGACACAAGTGTGTTGGCCGCGCAAAATGGAGAACAGATGTGGTATATGGGCAGAGTAATATAGTCTTAGGCTGCCTTCAGTGCACCTGATGATATAGAGCCAATAGGGGCATTTGTCAAATGCAATCAGGTGTGATGGAGAGAAGAGATAGAGCAGGGATAGAGAAAGGGGGGAGGGAAAGGAGAATGAACAGCTTGAGCTGTGACAAAATCTCTTCAGAGCATCAGCTGTGGGGGGACAAAGACCGAAAAATGGGCCTACTTCGACATGAAGACAGCGTTGTTCTGAACAGTGAATCACAATCCCTAATCATACAGAAGAGAAACTCTGAAAACCCACAGTTGTATATTTAAACTGTATGATTTACTGTACGCTGCTGCGCACAAATAGCTAAACCTCAAATACACAAATTTTCAGAAATGCCATGAGGTCAGATTTTAATCAAAGGTAAGAGACACTTGCCTCTTCATTTCTGTGTGAACTATGGAGACATCTCCTTTCTGTTGCTCTTTTCTAAGCCTATAAAAAGGTCCACAAGGTCAGAATAAAGGCCACCCCAATCCCCTGAGTAGGGCACTTGAATGGAAAGTCTGCATCTGATTTACAGTTGGGCCAGATGTGTGAGCAGCCAATGACTGGGCAGACAGCCAGACAGAGTGAAAGTGGAAAGGAACAGTGTCAGTGAGGCTACTGGCAATAATGAATGCTGCCCTGTATTTACATCTATGTCTGTCCTAATTCATACATGTAGTGCAAACACTTAAGGAATGTGCTAAAAGACGTCAAGTATCTTATTGATGAAGTAGACATATATGAATCAAGTGAATCTTTTGCAATGCAAAGCATGTTGTCTGCACTTTAGACACGATTTACAGAAGAGATGGTGACTAATGGATAGAAAACTGTGAGAACATTATGATATGGCAATGAGGATGACCTCTGACATGTGGGGTAACAAATATATTCACTAATTCATCTATTTACATATTTGTGTGAAATTGTGTCTATTATTGAAACACAAGCTGTATTTACGATAAAGTTGTCCCACGAAGAAAGGGTAGTGGTGGTGGGCCCCCCGCAAAAAAAGGAAAAGAAAAAAAAAGTCAACCAGCCTCTTAAGTTATTGACAAGAAGGTGTTCTGATATCATTCAGATATTCTTCTAAAATCTGGTGGTTAAATAAAAGTTCAAAGGATCAGTGTTAATTGTGGCATTTTCATTGTAGTCTTAGTCTTTCTGATGAAACCACTTATTAGTCCAGTCCCATTTTAGTCTTTATAAACCATATTAGTCTTAGTCTAGTCTTCGTCAACAAAATTTAAACTAATCTTAGTCTTTAATTTTTGTCACCTGTCACACACCGACAGTGTTGTCCATGTGCTGAAAGAGCTTCTAAACAACAAGGTTTTCCCAAAATTTACAATTTATGTTGTTTTCATTAGGTCAGAAGGAGGCTCTTCACAAACTACTTGCCTCATGTAATTTATTTTCACCTATTTTCACATATCTGGGTGTGCAATGAGTTTGCTAAAGTTTTAATCCACGCAAACCTTTAGTCGATCCAGACTTCTGAGTTTACTGTTGCCACAGGTGCTCAGACCTTAACCTGATGCTCCAAATACGTTGTTGTGATCCCAGGTAACACTGATGAAAGTTTTCACCAATTCCTGTTCTGTACATCCAACTGTTCCACAATGTCGCTGATTTCTGACATTAACCTAATTGATTTAATGTCACCGCTGGCATGATCCTCACAGCACCCCCTACTTCAAACAGATTCCCACGACTATGAACATGCATAGCATCCATAAAACTGAGGTAATGGTTTTGATTTTTGAGGGGTGAAAGCGGACATGAGTAGAGATGTCTACACGAAATGTGCTGATGATGAGCGCTGATTTCTGACATTGAGTGACATTATGCAAATTTTGTTGTTTTTTTTTTTACGTTAAGTGTTTTTAGAATGTTCCAGTTTGGGGAATTCTTGCCCCCACATTTCAGGACACAATTACCTCTGTCGCCATCAGCTGTTTCCACAATAAATTCCGTTTTCCCTTCAACAGGACGATATATAAAATGCTTCCACAGATCAATTGTTCTCTTACGACCCACGCACTTTTATTTTGGATGCTGCTGCACTGCTCTCATGAAGTGGGCTGACTGGAGTGCCCGATGCAGGATCCAAAGAGGCTGATGGTCACAGTAGACAGGGCCACAAATAGTTTATTTCAATTTTTCATTAACATTTTTGTCTTCATCTCGTCAAGATGAGAATATACTCATGTCTCGTTATGTTTTGTCATCAAAAAGTTATTTTTAGCTCGACATTGTCTTGTCTTTGTCATGAAAAAAGTGGTCGTTGATGAAAATATTTCGTCATCATCATCATCGTCAACGAAATTAACACTGCAAAGGATGTTGTCATTAAGATCCTAATTTAGTCTATAAATCTCACATTAACAGCTGCATGTAAGAGTCTACCAGGCTTATTCGGATACATTATAGCTGGTAATTTATTCATCTGGACAAAAATATTTACAACCCTAACCCAGTATTTTTCATTGTCACACATTGAAAACACTGACACATTCAAAAGTCATGTGAATAAATGCATGCATTGTTCGAGATCAGTTGTAAATCAGAAACCCTTTTGATTTTGGGCTGGAGTGACAAAATTAGCCTCAACTCACTGGTCTGACTCGTGGGTTCCACATTCAGTTTAACTTCTTTATGTAAATGTAAATGGATTCTTGCATCTCTTCTGCATGTGTTTTATTCGCAAACCAGATGGCTTTGTGGCAATTGACTTAAATGATTTCTAATTAAAGAAGAACATATTTGTGAAATATCTGCAATAAACTCTATCCTTTTTTCACTTTGCAAAAGCAAAACATTAAGGCAAGTTGGGAAAACAACTCTGATTTATGTGCAGTTTTGCTATTTTAAATTTCTTGCCACATGAGAAGTCATGCTGTGCAAATACAATTTACTCTCTAAACCTCGAGACGCAAAATCGCCATGCATTAATGTGTATTCTTCGCTTCAAGTACATATTAGCTCAAAAGGACAGTCATGAAAATCCCCATTGTGGGCCCCTAGATTTAATGTGAAATGGATATTACACAAAATTGCCAATAGAACTCACGGTTAGACTAGATACATTTTTGCATCATATATATTCTCTCTCTCTCTCTCTCTCTCTCTCTCTCTCTCTCTCTCTTTTGATTCAATCACCTTTGAATGAAATAGATAAAACTGCATGCAAACCTGCAATTGCAAAGTAAAAGTGTGATTTGACATCAACTGAAGACTCAGTAACGCAATTCTAAATAAACCGTTGTAGGTGCAGTTGATCACAGCTGATGTATTCACCTTTGCTGGAGTATTTCTGCTCAAAGAGATGTGTGTAAACATTCACTGGCATCACCACAACCTAGACTAACATACTGCTGTAGCTTGGACGGTACAGTGAGCCAGGCAGGGCAGAGCGCCACATCTGGACTAAACAGGGGGGTGGCTGTTCACCTTGAATATCTGGGGTACTGGTCCAGTGCTTCTAAGACTAGACAAATGCATTAATACACCTAACCCTCCACTATGACACTGGACAAAACACTGTATTACTTTTCCCATTTCATCTATGTGTCTTTCTGAAGGGGTTTCTCCTTCGAAGATACACATTTTGTGTTTTTCAAATACACCATTTACTATGTATTGCACTGTTTCCAGGAGATCAGTTCTATTCATCCTATTCAAAAGACATAGTAGATGGCCAGATATATACTTATTTCTGAGTCTGTACTGTCTAGAAATTAAAGGAATATACACAATATACACACAAATCACAAATGTATATGTACAATGTGCACGCCATCTGAACACAGGTGCTATTTATATTAATAATGTAGAGCAGAGCAATAATACTGGGTAAGATAAATACAGGTATAAAGGTGGACATTAATGCAGCTCGTATTTCACTGACACTAACATTTTACACACTAATTATTGTATTCAACATAATAAAATGACAGCAGGAAGACTTGCCAAACTGTCACATCAAACCGTGCATCTGTTCGTGTTCACCTTAAATGTCACTTAAATTAAATCCTGATCTGCTCGCACTGAAAGCTGTTTCAAATGCAGTTGTGTTTTTTTCTTCTCTTAACATAAACTGCACTGTGTTCCCAAGTTAAACAAACAGGCTGCAGAACAGTTCAAGGACATGTGATTTTCTGCCATTTAAACAAGATGTTTCGAGAAAAGAAAATTGAAAACAAGTATGCACAGATGTAAATTGGCATTAATGTGGTGGAGGGGATTCAGTTACACAGGCAGGGCATCGTGTTCACACCAGTTGGTCTGAGTGTCACTGAAAGAGGACTATTTACATATCCCTGTCTATCCAATACAGTTGGCTTGACCTAAACCACTAGAGGGAGAAATAAGCTGTGATTTACCTCAAATGAGAGTGGGTTGTGTAATACATATGCAGAGGTTAATTATTCAGTCACAATTGAAATCTGTATTCAGTTCAGTACTGACATACGCTTTTTTCAGTCCGAATGATTTTATTTCAGTGGGTAATTCAAGTTTAAAAGGGATGACTGCTCCTTGGTGGCTTTTTACAATGTGTGTTCAGCTGGAAGAGACTGATGCTGTGCTGGCAGTGGGCTTATCAAAAACAAGTTGAGCCAACCCACCAGGAGGCAAGATGGGGAGAAGGATAAAATCCATGTTTCTGCTCAACTAACCATCAAACCTAATTACCTGTGGATAGGACTCATGGGCCACATGTTGGGTTCAAAGTTTTCTGATCAGGAAGTGGCTTGGGAGGGAGCTTTAGTGTGTGTGTGTGTGTGAGAGAGAGAGTGAGAGAGAGAGAGAGAGAGAGAGAGAGAGAGAGAGAGAGAGAGCTTGGTCAATGTGTCCGTGACCAAAAGATTAGACTGAGGGACGAGACTTGGTCCTAGATCTTGGCTCTGTGCCATTAGTTCAATCAAGCAGACTTATTTAGCTTTTAGACAATTCGACCACAGCCCAGAGATACCGCTTCAGAAAATAAGCTAAAGATTATTCATGGCATGGCAACAGAGATAGGGATCTGTTGTCACTCTCCTGCATTGTATGCATGTCCACTCGCTCACTGCATTACTCCTTTATAAGGAGTAAGCGCACAGATTAGAAAGCACAAACACAGAAAGGCACCAAACATTAAACGTAAAGGTCAGCAGAGCAACGGCAAATGGATGAAAACATAAAACCCATCCACAATTCCATACATTAACCTCACTTTTACACACCTAATTGCAAGCAAGTGCTGTCTCTTTTGAGCACCAGGAAAAATGTCTTTAGTAATTTACTGAACTCCTCAACACACTGCTGAAAATTACTGACAGGTGCTGTCAACAGCCCATTAAAATAATCTGCGCTTATCTTTAAATCCTCTGATGCATGTATTCCCTTTTTTTTTTCCCCTGATACATAATGTGCTAGCAGCCTTTTGTTACATTAAAATATGGAAGACACGTTGCATATTGTCTCACTTGAATTACAGTTCGGTATCATAATTTACCTTAGTGTTAGAATTCTCGTTATTGTTTTCTTTTGCTGTTTTTAATGGAAAGACAAACTAAGAACTGTTTAATACTGACTTCTTTCTACACATTACCAGAGAAATACAAGAAATCTACTATTCTGTAGTATTTCTCTCTTTATTTTTACACATCAAATACTGTCCATGTTAGTCAAATGCAAGAATATTATGCGATGGGAGGTTTCTTGTTTTGTTTTATTTTTTTTGCCTGGTGTTAATGTTACTTTTTGGATCAGAACACGGTTTAGATGTTTCTATCTGTATTAAAATAGATCCACCCAGAAAAAGTAGTTCTGAGCTAATAATGCCAACTACTGCCATTTGGCTCATAGCTGATGCTTTTACTAGTGTGTGTGTGTGTGTGTGTGTGTGCGTGCGTGCGTGCGTGCGCATGAAAAGGGTGTTAAAGGGGTCGGATTTTGCTAAACCCACTTTTATTAGTCTTTGGTTCATTTATTTGTGTATTTGGACCATAATAATTAAAAATATGAATTTTGCTGCAAAGCTATCTTTACATTAATTTTGGTCAAAACTGAGTTAGTTTGTACAACCTGTTTTAATTCCTTCTGAATTTATTGCATTTATAACTAGTAACATCACAACATTTGAACATATAAGGTCAAGACTTCCAACAAACCTTTCTCAGAATATGTAGAAACGGGACAGAGCAGCAGTCAACAACCTCGAGGGGCTGGGGTGTAAAGTGGGTCATTTGCATTTTAAGGGCCAGTGTTCAAAAGAACTCGTGTCATTACTCAGAAATAGGGTTGAATATGGACCCGTGGAGTTGAATTATTGAAGAATTCAGACTCAAGCATAACATTTACAGTTCATATAGATCACAACGAAATGTTTTAAAATACATAGTTACATAAAAAAGAGACTTCTTGAAGATATAACCTTTGCTTACTGATTAACGACATGAACACAGGTTAAAATGCATTACACATTTTTGACAAAGAAATGCCTTGTTTTATTTTTTATCTTGGATTCAAACTCGGCATTAGCAAATCTTTGTGGTTGCACTTTTCCTTCTTCAAAGTGCCCCTGTACGATGCTAACTGTCACACAGGTGACTTCAGTACAAATACGCTTTGGTTTTTATCAAAGAAAATGGTCCCCCTTTAATCATCACAGAAACGGTTTTCAGAAATAAAATGCTACAGACATAAATTACATGCATCCAGAAGCAGCTGGCAGTTGTCTCATTCAGTAACTATGGCAGATTAAAACCTAACTAAGCTGGTTATACTGAAATTTTGATACCATATCACTGGTACTGTACCCTACTGCCTGGTACAGGTTATAACTTGATATTAATGAGCCTGAATACACCGTAACAGCTGGTTCAAGTGTCAGTGACATGAGTTTTCTGGTGTCACTGGTAAAAATTACCTTTAAAATTACCTATAATTACCTTTAATGAATTTGGACATAAATGAAGGGAAAAGGGAAGGGAAGATGTCTATTTCCACATCCTGATGATTCCTTTACCTTTAAAAGACCTAGGATTATTTCTATGGCAACTTCCAAATAAATAATAAATAATAAATAATAATAATAATAATAATAAATCCTTTAATGGTTTATTGAATTAAACCAGAAAACCAGGAAATATTCACATTAATGAAACTGGAATCAGAGAATGTAGAGATTTTGACTTTTAGAAAAATGATTCAAACCAATTATCCGTGATTGAAATAGTTGTTGAATGTTTGTGAATTGAAACGACGCCAACACAAACAAAAGCACGTCCATTAAAACCACTTGACTCACATAAACCTCCTTAACGGGTAAATATTTGTTCATATTTGTCGGTACTCCACGGGTGATGGATGGGTGGACTCTAACATCCAGGACATGGAACTGAGCAGTGATCCAACCAGGATGAATAAGAGGTTAGATCCTGCTCATACGTGTCAGCATCCGTCAGCTCCACCCGTCTGCTGCCACCGCCGAGAAGTAAACCACGTTTCCACGGAACGTCGTGTGGAAAAGAGCTGCGTCATCGGCCGCAAACAGCTGATTAAGAAAACAGACAGAAAAGAGGATTTAGGTTTCAGTGTGTGTATTCCTATCATTATGGGGACATTGATATGTTCACACAGTCACATCACGGGGACCTCTGACACCATGGGGACCAAAATTCAGGTCCCCACGAAGGTTAAATATAAATGTGGGTCCCCACTAAATAAAACCGAATGTATAATAAATATGAATGTATAGTAACATATAAATCTGTGTGAGGTATGCAGATCTATGTAAATGATGTGGTTCTATAAATACATTAATTTGTTTTTTTTGGAAGTCCCCATAAAGCATGAGGGTAGGAGGTGAAAACCAAAACATGTATTTTTCAATGGTTTGAAGATGTATTTAGTTTATTTATTTTAAATTTTTTTTATTTTTCAATTTCTTTCCTAATATTTCTTTTTTTAGATGTGCTTTTTTAAATTTCATTTTATTTTCATTTTTAATTTGTTTCTATCATGTTATTTTATTATGTTATTTTTTGTATTTAATTAATACATTTTATATATATATATATACATATATATATGATTTTCAATTTTTAAAAATGTGTTTACGTGCACTACCCAATGGCTACTTTCCTTTCAAGTGATTATAACAATCATGGT
>JAPTYR010000007.1:15721876-15734338 GCA_029814505.1 Siphamia roseigaster | reverse complement strand
ACCATTTTATAATAGTTAGCAGATACTGCAGATGGATTCTTCCATAAATGAAATTGAGTGATCTTATAGTGCAACTTTGTAATAGATATGAGAGATCCTAATGCAATCTTGATCGTGTGAATGTTAAGGTATACAGCAGCTCAGCAGACAGAGCCCAGTGACTAATGGTGAGGACGACAACACAGACAGCTGCCTCAAGTTTATACTCTTCTAGTACATGCTGGTGGATAAACAACAGCACATTAACAGCTGTGAAAATAACAATTTCTTAGTGTGTCTTAGTCAAGATGGTCCCTTGGTTTCGACTCATAAGACAACAAAGATATCAGTCAGTAAATGATACCTTTAGCTTTGTTTCTCAGTACTGTGATAGGACCACCAGGTAACTGATGTCACATTTAGGCTAATAAGTGATACACAAATCAGGTTTTATTACAACAAGACAGGACTGCATATGTACTCTGACCTATTTTAACACAGTAACAATAACACCGAATTAAATTTTTTTTTTTAATGTAAGGGCTTTCTACCAAATTGTAGGTCGTTCTTTTATGTGACTCTCAGCATTTTTAGAATTCCCATTCAGCTCCATACATTCTAATGATAAATGCAAAAGGTTCCTGAAAATAATACCAAATGCTATTCACTAACCATAATATTTAGACAGCACCATGTGAAATATGGGTGACATATATTGATATTGGAGAATAATATCTTGCAGCAGTATGATAAATAGGCTAAGAACTAGTAAGGTCACATAATCGACCTCAGGTAACATGGCTTTTAGGTTAGGATGGATACGCAAAAAGTTAAGAGACATACTTGTCTGCCTGGTAGTTGTATGTAAACAGGCCACTAATAATGTTGAATGTAAACCCTTTAAATGTTAACGTTGAAACATTTTAATGAGGAGGAAATTTTAAACTGAAGCAAACACAGGAACTGCTACTTCATGGTAAAAAGTGATGAGAATACGATCATGGGATTAAGAGCTCAATAGAGAAATAAGGAAATGCACTAGGCATTTTGCTCCATCCACTAATCTTATAGTGCCCTCAGGCAAGGCAGAGTACTACCACGTACTCCAGTTATCAGGTATTAGCGCAAGACAAGGACCGTACAGGCCGAGTGTGTTTTATATGCTACTCTGCCTCACACGTAGCTCCCTCAACCTTTGCTGTAAATATATATTGTGCTGTCACGGCTGTCAACGTATTCAGTCAAAATGTCAAGCTGGAAGTTATCAAACTACTCTAGATTCTGCATCAAAGTATGTTTATATTGACACCTCTTCAAACACTACCTTAACCCGCTTCTAGATACTGCCCTCCAAAGATTTCTGCAGGTTTTGCAGCACCATCAATATTACTTTATTTTTCATCAAATCACTGTCTGTCTTACCATTACCCCCAAAATCCATGAAGAAAAGCTGTGTTAGCTGTAACAGATATAATGTATTTACATGAAAAATCTGACACTAAAAACTTGGAAGTAAATTACGAGCCAGCTAATTAAAAAAATAAATAAATAATACTAACCAGAGTCAGAAATACTTCAGTAGGTCAGAGGACACATCCATCCACTTTGAGATGTCAAAGAAACACCCTAACATGAGTAATAAACCTGCTGTTAAGAGTTAGAAGTTAGACTTATGAATAATTTTACAGAACCTAACTGTATCTTTTTTTTAATAGTTTAAATCTAGTTTTGAAACAGTGTAAGGACAAAACCCATAAGCCACTTTTGAGAAATAAAGCCTCCAGCGCTGAGCTCTTCTGATAACTAACCAAAAGAACTCAGAGTCCCCTAATAAAAACTTGAAGTTCAAGCAGCCAAATTACTACCAACTTCAGAGAACTGGGGTAGAAAAAAAACTGGAAGGAATACAAAGGTGAACTGCCTCACAAATATCAGGCCTTCTAACATCTGTGCTAATCACACATGGACTCAAGAACACGAATAAAACCAGTTATACTGTACAGCTATATGATACACTTATGGTGACTTATGCTACACTAAGAATAGACTACATCATACACAGAACAGTATGTTTTCTCTATATTTTATATCTGAAACTATGTGGACATATCTGAATATTACTACTTACCACAGAAATACCAGACAAATATCATTTCAGCTGAATCCTATCTAATCCTTCACTACAGACGGCTCTTCAAAAGTGACTAGCATGTTTAATTATTAATCTACTGACAAATTTCAAAAGGAAACTGGAATCCACAATAGCACAAAGTTTGGCATAAATGAGCATAGAACGTGAGTGCGCTGTATGTGGGTGAATGCAATGTCTTACGATATTTAAAAGCTAAAAGGATATGGATTTGTAACAATATCTTGACAGTACTTGTGTTTTCCTACAGTTCAAAATCATCTTACAAAGTTCTTATGTTTAATTCTGAGTAGCTTTTTTATCATACAGTTAAAAGCAATTCATGGTGATCTACTTAGCTTGTAAATATATTTATATATTTACTTTTAAGTAGAAATATTATTTTTGTTTTTGACAGTGGGACAATATTATTGGGAACACTTTATACAAACCTATTGAGCTATTTTTCGCACTTAACACAATGGATGGATTTGACTGGTTACAAGGCAACATCTACTGGGTCAAACAGTGTTGATGCGCATAGGCCCTAAGACAGCATGCCCTTCAGTGGAACATGAGATATGTGCCAGGGAACATGTGGCTGCAGCGAAGAAGGGGGCGTGTCAGCCTCATTCATCCAGAGAAGTGAAAGTGAACACATATTATATACAGCCCAGAGTTGTGTTTGATTGCTAAGATTAGTGTTTAAATGATCATCATCCAAATAGCCCTTATACATGACCTTGATCCAAACAGTCTCTTAAACTAAGAGGTGTTCCCCCTGTAAGGACAAGGTTATGACACTGGGGCCCCCACTGACAGAAAGAGTGCACAAACAAAATAGGTTATGTACAGTAGCATAAGAGAAGAGAGAATAAACTCACCGTCTTTGAGTCTAATTCATGGTGTTGTTGAGCTAAGACTTTATCTACACTGGCAGCATCTGTAAACGTAACAAACCCAAATCCTCTGCAAGACACAGATGAAAACAAAAACAGTGTTAAAATGCATATAAACTGGAAAAAAATATAGCACATATTTTGTTTATATAAAATAAACGCCACATTGAATACAAACATTGTGACTTGTCACAGTATTCTGAATAACAGCGCGCAGAATGAATATTGCTGTGACCTTATTACAGTTACAATATTTCTTAGTAAATATATTTATAATCCAGATTATGGACGTCCTGTGGAAGATTTAAAACTGAAACGGACGACACGGCTGAACATTATTTGGTATGTTAGAATATGAGACGACACTACACCAACATTGTGGTGCAGTCACAAAGTCAATGTCAAATTGCATTCGGCCGCAGCTTTACAGCAGTGAGCATTTAAGCTTATCTGGCTCGCTGTGAAACCACACGCAGGCGCGCGCACACAGGGACACACACACAAACACGCGCGCGTGCACACGCGGACACAGAAACACACATACACGCTGGATTAATACTAAACACGGACAAAGTAAGCGATATCGCTACATGCACCGGGAAGGAAAAGTAGAAAAGCCCTGTATTTACCTTGAGCGTTTTGTCGTGGGGTCTCTCATCACCATACATTCTCTTATTTCTCCGAATTTACTAAAATAGTCTCTAAGGCTGTCTGTGAATAGAGAAAATATGTCGGGTCATTTGACAGAAACATATGGGCATGCTGTTGTCACTGTATTTCAAAAACACCCCGCGATGCGGATAGGGGTCGAATAGAGGACTTCAGATGGACGGAGATCAAAAATAACATCGTGCGCACACACTAGTGAGATATCCCATACAGTACACTACTGCACAGTGCACATTCGCACATACACCGCCAGCAGCTACAACGAGCACCCAGTTACAGCGACAAAACAACAAGAAATACTGGATAGGCTGTAAAAGAGAATAACAGTCTCACCTGGTGAGGTTTGCCAGCTGAGGCCACCGATAAACATTTTACTGTAAGGGGAAAACACAACAGAAGTGAGTCCAGATGTCAGTTCGGCCATTTTGACGACTAACTACTTCTAAAAGCGACCTTAAAGGATAAGAGAAGACTATGAAAACACATTCGCGCTTAGTAATTACAGTCTATCTACATAAAAGGGGGAGGCCACTCTTGCTACAAAGCTGAGGTCTTTAAAACTGCATCTGGAAACAGACCCGTGCACGGTTTAAGTGCGTACTGTGGGGACGAATCCAGCACGGCAGTCGAAGTCCTCTCCAAGATGTTGTAACATGAAAAAAATCCTACCTTAAGATTAAAATTAGAAAGATTCTTACCCCGGGTCATGTTGTGAATCATTTAGGCTTCCGGATGTGGCTTGACTCCCGTCTCCTTCCATATCTATTCCAAACTATAGGCTGGGACTACAGTAACAGTGACAGACACACACAGATACGGCAGGAGATATGCAAAGCCCCGCTATGAGAATATTACTGAGCCGGGAATGAAAGCGTCACACGTGGGATCAGCTCAGCCCCCTGCTCCCTCCTCCCTTTCTCAGCACGCTCTACCTTGGCCCACAGGGGGCGGAGCCAGCCTCTGTCACCTAACCAATCCAATTGACGTCAATTCAGGCAATCTGCAAACCAATCCTCCGATTTGTCATTTAATTAAGCAATAAGCCACTAGAGTCGAAAGTGGCTTATTGCTCTTCTTAACCGTTGGAAACATAATGATGTATGCACAAATAACTTCAACTTACATATAACATTTTTTTTGCGTATCTGCTTACCGATATGTTGCGTTTGAGTGACAGAACAACAATGTAAACAGCTACTAAAGGGCTATTTTTAAGCAAGTTACACTCGCTTTTTTATTCTTCCGCCGTACAATATAGTCCCTCGACAGCGGTGTAAAGTGGGACACCGCGTTTAAGCGTTAATTACTTAAATTAACTTTATTGTTGTTGCACTCAGGTGATGTTATTTAAGAAACAAACAATTAGACGGTCATTTAGCTAAATGTTAAGATATTAATCAAAATGTAATTGAAATCAAATATATATTTTTGTAAAAAACTACATTAATAGTCAGGGGATATTGCAATTTTCAACTGCAAACACAAAATTTCCTAGCGTCTTTGTTTTTCCTTAAGCAATCTTGAGTGTCATCAATTTTTAAGTAGCTTAATGTTATTAGATGAACACTACAAAGTGCATGTTTTTAATACAAAAAAATAAAAAAATAACAGTGTATCCAGGAGGGTACTCAAAGCTATAATGTCGCAATGGTACATTTATTATTAATCTCTTTTGTAAGACAATACATTTAAAAATCAATGAATGCAAACAATATTATTTCATAAAATAGTCTGTTTTTATTTATGTTATATTTTATGTTTAAGGAAGGGCAGACTTTAAACATGCCGCAAGCCACAATGCTTAACATCAAGCTGAAATATTTATTCTAAAGTCCAATAATATATTTTCCTGTGGGGATCAATACAGTAAGTTATCCATACATCCTGTAATTATGTCGATGATTTGTTATGAGCATCCAATCCAGCATTTATAATATATTTATGTAGTGATAAGATGACTCTAGCCTCTCATAACCCTGCAAAATAAAAAGCAGGTTAACAATATGGGCATGCATGGTATATGTGGTGAAAAAAGATAAACAATATTAATAATATCAACAGTGCACAGGGATAAACATGAACATGTGAGGTTCATACTGAAATTAATCAGCTTGTGTAAATGCAATGTATGACACTTAAGTATGATATTTGACAGGCAGAGTTTCTCAAAATGATGACAATACATATGATAAGATACTTTAAGCTTTTTTTTTTTTTTTTTAATAAAATATGACCAGTGATCATACTTTAGTATTCATATTCAGTGAAGTTTTATAGGCCTGACTGTGCTGACTGTTCAGGGCACAACTTGAGGGAATTTCTTATCTACCAAGGCAGCATGTTTTTGAAACAATGGCTTAGATAAAGCCCAAATAACAACACTTTTGACAGTTCTGACAGTAACAGCTGAAACTATGTCATTAGATGGGGGACACACCGCATTACAGTTGAATCCTGAAGATTATCGTAACAATTGGTGGCAGTTTCTCCCCAAAAAAAAAAAAAAAACCCAAAAACACATATTTGAATTTTAAAAAAAGAACATCTCATATCCCTTTGAGCAATATGTTGTCAAATGTCTGTTCTACAATACGTCTAAAATGCAGCATTAATGTACAATAAAAAAATCTCATCCATTCTTAGCTACAGAGAGAGATAGAAAAAGATAGTGAGACAGATCACTGAGGGAGTTTAGAAATTGATGAAGAATATGAGCTTCAAGGAACAACAGACTTTAAAGGCAATCACAAGGTGTGCAAAAATCACAGTGGATTTAACTCGAGGCACAACCTCTGTTTTATGCTCAAATAAAAACAGCGGCGTCCCAGGTTTCACGGTGTGGATATGAATTATTCTTTTTTGAACATCGTTATCATGGCCTCTCTATTCACCGCAGTTATATCACGGAGAGAGCAAAGTCAAAGGTGGGTGACAGAAAAGGTACAGTAGGTGTGACATTTTACAATATCTGATCAAGGGTTTTGAACCAGATCTGAACCCAAAACAAGCCACTGCCTAACCTTGTTCTAGTTCTGCTCAGTACCACCAGCATATCATATTTCAGCAATAAGCATTCATATTTTATAAACAGCACACCTGCTAGATTTAGCTCTCTAGATCTTGTATAAATAGCAGGTATACAGTAATAAATCTAGAGGATGTAACTCCCAGGTAAAAGTGTATCAAATGTTTGCTTCTTTAAGTAACCATAGGTTCTCTGACAGATGTGCTCTTGAAGCGTTGAAATATTTCACACTGGGTGAAGAGGAATAATATTAGCAAATATTCATACGCAAAATTCTACAACAATGAAGGAAATACAGCGATTTCTAAAGGCATTTAGTCATATCAATGCAACTATGGCATGTATTCAGTGCTAAAAGATGAACAGCTTCTCAATAGAAAGTAAACTCAGCATGCAGAAGAAGCTGGTAACTAACCGAGCCTTTGCATGAAAACTGGAGGATTTGGGGATTGAGAGAGAAATAAAATTGATAGCGTGTGAAAGAGCTGAGGGGAAAAAGAAAGTGAGAGAAGCAACAGACTCACTGACAGCATTATGAGATGCTGTTTTGAGAAGAAGCATCCTGTTTCCTGTTGCAGTAATCATTTTACACCCTCTGAATCTTCACTTGACCTTGGAGAAATTGTTCTCGGATCACATATAACCCCTTTTTCTCCACCCAGTTTCCTACATATGGTCTGTGCACGAAGCTCAAAACTATCTCTGTGCTTTAACTCTTCAGTACCCACTCTGAGTAACAGTTCAGGGTATACACAACCTCTGTCAACCTTATATTTATCATTTATGAATAATTCCATGCCCCTCTTGAGATATCTGTTATATGATTCCTCAGATTTTATGAATGATTTTTACATCGATTACAGCGGACTGACTTAATTTTCCTTCGCTCTAAAGAGCCTATTCCTATAAAATTCTAAATTCTAGGGAAAGCTGTAAAAAAGGCTGTAGATATGAACAAATTGTCTCCCTCTAGTGTCCTCTCCTTCCTGCTTCTTTCTTCTGTGCTGAGCTGAAGCATAACTCAGACTGCAGGGAGAGAATCGGGCCAAAACATGCATAATTGACAGTCCTATTTCAGGAATTAGCCAAGCACCAAACTGCACCTGCTCTTTCATATCTCCTGGTATAATTTAGCATTTTCTTTAAAAAAAAAAAGTCTGTTTCATCAATATAAGATTATTCAAAGGTGAACTGATGGTTTTAATAAATAAAACCTCTCCTCTCATCATCTATTTGCACATTTCCCCAGAGCAACTGTGTTAAATGCTTGTTGACTGATCATAATATGTGAGGATTACAGGGAATGTGTGCCTTTGTTACCACATAGTGAAACTGTTTGAAGTCGGATCAGTAGGAAAGATGTTCAGGTGATGAGTGATTTCTCTCCTCTATTATGCCTTCTGTAACAACACAGATGAGTTAATTAAGCTGTGCCAGAGGCTAAACACTGATATTACAGGTAGGATGGCCACTTTAATTTTCAGACTTTATTAAAATAAAATTAAACTATTATACAGCCTTTTAAAATCATGCTTTTCATTTAAAAAATATATATATGTTCAGAAGGACTTCAAAATTGCAAAAATGCCCACCATTGAGCTCAAAGAAGCTGTCTATAAGGTACCAAATCTTCTTTAAGAGTGTCATGTAAAACCAGTCTTTGAGTTTCTGATCAGAGCGTTGAAGACAATTTGCATCGGGGCTCTTTAGTCCAATCGGAATCCAACACAAGTAGATGACGACATCATTTACCTGCTCCACTGGGCTGAGAGATAAGCTCATGCCCCTGCTGCTCCCTGGAATGTTCTGGCTGCTGTTTGTACGACTCCAGAGAGAGCTGTGTGTTACAGATGATGACGAGCAGCATGAAAGCACCGTGAGGAGCCATCCTGTCACCTGCACAGTAAACGGTGGGAAGAAAGATGTGCACATTGGCCTTTTGGTTAGCTTTGTCAAGACAGAGGAAATGGTTCGGAGCCAAAAAAAGATCTCAATGCAAACTGTGAACGCAACCTAATCATATAAACTGTGTCTATGATTTTTTTTGTTTGTTTGTTTTTGCTCATGAGTATTTTCTAAAGTGAGGTTGACGTGAGTCAGCTTGATAGCCCCATTCTTTTCTTCGGTCTGTCAAAGCACATTAAAGCCTGTTTTGTTGAAATGTTTCTCAGGACATCTGTGCACCATGTTCCCTGGCTTATTATGCAAATGCCCAGTATGCACACAAGCTTTCCCGACTTAAGACACACTCATGCTTGTTGTATTGACAGTTGGACACATGAAAAGCCAATGGATCACAAGCCCAAAGAACTCTCACATCCAAATATATACACATTTTCTTTGCCTATATGTTGTACTTTTATATATTTTCTTTGTGTGCGTGCATGAGTGTGTGCGTGCATGTGTGTGCAAACTGTTCCAGAGGCTAAGAATTGTGAGCAGGCCTCTCTGGACACATCAGCTAAGTGGTGCTTCTTGTCTTCTAGCTCATTCTTTGTTTTTCCCCCCCCCCAATCCTCTTCTCTCTCTTTTCCTTTTTACTCTCTTTTTCCCTAACTAGCTGCCACTATGCATTCTCTCAGTTGCCAACCACTTCCTATTCTGCAACCAATGACCTTAACACTGACCTTGCCTTGTCTTGTGCCATTGAGACGAAAGCGAGAGATACCATATCCTCAGCTTCCCCCCACCATGCTGCAGGGATGAATTTTGCCTGTCTCATCAGTCTTCCGGCTGCTGGAGAATGCCTTGTTATTTATTTATTTATTTATTTTTTTTCCCCCCAGATTCGTACACATTCACTTTTCAGTTGATCAGTGCCAAGGCTGAAAAACATTGCTCTTGGCACGAAAAATACATTGAGCCTTTGCATATAGACCCGAGCTGTCAATAGAGATTATGTCTATCAGATAAACTTTATCTGCAACATTTGAGCATCCACTGTTGGATCCCAGTCTGATTTGGTTTTACAGTTGATACCATGCAGGCTCAAAGGAGATTTTAATAGATAGACATTTCTTTCGGCCATGAAATGCTTTGCAATGTGTTTTTCGGTGCATGTCATTATGTATCACATTGTGTGTGCATGCTTTAGCCTCTCATGACAGTTAATGTCATCATGGTAGGTGTACATTCAGCAGTGACTGTCACGCTATCATGATGGAAATATTTCCCTGAGGTGCCACAATGATATGCTTCATTTTATACATTCAATTTATAGTTTAGTGACAACAATGCATTTTATACACGATGCTCTCTATTTAAATTTATTTATTTATCACATATTTAAAAAGACATTTCACATATGGTTTTGGCTAAATAATCAAACTAATACTACCAGTATAGAACTATTGGCTTTCACATGCTTTATTATACACACTGATAAGTCGTGTTTTATTTTTAAGGGATCCATGCAACATTTCTGTCATCATGAAATAACAAAGACTTTCTGTCTTGCCACCACAAGAGGGCACTTAAAGCACAGGTAATCATATGAGCAACTGTGAGTGTGTTTAAGCATTCGAATGCACAGGATTCTTTCAAATGAACATGTCTCTCACATTTATTTTAGGTCTGGTAAGTCTAAAATAGAGCATGAAACTAGGTTCAGTATCTATACTGGCATTTTGGCCTGTGTTACCAGTGAAAAAGGCTTCATGACTTCTACAGGGTGCTGTAAGGGCAAGCGCTAATATGCTGGGCTGTTATCTCAGTATACAGTGTCAGAAACGGGGCTCAGTTTCAAACCACCTTCTAGAACCTATTATATTTTGGTCAAGAGCCAGCTTTGAAAGCAAAACTCTTCAAAGAACTGAAGAAAATTGACTTTTTCAACAACATATACACACAGAGCTATATAGACCACAAACTAAAACACAACTCCTTGTCTACAGTAGTTATAAAACATTCCATCAAACTGTGATTTAATGACATTTTGACCAGAATAATTTCTCAAAGCTCTTACACGACACACTGTTCTGTGAAAATCGTGATATAAAAATAATAGAGAATGAGACGAGAACACAAGAGGGCAGTGGGGTCATTTGATACAAAGGAGAACACTGAGGGTGAGTCTTCCTCAGTGTGGCTCAAAGAAAGAAAGCAGCTTGCTCAAAACAAGCCTGGGTGCAGAAAAGAGAGGAGACATTGCAGCAGTAAATGATGCTAGCCTTCTCCACCTTGTCAGTTATTAGGGAGCCAGAACAGATATCTGACATTACTTTGTGTTGTCCACAAAGAAAATAATTGGCCGGCAGACCACCTCACTCACTAGCACCTACACAATACTTGGAGGAGATCTTTCAAAGTTCTTTAGCTAAAGAGAAGAAATAAGAAGAAACATGATAGTGTGTATTTTACAGTGCTGAACTTTTTTTAAAATTTATTTTTAAAATTTTTTTCAATTTTTTTATTAGGGAGCACGTGACAAAAGCTTAATCAAACCCACACCAAGAATGAGTTTCTGATGTTACAAAAGATATCACAAATTTAAAGGGAACAAAAGTGATAGAACCATTCAATTAGTCATTAATCATGTGAATTTGAATTCCATTTAGATGTTTAATAATAAAATCAGTGGGGAAATTGCATGGAAATGCAGTTTTTAAATGGAAACTTGAAATTATGATAACTATCATTTAACCACAAATCATCCTTATAAATAACCAGTCCTCACCAACCACAAGTTCCTTTCTGTTTCGGCGTGTTTCCATCCTGTCACTAAACTAAATTAAGTATTTAGTGCCCAGTTCTTTGTTCCTCAAAATGAAAAACATGAGAGCACTTGAGGGGTTTATTTTGCCCATTTTATTTTGTTATTACAATTATTTACTTCTTGAGGAGATAAACTTTTACACTGGTGGTCTAGAATAGATCCCATTAAATTTTGGTGAATGCATGTTAAAGGTCACTGTCTATAAAAATGTATTTTCGCAAAGATAGA
This sequence comes from Siphamia roseigaster, assembly GCA_029814505.1. Classification (NCBI taxonomy): domain Eukaryota; kingdom Metazoa; phylum Chordata; class Actinopteri; order Kurtiformes; family Apogonidae; genus Siphamia; species Siphamia roseigaster. The sequence continues at coordinate 15,722,696 of JAPTYR010000007.1, read as the reverse complement.
GCAAATCAGGTAAAATGTGTACAAGGGGGTGGGGGTTAGTTGTTCCTGACACCACTTGGTTCAGTTATGCAGTTATAGATGTGGATCACTGAATTGAGTTACAATGGTTTTAGAAAATAAGTGACCTTGTACTTCATACTGTCATAGAAAGCACATCTACAATAATTTAAATGCAATTTTTTTTCTCTTTAGACATTTTAGCCTTACGTGGGATTCTCTTTGCGGACTTTCTCAAATTCTTTGTCCCAGATGGGTCGGCCATAATGAGTTTTCTGTTTGAGTCCAGTGACCACATCTGTGTCCTCATCGAAACGAACAGTCACTGCATTAGTCTAGGAAAAAAAAAAAAAGGGAAAAAGATTAAACCTCAAAGACACATGGATACAAATGACCATAAGCATCTGTAATGTTGAATAACTTTTCAGCCCCTAATCCTATCAATATATTGGAATAATTCAGGTAAAATTTAATTTCTCAATTCTTTAGCAACATCAAATGAGAGTAATTTGGACGTTTAGAGGCTCTGTAGTGAAAATGGTAACACTTTCATTTTCTGCAACATTGATTCTCCAATAAAACCCATGTAGTTTGACCAATGTTTGTGTTCATTTCATGATACATTTTGCCGAAAAGGTCTTTTTTTTTCTGTTCTAATGTAACCTTTTAATCTACTCTGAGGTTTAATGAACATTTACATTAGGGGTGTCATGCATCATGGGTAATGTCAAACCAACCCACCAAAGGGTTCAATCTGGAATAAATTTGTAAAGTGTCAAAATTAAACTTAAAATAGTAACATTCCAGGGTGTCAAAGTCATTT
>JAPTYR010000007.1:15621289-15634292 GCA_029814505.1 Siphamia roseigaster | reverse complement strand
GTTACTGCTGTCTGGAAGTCAGTCAGGCTTCATGATAAAGCAGAGGGGTTTGCATGACTAAGGCCCTTTACTAAAAACGCATCCAAAACTAACCCGTGGCTTATGTTGCAAAGAGGACATGATACCCAGCTGGCTATAAAATTTATGTGCATGGACGTCCCAGGCTGCACTGGGACCTGAACTGACAGAGTTAACTTGATAATTACAGAGCCTTACCATGTTACTGATCTACCTAGAAACAATCTTATTTCACCAACCCAACTGCTATAAACAGAATGTCATAGTGAACTGAAAAGGGTAACGTTATACTCCATGCCCTTAAAAATCGGCTGCCGGGACATAACAGACAGAAGTCTCTCATGGTTTTATAGTTCATTTCATCACACTCCCCAAAATTGTCGTCCTAGGAAAACACAGTGTTTACTGGTTACACTGGAATTCCGCATTTTTACCACTAATTCGGCACTGAGAGTTTATATTTTGAACATAACAGAAGGTTAGATCAGTGAGAAGGATTTGAAAGAGGGGAAACGGGAGCGTTGGAAAGCCATTAACTAATATTTAACTTGAAATATAAAAAGTCATTTTGTTATTCCTCTATATAACTGGAAAACCCTGTTTTCCCGCCAAATTTTTTTTGTTTTTAAAGCAGTTGTATTTTTTTTTTTTAATTATGATTGAAAAACATTGTTCCTGTAATATACCTATATGCCATGAGACCCACCAATGCATTTTTGTCTACTGTAGGGGGCAAGAGTTTCACAGTTTTACTAAAAATAAAAAAAACCCTGCTGTCCACCGCAAAGGACATTCCACAAGATAAAAATTTTTATCAAAAACTGCTGTATCATTACGTTTTCAACCGTTATTTAATGCGTCTCAGGAGGATATGACTGGAGAAATAGCCTCATAATTATTATATTACAGGAAGCAATTTTTAGTAGACTGGTCGCCAGAGGAATAACGTTGATTTTTCGATTTAGGGATTTTCCGAAAGACCAACCTTGATTTCTAAAAATGTATATATTGCTCATATGCACATGTGCATATTTACAAAGTTACAGTTGGTGGTTGAACATGACTAGGCAAAAACAAAGTGTAAAATTCTAGTAACTATCAGTATGAGTCACATTATCATGAAAGGTAGTAATGTGAACTGTTGTATATGATGTTGCTTATTACTTTGATCTCACCTGGAAAAGCCTTTTCCGCACACAGAACATACATAGGGCTTGTGGACCCCTCCGTCATGAGAGCGGACATGGTAGGTCATTCGGTCCTTCCTTTTAAAGCGTTGTTGGCAGATGGGGCACTCGAACGGCTTCTCATCAGAATGGGACAGCTTGTGGCGGTTCAGGTGGTAGACGTCACGAAAGGCCTTGCCACACATCTCGCACCCGTGGTTTTTCTTGACCGGTTTAGCTGGTTTCTTTACGATGTTTTGCTGTGGCACGTTGCCCATGGCAGACGGGGTCATGACACTCGTGCCTGATGAAACAGAAGTGGTCGCCGTGGACAGGATGCCCGCGACCGTCGAGATGTAGGAAGGATTGCCGTTGTTCTCTCGTGGCATGGTGGAGATCATGGGTACCATCGTGGGGGCCGTTTGGGTAGTCTTCTTGGGCCGTGACACCATCTTAATGCCAGTGTGACTGGATTCATGGCGTCGCAGGTGGTAGCTGTCGCGGAAGGCCTTGTTACAGTAACCACAGACGAAAGGCGTTTTACCTTTGTGTTCCTTCTTTATCACAGGCACAGGTGGCCTCGGACCTCCACCGCCGGTCACATTGTCTTTAAGGAGATCAGCAGCACTGGAAGGAGGCTTCTGGTCTATTTGGATGGGAAGAACAGGCTTCTGGTCAACTTGTTCCGTTCCTGCATTGAGAAGAGGCAGCAGGCTGTTCTGGGCCACCTGGTGCTGGTGGTGGAGGGCTTCATTGGCCTGCTGATGAAAAACAAAACACAAACGCATCTTATAAAGAGCTGCGTTTATCAGTGAGTCCAAAAGATGTCCCAATATTTAAACACAGCTGTTAACCATACAAAAGGCTCATTATTATATTACCATACATTGCATTCAACAATAAAAATCACATGCCTTTCCCAGCTCTGTTGTCACACAAAACGCACCCATCTGCATCATTGTGAGCCACCTTTATCAACTCTAAATAAAAAACAACAATAAACCAGGTTTTGTGTTTATGATGACTGTGCCACTACACAGTTATGTCTCTACCCTGATTGACATCTCTTTGAATGCAACTATAAGCTGGATGTAACAAAATACCAAACAGGAATCAGATCCTTCATTAATGAGGTAGACACACATGCTTTCACGCATGCTTCCAACGCAGAAGAATCCAAATATACTAGATGAAAAATGATCCCATCATGACGGCGCTGCTTCATCATGTGACTGCAAAGCAAGCATACCAAATAAGAGGCACAGTAGAGCGCAGCTCAGCAGCTGAGAACATACTAAAGAGTGGGCCATTAAGTAAGCAACAAGATTTAGTATGGTGACACAGTGAGGCTGAAGTGTACGTCAGTATAGGAGAGCACAGGAGTAAAAAAACACAGATCATGTAACAAGACAAACAATGTGGGTCACACTACGACAACTCCTTTTAGAACACATGACCTTCCAGTTTTGTGGTGCTGATATTTTACGGGTGCCATACAAGTATTCAGTTAAGGCTGAGTAGTGGGGTGCAACTTCAAGTAGAGACAACTACTCCCCCAATTTGGTTAGACTCATGTAACAAGGTTTCAACAACAAGGCTATCAATATTTACATTTTTTAGCTGCAGAAAGGAACCAAGGAACAGCAATATTTCCAGGGCATCTTATGCAAATAATTGAGAAGTTCTGGGTAAACATGATTCAGCACATTTCATTTGAGCATGTTTTGCACAGATTGTCTGTTTATTTAATTCTTCTCAGATTCTGTAGAACAAAACTGAGAAAAACGGTCTTAAAAAAAAAAAACACTGAATGCACTGCACTTGGCAATTGTTTCAATTAGTCTGCAAATGATCAGTCCACAAAATGTCAACATTACTTGGAAAAAAAAAAGTCTACAACAAATTCTCAATTTTTACACTTCCTCCAGCCTTTCCGGCAAATGGACACAGTCAGGATGGCTATGTCATCAACCACCACCAAGAAAGGCCAAGGTGAAATGCTTGACCTTTCCCTTTGAGGTTCAATCATCCATCGAAGAAGGCCAGCCAAGAAGGGAGTTGCAAAAGAGGAGGCAAGGGACAGAAAAGAAAAATGAACCACACAATGTCCTCCTTATGTCATCTAGCCCATTGTGAAGGACACAAATCTGAGCAGTGATGCACTCGGGCCTCAGCAGGGGACCTTTGTATGCTCATCTTCATTGATTTGGCTCATCTATTCATTAGACAGCGACATTGTTTATCCACACACCACACAGCTAAACTAGCTGTCATTCCCTCATATGCAATGGGACCTGGGAACTCACTGAAAATGCCACCAAGCCCATCCATCCATTTGTCTACGCACCTGCTCGCACTTGCCACCTTCCAGGATTAGTCATCATCATGCCAATGCTAGACTGTCCGCTGGCACACCAGGGGTGGGGGAGCTTTATGTTTGGGTGGGGAGGGTACCAGCCGGGAACCCTCTTTGTGAAGCTTGTGAACAGCAGACGTAGCCGCTGCAGACAGCCTGGCCCCTATACAGAGGTGCAGGGCCTGTAAGCTGCTGTGCCTTCATGCAGCTCTGACCATTTTGACACAAATGCGCTCTGACAACTGGGGCTGCTCCCTCATAAATAACATCAAAATGGAGGGAGTGTCCTGATGGCTCCACGGGCCACTGTAAATCTGAACTGAGCTCACAGTCTGAGTCATGTTATGCCCTGTATTTCTTTTTATTTTTTTAGCACTCAAACAGTGTTTGCAGAAATTTCAAGTTTTACAACTAAAAAAATAAAAAGCAAGAACATGAAAAAAAAACAAAAACAACAACTTGCACTTATAGTTCAGACTGTTGGGGAACCACAACTTGTTCTATATAATGCACTTTGGCTTTTGCCCAGATTTATGGATGTTTTAGATATCCCCAAAATTGTTTCAAGTTCTGCTATTCTCAGTTTTGATAGGAAGTTCCTATTAAAATATTACTTTTGCCTTCATCTGTAGGGACCTTCTTGTCTTGGCATTTTTCAGAGATACGATGAATAACTTGTGAATAACAGATGTCATAGGATACAAGCATACGTATTTTAGCTCTCAAAACAATGAACAACATTTTCTGAAGATGTTTTTCATTTTTATAATTATTTCACCAGGACCTCAACTGCATTGTCTAAGAGGATTATGCCATATTTATTACTCCCCATGTCTTCCTTCTCTTGAAGGAGTTTCTATTAGTCACTGCCCCATTAGCCCTTGATATAACAAAGGGTGGACTAACATTTGGCAACTGTTTTACATGCATTTGACTTCATTCTTAGACTTCAGTATTACAGATCCTAAAAACTACTCTTCCGTCTCTGCTGTGATCCAAGCTGTATCCGTGCTACTTCACTACAATACTTCCTAGTTGCTGCATAGTTTAAAATAGATGGTTTAACATGTTGCACCTGTAAAATGTGCTATTATAAAAAGCCACCTGCTGAGAAGCCAAGAGTAAAAGAGAACCTATCTCTCAACAAAATTACGCTCATCTTAAGACTGCTCAATTAATCAAATTTGAATCGTGATAAAAAATTCTAGCGCCAAAAGATCTCAAAATTCATATAATCGAGGAAAAACAATTAGATGGTGTTTTTGTCCCGAGACGCCAAAATTTAACTTTTTCCCACTTTACTTTGTTGAATGTTGTGGCCGTGCACTCAAATGTGAGAAATTTTATTTTGGACTCTCATACTGTATTTTATTTGTTTCTTATTTTCAGCAGACTGAGTGCAGTATAAGTAAATTTTTTACGACTACATTACAAGCGATTTTTTATATATTTGACAGGAGTGTTTTTAAAAACATGCTCAACAAATGCTGTTCCAAATTCAAAGACATAATCGTGTAAATAATCGTGATTTCAATATTGACCAAAATAATCATGATTATGATTTTTTCCATAATAGAACAGCCCTACCTCATATGTAAAGATACTTGCTGTCTACTGAACATATATTACCAAATGTCAGCACATTGGACACAAAATGTTCACACATTCTGCTCACTGAACGTTAACTCCATATGTTGCTTTGAAAAGGTAAATAATCAGTTCATAACTGGACTAAAACATTTTTATAAATTCCTTATAACATCTTTAATTAGATGGAACTATTACAATATGCGGATGCCTACATTTTCATCATTATACAGTGCACAATTCCTTCATAACCTTCATGTCACCAGTAAACTGGTGCTACATGACTCAATTACACACTTAAGTACCTCACAATCAATTATTTAAGAATCTACTGATAAAAATATTTAACAACAGCCTAACCCAAAATGCTCCTTATTGGTCCTTCTTTTACCAGAAACTTGTGGGATGGCTGAAAACTACACAAACAATTTAACAACTACAAATATGGCAAACCGGTAAGTAATTAAAAAGCCTGCAATTCTCAGAAAACAAAACACTTTTTCCTAAACCTCAGTTCAGGATAGGTGATTTAAAAACAGAGGCAATAATCTATTCACAGAGTGTACTCATGCTGCCTGTTGTTATGTAAATTCAAATGTATGTTTTTGGTCTTCAGCTGCATATTTAATTTATTCTAACAGGGAGCAGTCCTTTATTTTGTTACATTCAGCACATTACAGTCAGTGTCAAAGTGTGAAATAGTCATAATAGAATGAAATGCTATGTTTATTCCTTGGGTACATTTTCCTTCTGGTTAACTGTTAGGAAATAACATGAAAAATAGCCAGCCTTATTGCAATGTGCAAACCTATAGCAAAGCAAAATGTAGGCAATTCAAAAGCTGATATATAACATGAATGAACAGTAAAATTAGACAGCATTTCTTATGGGATATTCTATTTGGAGAAGCCCATGAAACACAATTTATGTAAATTACCTATGTCAAAAGACAACCAATAAAGTATTAATTGCAGAAGAGGTACAATTTGAAATATTGGTGCATCTTAAGGATGTAAGTGCACAGTTTTACATCAGATTAACTAAGCAACCGTGTGAAAAACACAATACACGCAGAGCTTCTGGCTGAGTGCCAGGTGCTGCACAACAAACCTCAACGTCCATCTGCCTTTTTCATTGGAAACAAACGCTGCATGATGGTGCTAACAAGCTTAGCAAAAAAAAAAAAAACCCACCAAAAAAAACAGTTACAGTAAAAGTAAATACAACTAAACCACAACATACTAAAACAACAAATGATCAGTCTCTTCCAGCGGATGCCATACATGTCTGACTACTACAAAATAGTTGATTAACGGTTCCATACAGTGCACTACTTATATTCTTGCCAAGACCAACTGGAACCATAAAGTTAACTTTAGACCTGTATGAACACTTCTTTTCAGCAGTATGTAAACTGAGGAACATTAAAGCTCTCTAATATAGTTAAGTTAGTCCACGCTTCCCTGCAGCACTTGTTTCAACACTACCTCGTCTTGACCCCTTCTGTGATTTTAACACTGGAAGCCTGTAATAATGTTAGTCATCTTCATCATGTAATTGGACTTGGATGGATTTACTGTGTTACAACATAAACGTTTCACTAGAAATGTTTTTCTGTTGATCAAAGGGTCAATATTCCCTCATTAGGACATGCCAAGGTAACATAACTCCAATGAGGTACTACTCTTAACCCAAACTTAGTTGTACTTTAACCTATGGTGAAAGCAACAATAATAAGCACAAAGTGTTTTTTTAATAAATGACATGGAGGAAGTTATTGTAGTGAGGAAATGTTTACCACACTGAGAAAGCATCACACAGAAACAAATCTTTACATTAAAATAGATATGAAATAGCAACTTCAAATTACTGTAATAAACCCCAGGTATATTCAAATCAAAGTTTATTCTAATGCAAGTATTACATGATGGGAAACATGCTCTCCTGTAGAGTCAGATTCTGCTGATACTTTATATATCCAGGTTAGCCTCCTGGTCTGGAGACTGAAGTCGCACATTTTGCGTGTTCATGTAAGGCTTTAATTCCTTTAGGATAAGTAAGGCCGAGAGAGCAAACACTTGGCAAAATTTCATGAACAATATCCGTCCACCTCAGTAGAGAACCCACAAAACTGTGGCACATTTCCCTCTGAACTGCAGCCTTCACTTTATGTCCTAAAATGAATTGCGTAATGCCGTTGCTAATTTCAAATCTGCTCGTTCGTTGCTAGTGTTAGCTGATGTTGTAGGCATAGTTTGAATTCCTTTCAACGGCGGTCACTAGAATAAACAGCTAGTTAAATCACACACAACTACAACTCTGGATATCGAAACAGTGTATTTTTGCTAACCAAACGCGTCAGTCTGGATTAAATGGGGTCAAATTAGCCACCGAGTTTGATGAGGGCAGCCTAAACCTCGTTAGCTAACTTGGCTAGTTACTGTCGAACCGGCTGAGGCAAGCGGAAAGTTCACCGCGGACTTGCGAATCGCCGTTAGGTTAGCAGCAGCTGAGATTTCCAAGTAAATGCTCACAATTTCTTCCCCGGACAAACAGTACTGAAATAGAATGAAGGTGGAGAACTATCGCTGTGAAATTCTGATATACCCCAGTGTTACATATCACCATCCTTCAGCAAACGATCAAAGCCTTTCAGTCAAAGGGGAAAAAACAGGTCTGTCTCGATTGTAACGGTGCAGTGGCGTCTCCAGCCTGACTTCAAATGATCCCGCATGTTTTGCTGGCTTCGACTTAGCAAACAAACTTACTAAATCGCAAACGCTGTCGAGTTACCACACAAGAATAGTCAAATATCGTTGTAACAAAACAAAAAAGGCACATTTTTCAAACACTCGTTGGGGAGAATTGATTTTGTTCTAGCGTCATTCCCAAGCCTCACAGCTGGAAGCCTGGATTCATATACCATTGTTTTGTTTGATTACTCGATCTTAGCGTTACTCGTGAAAAAAACTGATTTTGCCGCTAAGATACGTACTGCTGACGTTTTAAGCTTGTTTTACAGACTAATCTAGTCCCCTCTTGAAGCAGTCAACTTACTTGAAAAAGAAACGTACTCCAGCTCGGCTCCATTTCCACACTTACTAATTCTGTAGGAAACCTAGTAGAAGCCTACAACAAAGCAACCAAACATGGCAGCTGAAACAACTTCCGGTAACCTCAAGGGCTGAACCATTTTAGCAACATTTTAGGGGTCGTACCAATAGATGATGTATTACAAAATATATATTAAAGTATTTCCTGTATTACAATGGCATACATTTTTATAAGAAACTAAAATTTACTCTGATAAATATATTTACATAAAACAAGTGCTGTGATAAATGGTTAATAATATATCCATGAATATCCGAACACCCCCGTGGCTGTTTTTGCTGAGTCTGTAAGGGGCATTTGTTAGAGTCGACTGTTGTCGCATGTGGCTGGCTGGGAAGTAATTGTGTTTCAGTGATCTTCAGTTAATTTTTTTCTTAATTATTACGCATCGTCAGTTTTCTGTTAAAAAATACACGTCTTTTTCCCTATACTAAGACACGTTTATAGTTAGCAGGGGGAGAAATATGATGCATTGGTAGCAAGTCTGTTTTTCATTCGTGGGACAGGGATGAATGAAAACCGTCAGAGTCGATAAATTAGAGGAATGGCCCAGTGGTTAAAAATGAAACCATACTTTCAGCCCAAACCGCACCGCTTTACTAGTGGTAGCAGTTAAAGATGATAGGATTACTTTATTTTCACTGAAATTTAATCGTCTCTTGCCCATTTCCCACAGATTTTACGTCAGTCTCCCATTGAATCTTCTCGACTTTACATCAGTAGTATTTTATCCATTTCCAGATACATTTTGTTTTTTTAAGTACAGAAAGCTAGGATTTATTATGCAAACAACTGTGCTGAGCAGATAGTAGTTTAAGTAGTTGTTTTTGACTTTATATAGTCTGTTAGTCTATTTAAAAATGTAAGATTTCTGTAATAAAATAAGTAAATTTAGTCCTTAGACCCAGATATAGTCCATGTATATCACATTCATTTTAGTTCAGGTGCAATATAAAGCCTGATTTAATCTCAAGTGGGTCAGATCTTTAAAACAACAGAATAATAACTTATAGATAATGAAAACTCCAAATGTCTCTCTTTGTTTTTTAGTTTTAGTTGTGAATAGCACCAAGATATTGATTCACAGTTGTGCCAAGTCTCAGCTTTGGCTTCCAATCATCAAATGGGGTCTCCTCAACTCATTCATTCAAGCCTTTTCCCAATGGCAGCTCCAGAACATGCCATTTTTACTGAAAATTAAATATGTATCCAAGGTAACCTAAAATTATTATGAAAATGTTTACATTCAGGACATATAAACTATCCTTTCCCAAAGAACGTGGATCATCTGAATAAACATAAGCCTGAAATATCTTATTTTTTCCAGAAAGAAAAAAAGAAGTGCAATTTTAACAATATTATACCTCTATTTATCATTTACGCATGTGCATTACAACTTACAGATGGCAGTGGATCTGCAAAGGCACAAAACATTTAGTAACAGGCATCTGTAACAGAAAATTATGGTATTTAAATTGATGATCAAAACAACTTGTGAAAACTTAGTGATACCCTTGACTGTTAATGTCTTCAGTGTAAGTTTTGCACTTTACAAATTCATCCTGTATCGACCGGATTGGACCCATTGATGGGCTGCTTTGGCCCATGGGTCGTATGTAGACAGAGTCTTGGCCTTGACAGATAATAAAATATAAGATTAACAAATCTCTTATCAGACCGACAAATGGTTAAAACTCACACTTGTACATGTGATAACCAGAATATTACTAATTCATAACAATAAAATTCCTTCCTGAATGAAATAAGTGGAAATTTACAAAATTTGGTTCACTGGCAAAAAACAAGTAACGAATGTTGGTTGGACATTATTGGCTGAAAAATGGAAATTTTACAAATTCATCAGAAAATATTTGTCTGTGAGGTACCAGTTCAAAACATTGTCTACACATTAGAGTAAGTTCACATTTGAGATATAACATATTATTCTACTCAAATATGCATATACCTATTGCATTTTTCGTACAAATCTCTGATGCAACCATTTCTAAAATATTGTAGATCTGTGTAAGTGGACACACGCACACTGTAAATATCAATCACTTTACTTTAAAGCACTTTAAATTTTATGTTTTACTATTAGCCTGATGAGAGTACTTGTCTATATTTTCAAATGAAAAACAACACTGCACTGAAAACAGGCAACTGTATCCTCTGGCATCAAAATAATACTATTAGTATCACACATAATTTAATGAGGACCTTTTCTCTAGTAATGCAGCTCACATTTGGACTGAAACCACTCTTTAAAATTATATAATATTAGAACTGAAGAAAAAAAGAATAAGAAAGAATGAGAGTAAAAACTGTTGTGTTAAAATAAATAATTCATATATTCTTTAACAAAAATATCAGAAAACATTGTTTTATGTTTCCTATCAGCCCATGTTTAATTGAGAAAGCTTGTGCTTGTAATAATACATGGAAATTTGGCAGTATTACATTTTACAGACATACAGCACCAAGGAATAATGAATTATAAAACATTTTTCATACACTTGTATTGACAGTAGTAATAGCTTTTGTAATATCTGAGCACCAACAATAGATCAGTTCAGTTTAATTAATACTTTATTAACTGTAACTGTGCCAAAATAAATAACTAGATGGATTGATACATCTAAGAACTTACTAAAAAAAATGTAAAATCAGGATGTGAAATTACAAACAATTGAAACTCATACTCAAGGTGAACACAGATTCATGCATGAATTAGTATTGTGTGCACTCTTTCTAGTATGTTCTTTGAACTCAGTGCTCATCTGTGAATGCTGTTCAGTAAAGGTGGCCCCATTGTACATGCAAATCTTTGTCCCACTGTACATTGAAAGCCTTTATACACATACAGTGCAATGAATGTTTCAGTTTGAGTTAGGGAATATGTGTGGTCAGACCATTCTCCGCTCATCCAGCTCAAAACACACAATATCATCCAGCAATGGGTTTCACTGGAAAATACCGTTATACAGATTTCTTCCTCTGATATTTTTTCACTTTTGCAAAAGAAAGACTCTGATTCTCCACAGGTAAACCCTTCCAGGATGAATACTTGTATGAATGGATGTTTAATTATGTTTTTGAATTTTTGTTGTTGTTAAGACTCAGTGATATAAGTAACTCTTCAGTAGGGTTAAATAATTACATGATGATTTTCATATTTATTGTTTGAGATTGAATGTGAGTACATTTCACATGTTGTTATGAAGAAATGGCTTTATCTGTATGAATGAATATTACACATCTTGATATTCTTACAGAGAAATGCACAAGATGATTTAAAAAAATACTTTTATACAGTATGTATGTATGTATGCGGTTGCCTACAAAGTTGGGATCATTTTGTTTTAGACATATTCCTCTTTTCATTCCTATTTGTACAGATCAGTAATCACCTTTGATCAGGTCCAGTGATTACATACCCAGCACCAGGTAGATACCAAGAATAATTCATGAGAAGAGGGGGAAAAAAAAAAAAACTTTCTTCCAACTTTATTAGCAACAGTGTATATAACAAGATGCCTTAAACTGTGTATAAATTAACTTTCAGTCATTTTGAGTGCTGATCTATGATAGGATTTATAGTTACTGGTGACAACATTAAACTTTAATATGATCTTCACCAACGTTTTCACAGAAATGGGAGATTGGTCCATCCTCGGCCGCTTCCTAACAGAGGTTCAAAACCATTCCACGGTCATTGGCAAGATATGGCTGACGATGCTGCTCATCTTTCGCATCTTGCTCGTGGCTCTAGTGGGAGATGCTGTCTACAGCGACGAGCAGTCCAAGTTCACCTGCAACACCCTGCAGCCTGGATGCAGTAATGTCTGCTATGACACTTTTGCTCCTGTCTCTCACCTGCGTTTTTGGGTGTTTCAGATAGTTCTAGTGTCCACGCCATCTATTTTCTACATCATCTATGTCTTACAAAAAATCACCAAGAATGAAAATCTAGACATTAAGAAAGATGAAGTGGTGCGTAGGCCATCTCTTGCGCTTGAGAAAGATATATATATAGGTGGGGATAAGGAGGGAACACTGGAGGCTGACTGCAGGCCTGATAACATTGAAGAGTGGAGCTTGCAGGAGGGTGAGTGTGATGAGAAGAACCACATAAAGGAGGAAATGGAAGAAGTAGAGAAAGACCCCACGCATCTCTCCAACCAAGTACTGCTCATCTACATCATACATGTTATGCTGCGATCTGTCATGGAGATAATCTTCCTTATTGGCCAATATTACCTGTTTGGTTTCGAGGTCCCTCATCTTTTCCGTTGTGAAACCTACCCCTGCCCCAACCGAACCGACTGCTTTGTGTCTCGAGCCACTGAAAAGACCATCTTCCTCAACTTCATGTTCAGCGTCAGCCTGGGGTGCTTCATCTTGAACATTGTGGAGCTGCATTACCTCGGCTGGATTTATATCTTCAGGGTGCTGTTTTCTGCATGCTTCACATGCTGTGGCTCAGATAGGGACGCCGTACAGAGGGTGCAATTATATTCAGACAACAACCCACTCCTGCTTGAACTCAAACATTCTTTACGTGGAAGGGTCATCCTACAGACCGCTGCGAGTGAGGCCCCGGTTATATTGACAGACTCAACAGTACAGTGCTCTTCCAAAAGAAACCTAGAGGAAAAAGAGCACAACAAGGCTAGATTGTACAATGTGACAAAAATAGGCCGGGGCAAAAAATCATGGCTGTAGCTTTTCCGACTGAAGATTGCACTCCTTGTGCATTTTA
>JAPTYR010000007.1:15558343-15569301 GCA_029814505.1 Siphamia roseigaster | reverse complement strand
AAAATGAGGTGCCCTATAAACTGTTATTTTCAAATGGAATAAATATTTTTAAAATGGGGTGTTATGGTGCAGCAGTCCGTAAATGGCCTTGAATGGCCAATGGGACCCATTTTAAGAAAAAAGAGCCAAAGAGCCAGTTTTTTGAACGGATCTTTGAAAGGAACGAGCCATAAAGATCCGGATCCCGCAAAAGAGCCATAAATTCCATCTCTACATCTTAGTGTGTGCTAGCTGCTAATGCTAATGCTACTACAGGTGTATGTATTTCAATGGGTAAAATGCAAAGGCTGAATTTCCAAATGGGGATAATAAAACAAGTTAACTACATATACATATGTATCTATCCAGATTCACAGTTTATACTCTCCATCTAGCTAACTGACCTTACACTGTAGCTAATGGTTAAACGTAAGTGGTAAATAAAATACCAACACTGGGCAAATGACTACATCTTTACTGTCTGAAATGACTATTTACAAAACTATCCTTCTGTTATAACTAAACTCACAGGACATACGTAAACATGCACATAGCCAGCAGACTGTTGCATAACTGTACTAACTGGAAAGGAATTATCAGGACAATTTTTAATGTGCTATTCTGTGGAAATGTGTGTTGTATTTAAGATGTACTGAAGCAGGAATAATGCACTTTTCAGAACTCGTTTTACTATTCACATATTCATTTCCCTTGTGTTTGAAAAGATGGGGCTGACAAATTTGATCTTAAATATGATTATTTTTTTCCCTTACTAGAATATAAGACATGAATTTTCTGATTGGCTTCTTTTGTTTTTAAGACACTAGAAGCCTGGGGAAGTTTCTTTTTTTCCACACAGCTTTTATTTTCCACCACTCAATTTATATAAACCTCAGAATACAATGAATTTCATGATAGGATATCTTTCAAGTCACTCACTTCCTGTTTAAAATAACTATTACATGAACGGTGACAGATGGTTTTCTTTGCTGAAGTTGAAGAGCTCTCACATATTATTTTTATTTCTGTTTTGTTGTAGTTGTTCTTCAGAGCTGGCACCTTGGCTAAGCTGGAGGAACAGAGAGGTGAGCAGACCAAGCGTAATTTAATCCTGTTCCAAGCTGCCTCTAGAGGATACCTGGCACGCCAAGCCTTCAAAAAGAGAAAGGTAGGCAGACATCACACAGTTAGTATAACCTGCAAAAAAAAATATGTGAACAAAGATGTGTTTATGGATGCAATTATCATATGAATAAAATAACATAAAATGGACTGAGGTTTGATTTTATAGACATACAATTCCCATATAAAATGTATTGGATTGTCAAAAACATAAGAACAAATAAAGTGTAAGGGTCCTTTTTTTTTTTTTTTTTTTTTTTCCCCCCACCCAAAAAAAAATAAAGTTTGTGAAGAATGTGAGTTTCAGTGGCTTTGTTGCCTAGGAGTCTACCAGGAGTTGAGAGTTCTTTGTTCTGCGCTAATTTTAGTACTTGTTTGTTCGGCAATTGGGTAGATATAATCAGCTCTGCTCTAAATCTCAAACTAATTATTCTATATTCTATTCTATAGCCCATATTCCTCTCTCCTCCAGCGTGATCAATCATCAAATCATCATCTCCAATGCGATATTTGATAGGGCCATATCAGTTTATATGGCGTTTTATCAGACTGACTCCCTTGAATGTACCCTTATCAAATGTGCTGCTGACTCACACCCATCTGCAACGCCCATCTTCCATTTTTCTCTCAGCGTGTGATGGGTCCATCGCTCTGGACCTCACACATGTCCTCTTGTGATGTATGGAGCCCCGCAGTCCTTCTCCTCCTTGTGATTACTATTTAAGTGAACGTGCTGCTTCAGCTGGATAGTGATGAACCAGCAGAATCAGAGTCAACATCCAATATGACGCATTGCCCATGAGCAGATATCTTGTTCCCTTGTAAGTAATGGCACTAACAGGCAGGAAATGGGGATTTGAGATGGAAAGTCTTTTCTTTATTATGTTTAAGGATTATTATTCACTCGATGAAGCGGACGAAGACCATGGTGCTTCATAATATGCTGAAAATCTAGCAGTGAGGAACCCTTCCAGAATTGCTAAGCAACTGTGCAATTACAAAATCCATTAGCCAAGATGCTTTTCCCCTTTGCCCTCTTTCTCCTGCAGATATGTCTATAATAAAAAAAAAACAAACCACAACTTTATTTTTATTTTCCTGTATTTTGTTGCTCTAAATATTGCTCCACTTTTTTTTTTGGTTTAACCATAAAAATAAGTCATACTAGTTTTACAATTTCTCTCTAAAAAATTTTAATAAACTTCATGCTTGAGCAACTTTCCTGTCAATGTGTGCTAGTAGAGATGTCTGAGCTCAGAAACCCACCCTAAGTAAAGACAAATGAGGCATTCATATATGTCAGCACTATTTTTTTTCAAATAACCCATGATAATATTACAGAAGAAGATAGATTCTTGATAAGATATTGGAAAGAAAATGCCATCTGTGCAGAGCTGCGCCTCTACATCTATCAGTTCACTGCTCTGAAAGGGTCCAGTCATGCAGTGACTAGCTCCATTCTTTACCAATACCTTTTGATTTTATTTAAAAACCTGCTGCACTTTTAAATTAAAAAGATAGGAACATGTGCTTATATTAGTATCAAAGGTCAGTGTCTGCTATGAAGTGTGAGATTGAGATATCACAAAGTGTACTTTAGAAAAATGATCACTGAGGAGCTGTGCCAAAACTGACTTGCCCTTCACTTATTTGACATTTGTTTCAATCGTCTTTCCTTTTATGTTTCTGCTGCAATGCCAACTATGGTCCTCATAATTAGATAGGTGTTATAAGATATAGAATCCCTGCTTCCAATGAATACATGAAGGACAATTTTCCCCTCTGAATCTCATTCTGTTTTTATTATTTCTGATTAAATTAGTCGTCACCAGAGTAATGAAACAGAAGCTGGGCAGGCTGCTGTCGATTACTGTGTGAGTGAGTTTCTTCTCCTCTCTTCTCTCCTCTCTGTAGAGGATTTGCAGAGTGTTGCATTCTAGTCTTCGAATAATCATCATATAATATCATGCACTTGTTCCCTCGCTGTTATCCTGTTATTCCAATGTGAAAATTGATTAGCTCCAAAGCCTCTTGCTCTGTTTGAAGTATCCAGTCTTAGCAGGTAGTTGGATATTTGCCTTTGGTACTGTGGATGGCTTCAGCTGATGCCTCTCAGACACTTGCTGGTTGATGTATATGGATGTGACAGAAAGTCGCAAGTTCCACTGATTGATATTCCCTGGCATGTTAACCTTGTGAAGCTGTGCCAAACCCATGTGACATTAAATGACAAAGCCACAATTTTTCTTGTTTTTTTTTTTTTCCTTCTTTTCCCCGTCTCCTCAAGGGGACACAAAGACTTTTTTTTTTTTTTTTTTTTTTTTTTTTTTAAGGTCTGTTATTTTGCCTCAGCAGGCACTTACTGTGTTGGAAGTTTTGTCCTTCAGGTATCCTACAAATGTTTTTTTTTTCCTTTAGCTATTTGCATTGGAATCAGCATGAAGCTTTGACTGTGAGTTTTGCTTCGGCCTAGTGATACCTATTCATTTGAACATTTCCAATCTGTTGTGACGTTGCTCGCTGAATGTTAAGATGTATCTCCTTTATTTGGTGCACTGTTCATTCATTTAATACGTGCATTCTCACAGCATTACGGATACAAGATACATTCCCCTGTTTATGCTTTCAAGGCAAGTGGTATGAAACAATAACATGGAATTTAAAGCAAAACTATTTTAAAAGGGACTACTTTTCCTTAAGGTGTCAAGCCATTAAATAGCATAATTGTACTGATATCTAATGGGAGTTTAAGGCTTTTATTTTTCTCTTTTGTGTTGAAAGTGGCACTGAGTGTTGGAGTTTGTCTGGTATTCTTGTATACAGTTATGTACATCAGTATTCAGAGGGCTTCAATGCATAAATACATGGATGCATAAGCACTGTGGAAGTGTTTGGTAAACACATCTGTACCTCTAAAGCTTATGTAGTATATTGAAAACTAGAGCATTTTTTTGTCTTCATCTTGGCTCAGAATTGTTTTTCATTTTACACTGCTTTACAGTTGTCACACCCTGTTAACATGGATACCAAAACGTTTATCCATGGTGCTCATGTAGTATATTCTTTTGTTTGTTTTCTATTCATTTAATATTAAATATGACAAGTAAGACCTGTTTAAATTGTCTGTCAGAGATTTGCTGTATCTTTCTCCGTGTTAAAGCTTTCACTGTGTGACAAATCCTAATTGGTCATAGAGAGTAGCTTCAGGGTGAAATGTACCTGATGCTGAGAATTGTGTTGCTCTAATTGGGTTTGCCCATAATCTGCTGCTGCTAGAGAGCCTCATGCATAAGCAGCATGGAAATCATGTAATACTTGGAATTAGCTGCCAACATGTTTGATTTAATTAATCAAAAATTAGCTTCCAGCCTTGGAACACACTCTGCAGAAACTCTCCAGAGGAGGCTGGCAAGTCCTGGGAACGCTGCTAGCCCACAGACAGACATTACCGTATAACACATAACTGAGGGATGTGGTTCTTTCCAAACATTGTTCATCACTATGGAGAATGATATGTTGGCTTTACATGAGCACTTTGCAACATGTATTCCAGTTAGTAATTACGGCTGGCATGGTTCCTCAGAATGCTGGACACTTCCGGCCTCTGATGCTTTTACAGTCCAATCCACTTCTTCCTTTCTGAATTTAATCTTATTTTCTGTTTTCATTTATTGCCTAACTGCTATATTCTGAACATTTGCTACACTAAAGCTATATTATCTCTTGTTTCACATCTTGATGAAACAGATGTTTGTGTTAGCACACCAGTTGACAGATAAAGTAGCAGAACATTTCTTTAATTTTACACTTCCATGAACTCAATCTGTGGATCTCTTGTGCTCATGTTATGTGCTACCCTTTATATGTGTGTCTGTAGATACAGGATCTGGCAATCCGTTGCATTCAGAAAAACATCACAAAGAATCGTGGAGTGAAGGACTGGCCATGGTGGAAGCTGTTCACCACCGTTCAGCCTCTCATTAAGGTCCAGCTCACTGAGGAACAGATGAAAAACAAAGATGTGAGGAGACCTTTCTGTCTGTTACACCCCAAATAATAGGTTCCTCTCAGCTTGACAGCATCCTGTCACTTTCTGCCAATGCAGTATTCTACTCCATGTTTTAGAATTTACAGTAATACTTAACATTTTTCAGTTGTATAGTGTAACTTATATAACTACATTCTGTGCTGTAGGAGGAGATACAGCAGCAGAAACTGAAGCTTGAGAAGGTGGAAAAGGAGCGAAATGAGCTGAGACTGAACACGGATCGATTGGAGAGCAGGGTGGGTCCCTTTGCCTGTGGCAGTGCATGCTGGGTAGACTGGGTTTAAGAACAGCAGAACATATTTGGTAGTTTTCTATTAAAATGTATTTGTGGCTGTGTAGTGTATTGGAGTTATTATAATAAGAAATGTTCACTCTGTCTCAGTTGGGATTTTGATTTCAGTTTATTTTTAATGATTTGATTTGCATAATATGTTTTATTTTTATTTTGAAGAACTGATTTGATTTAGTGTTAGCAATTTAATTGTAGTGTCAGTTTTAGTTTACGCATTATGTGTAAAGCCTTAATTTATAGATGCTGAAATATACAGGATAAAAAAAGTGCATGAGAGCCAATGATGGAACTGTCGCAATGTCCACAAACTCGTCAAAGCATTGAAACAAGAAATGAATTGCCCGAAAATGATTTAAAATGTGTTTTATTCTTCTACTCCACTACATCCTAGAGGCAATTATTATAATTATTATATATGGAGAAGAACTTTTTCTAATAGTAAAATATTTGCATTTTGCCAATTTCATTTTTTCATTTCTCCCATCATGAACCGTTAACACTGGGAGAAGATTAAATTAAAGCAAAGCTGATTTTTTTCCGTAATTATATTTGGTTTTAATTTGTCTTGTGTAGTGCATTGTTGTAATTTAATATTTGTGTCTTTGAAATGGTCTTTTTTTTCCATTAACTGTAATAACCTTTTCTTTTTGTGTTTCTGCATAGATTGCAGACCTTTTGGCTGAACTTGCTGATGAGAGGAGCACCAGTGAGTCAGCATCCCAAATGTTGGAGGCGGAGACTTCAGAAAGATTACGCTTGGAAAAGGACATGAAAGATCTACAGGCAAATAAATGCATTCAATAAAGACAGAATGTCACATTATCATCCAACAATAATGTAAAATGTCCAGTGCTGATGGAAATTGTTGTGTTGTGTGTGTTTTAACCTGCCTTGTTACTTTTCAGACGAAGTATGAAGTCATGAAGAAACAATTAGAATCACAGGAGATGGAGGTGATGGAAGCTCGACTCATGAAAACATCAGATCTCAACGGGGAGATTGATGACGATGATGATGCTGGTTAGTTTAAGTAGAAATGTTTATCCAGAAGTGCTCATAAAAAAAAAAAAAGAGTGAATGAATCCTGTGGCATATTTTTAGAATTTAGCTTTACTTCTCTTTCTTTGGAACCACAGTTTTGGACCATTAGTGTTTTAAACAAATTAAATTTGTTTTGCACTCCCCCAATTAATTGTACCTTATGACCCTGGCACAAGCTTGTCTAAGGCTGCCTAATGGGCATGTCAACTTGGGTCAGAAGCATAATTCACTGAACTGCTCATACGCCAGCATTATGTGCACAGTTTGAAAAATCTTTCTTATACTAATTGCAGCTGCAGGAATAAGAGGCTTTGTTTGACTGTTTCAGCAGGAGACATGACAGTAAGACTGGGTCACATCTTGCATAATACTATTAAGTATATATTCCAAGTTTGGGATTTACTGCTAGGGGATTAACATGTTCACTCCCAGGCATACAAACCATGCCTCTTCCCAAATGGTCTCTACCTGCTGAGAAAGAGAGCCCCTGCTGAGGCCTCAGCAGACAAGCCATTACAGAGTATATCAGAATTCTTAGATGAATGAGAAAATAATCGTTGGGATCAGAGCCGGTGGCCCTGCAAGTTGTCATTATGCTATATATATGCTAATGAGCAGCACTGATGGAGGAGCTGGTGTTGGTATGTGAAGGAGAAATGGACAGCCTCTAAAATGATAAGGCTTGGAAATGAACCTGAACCTGAATGTCTGCCTGGCCGCCGTTATAGTTCTGATAGCCTCTGACAGCTCCAGAATTAGAGTCGGCTAAGAACTGTGGAAAGTGCCACTTAGACATGTCCTTCTCTAACTACTATTGTGGTGTGCTTTGAATTCGTACCTCAGGTTTATCCAAGATTATAGTTGAAGAGCAAAGGCTGCTTTGTAGTTCGCTGTCGAATTTCTTTGACCTTCTAAGGTCAGGGTTTGATGAAAGAAGTTTTATTTCCTGGAAGATTATTTGATTTCAGACTTTGAATGTGATAACCATCACGGCTCATACAGTGCACTACATAATCCACAGCATCCATCATCTCTGAGCTTTTGAGCCTCTTTTTCTGAATATCTGGCTAGACCTGCATTAAAGTCAGTAGACACCCAAATGTCACACAGACATTTTGTGAACTGTATGTCTTCTCTCCAGGAGGTGAGTGGCGGATAAAATACAACCGAGCCATTCGTGAAATGGAGTTCACCAAAAAGAAACTCCAGCAGGAGTTTGATGACAAGCTGGAGACAGAGCAGCAGAACAAAAGACAACTTGAGAGAAGGGCAAGAAACATCTTTGTTAATATTAAATCATTAAAACAATTCAAGTCTTTGTTGATGTACAGTCACCAGATATTTATGCCCTGTTTAAATAAATGTGCCAATATTAACACTTAAAGACCTAACTATCCACCAGTGAGCAAAATCATCTTCTTATTTAAACTATTTAATACTTGTTGATCTACTAATCCTATCAATAAATAAAAATAATTGATCTAAATACAGTTTTTCCTCTTTCCATGGTCATCAAATATGACCCACTTGGACTTTCAGAGACTCTGTAGTTGTTGTAGAAACAGCATAATCTTTTACAACGTTGATTCACTAGTAAACCCATTCAATTCAATTCATTTTTATTTGTAGATCCCCAAATCACAGCAAGGTTGTCTCAGAGGGATTTACAGAATTATTTTGAAAAAACAATCAATCAATAAAATTCACAGTAGATAAAGGAAACAGATAATGTCCCAGGCACCCCCTGTTCTTAGACGCTCCTTCTCTGCAAGGAAAAACTCAAAAAAATCCAGTGGGAAAGGAGAAACCTCGGGGAGAACCACAGTGAAGGAGAGATCCACTCCCATGGATAGACAGGCTGTAGATGAACATCTGTTTACAGATGTAGATCAGGGTTACAGGAGGGGGTCCATCCAGTCAGATGAGGCAGGAAGTGGAGTTGGATCAATGACAGTGGATGGAGACACATGATTTATATTCAGTTATTGATATAAAAAGTAACTATTTCTTCAGTTTTCTCTGTTTATTATATAATAACCCTCAACTTCAATCTGAGTTTTTATGAACATCTACATGATCAGTGAATTAATATATAAAAATACATGATTTTCTTTGAAAACAAATACACTGAGGATAATACTATTAATATGTTGATAAATCATTTAAGAAAGGTTAATTAGAAAAATATCTTTTGGGAACTGTAGTACAGGTAGCACTGGGTCTTTAAGGGTTAATATGCATTGAGTTGTGATTAAAAAACAAACCGTTTGCATGTGCTTGTACATCTTTCAGTTGACAGAGATGCAGACAGACACTGAAGATATGCAGCGCTCTTTGCAGCAGATAAAGAAGAAGTGCCAGAAAATGACGGCAGAGCTTCAGGACACTAAACTTCACTTGGAGGGTCTCCATAGCCGCAACCATGATCTGGAGAAGAAACAGAGGAAGTCAGTTCTTTCAGATTTACTCTTTCAGTCTACCTTTGTATGCCTAAAACAGGCCCCTGTATTGCGTAAAATTGCAATATTATGGGGGTTATGATAAGTGAACATGCGGTACAGTATAAATGTAGCATATATTGTGTCTGTTAACCCATCTGTATGTCCTTCTATGCTAAGCTTCTGTGACATTACATTAATTTGCCTTCATGTCCTTGATGCCTCTACTACTACCACATATTGCCGTCCTTATATCTAACTTTAAACTGACGCTGACCTTAAAATAATCCATACGACTGAGGTTCATGTACGTTGTCTTTCCTGTCAAGCCTCTGGGAAGCTCTGGGATATATTTGGGTTTTGTTTCTATGACAACATATAACCATTCTGACCACCACTGCACGGTGGACTAGTGTACAACACTCTGGGTGATAAAAGAACAACGACATAGCAACATTCTGTGTTTGGCTGATGTGCTCTGTCAAATGAGCTTTCCTATTTTTTTTTTTCTAAGTTCCAGATAGACAAACAATGTCCAGAACAAACGTCCCCTCCATTTTCGTTGTTACTAGGAGTTTGTGTGTTACCATCTGATTTATTGCCTGAGATTTTTTGCTAGTTGCAACACCAATCAGATTTCTGAAAAGGCCAGAAATTCTCATGTAGAACAGCTGTGCTCTGAACTGCCTTTTTTTTTTTTGTCTTGACATACAATGTGGGTGCCTTAACCTTCAAATGTAATAATTTACACTACAGGAGCCTGCTTTTAGTCACTATTAGGGAATCCTGTCTGTGCAAATGACTGTGGAAACTGATTTATGTAGCCATAATACAGTAAAAACCCAAAGCACACTCTTAGATTTGCTTCCTTGAGACTTAAACTAACCTTAACCCAAGTCTTCATCCTAAAATGTAATGACTTTTTTATGGGGTTCAGCATTTTGTGCTCCACATATCCGTGAGACCCTACACAATGGGTAGTTCCTGTTGGGACCTCATAGATGTATAGAAACGAAAGCCTACGCACACGCACATTAAACAGAACATATTGCTCCATTCTCCTTGGACGGCTAAGTGCAGACACTCCGACCCACCCAGCAGAACGCTAAAGTTTTCTTTAATTTGAATAGTGACTGAGATGTTCTGTAATCTGTGGAATTGCATTAGCTGAGAAAATGACTCAGACTTTAAGCACTTGAGAAGCTATCGCTGTGGCAGAATGTGATCTCTCCCCTGTGGCTAATTGAAGATGCTCTGTGGGTGAAATTATTTTCAGCTGCGCTCCAGAGAGAAAAACAGGGAATTACAACAAGCTGACAGCATGAAACACTTAGCTGTTAAGTTCACCAACCATAAGTGTTTCTGCCCTAGACAACTGAAGAAAACATTTTGCGCATTATTACAACCCAATTGTAAATTGATGTCTAATGAAAGGGGATAAGAGCTGAGGCTTACAATCAGACTGTGTGGTGAGGATAGCCTTGTGGCTTCTCCTAAGCTCAAAATTGACCACGTAATGGGGCTGTGGATTAGTTATGGAAATGGCACATACAGCACAATATTCTATACTATCCTTTGACATGCAAAAGCCAGTTGTTGTGAAATTATTTAATGTTAGATATTGCTTTGTCTGCTTGAGCCACTGAAATCTGTTGTTTCTGATATTTTGCATTAAACTGACACATACTGTAAAAAAAAAAAAAAAAATCTAAATACATTACTGTACAAAGGCCAACTAATGCTTTATTGTTTTTGCAGGACTGTAATAATATGCATAGTTATTTTTCAGTTGCTTTCTTAAGATACAACAAGCAAGTGCAGTAAATATATGCACGGTTTTAAAAATACACAAAACTGGAGCATAGCAGAGGTGTCAAAAGTATTCACGTTCATTACTCAAGTAGAAGTATAGATACTAGGTTTTTAAAAAACTTCTGCAAAAGTTGAAGTATCAACTCCACCTTTTACTCAAGTAAAAGTATAAAAGTACTGGTTTCAAAACTACTTAAAGTATTAAAGTAAAAGTACTTTTGAGAAA
>JAPTYR010000007.1:15451527-15463016 GCA_029814505.1 Siphamia roseigaster | reverse complement strand
ATGAGAATTAGCAAATAATTTGCCTCCTGTTCCATCTTTGACAATAACTAAAATACCACTGATCGTGTTGTGACAAGTGTCAAATCTGTTTATGATGATCTGTTGTTGTGCTTGGTGGCACGCGTAGTAATTCAAAAGAATCCAGAGCATAAATACTTTCTTGATTGTTTATTTTATTGCCAAAGATGATTAAACTTACCAAAAAAAAAAAAAGAAGAACGGTGATAATAACAGCAGACAGAAATCGTGTTAATGTGTTCTACGGTGTGAAGTGAGGACACAGAGGATTGAGTTTAAACAGTGAAAGGTCAGAAACAGTGATATGAAGAGGTCAGTTCTCATTATTTTTTAATGCAATTATGAGAAAGGGCATCCCAGTCTCTGTTGAACACTTCAGATATAATTTAACCAGCAAGAGGTAAACAAAACTGTTGTGTATGTAGCTTTATATTATATTTTGATTTGACCCACTTAACTTACTTAGCCTTTATTGAAAATCAAGCACACAGCAAACATTTCTCTCAAGTAGGAAGGATATTCTGTATACGTGTTCATGTGTTGGTGCCAATGTACACACCCAGGCCTAAGATACTCTGTAATCGGACAAATGCCCCTGACAGTTTCAATTTTACATCGCACGATGATTTATAGGCTCGATGACTCACTCACAATGAAAGAAACAGTCAGATAGATACACATAGACACACAAACACACACCAAAGCTATCTCTCTCCTTGTCTCTTCCTCTTCCTCTCTTTGTCCCACCCTGGTTATAAAGACTTGCCAAGAAATCATTGGCTCAACAGAGAAAGGGCAAATCCTCTTCAGCCAATTTAAATTCTCCTGAGCACATGCTGCTGACTATTCCAAACTAATTAATAGACATGTCATGAATAAAAACACTTTGATTATGAAAAGAGGTTGCCCTCTGCCTCCTTTTAGGCTTGTCATTAGTATGAGGACACGTGTGGTGAATAGCTGGAGTGTTGGTACCGGCGGTCGGAGACAGCTGCAGATGCCCTCTCTTGATTAAATTTTTTGCTACATGTTTTATTCAGGCCTGACGGCATGCACCCAATGTCACTGTCTCTGATTAGCTATACCTGTAGCAACAGGAGAGCAACGGCCACAAGATACAGGAGGGCAAGATGCATTCAAAGGGCAGGACGCAAAGACAAGTGACCCTGAAGCCCTCACTCACACAAGTGCACTCCATCACCCACTAACCTCCTGGCCTCTCAGCCAAAGTGACATGCACTACAAACCCTCCTCTTCTGTAGCACTGCTATAACCTACACCAGCTCTAGTTATGAATGTGGCCACGATCCTCTGACAAAAAGCAACATTTATTTGGTTGGAACTTTTGTATAATGTGTCAAAAAGAACATATAATACATATAATTATGAGACCATCAAAAGTTATCAAAAAGAATGGTTATGTAGTCAAGTATTAACTCCTGTGTGGACCATGAGGCTAAAACAGAAAATAAAACATGGAATACCTAAAAGCATTGTTTTTGTCAGTACAGTGCCACAGCTATTGATATATATAAGAGCTGAAGTGATTTTGGTTATTATCAAGAATAATATGGAAATGGATATCAGCTCTGAAATTAAACTCTAATGAGGCATTTTTTGTTGTTATCATTATATTTGTCCAAACAAATGCACCTTTAGTTGAACCAGGCATTAAAAAGAACAAGAAATTAAAAAAAAATAAAAAGGTTATCTAATATGTTTTTTTTCTGAGACTGTTGTGATCTTATTTTAAATATTTTTTAGGAATGCGAGCGAACTATTGTAATCATATGTTCATAAAATCATACAGGTAATCAGTTGACTATAATATGCTTGCCAGGGCATTCTGTATTCAAATGTCATATGTCAAATATTATATCTCAATCCATTTAATCTTTAAATCCCAATACTAACATTTAACAAAACTGTATAAATAGTAGCCCCTATTTTTTTTTTTTAGCTTCAACATTTTTTTTTCATCTTTTGCATCTTCTGCATATTTTTATTTTATGTGTTTTGAAAGGATATTCAACTTAAGCATCTATTCCCTCCCTTTATTGTCAGACTGAAATGAATGGGCTCCACAATACAGGTATTTGGCTGATGACAGAAATGTGACTGACAGCTGTCACTGCCAATTTCTGATCAGTTTATCACAGATACATTAAACTTTGGCATTAAAAGATGTCAAGCCGTTTAAAATACAGGCTTTTGATTTGGACTGAGAGGAGAGAGCGGCAGAAGCAAGATGAGTTTTCTTTTTTTTTCACTAGCTTAAAAATAAACAACTTACATAACAGAGTGTCAAATTGTTTTAATATTTTATTAAGTATGCAATATTAGTTTAAAGATCCTATTGCTTAAATATTCATTCACTAAATGTCATTTTGACTAATTTTAATAAATGACGTGTGGGATTTTTTAAAAATGTAATTTGTTGTAGTCTTCAGTGCATTTTCCAAAGGAGACAAACACCACATGACTATGCATAGTCATGAATGGATAACATGTAATGCTGCAGTTAGTTTTACACTCGGCTACCTTATTGATCGAGCGGTGCAAGTGCAACATCTCAGAGATGTACAGAACATGGTCTCCAAAGCCATTATTGATGGCTCTATGGTGTCTTACGTTACACTGCAAAGAGATTCTGGCTGTCAACATGTGGTCCTCTGCACAGCTGACTTGTCCCAAAGGGGAGCCGGACCCCCTGCAGGAGCCATCTGTATCTTGGACAAGGCTATCCATCATCCTGGCTGCAGTGCTCAATTAAGGGTTCTTCTTCAGACAGCTTCAGGCAGCAGTGAACAGCTTTACATGTACCTGCCAGTAATGAGAACCCTTGAAACCTGCCTAGTGGCTCTCAAACCCAGACTCCGGGGCTGAAGGGAATCGATGAGTCAATCCCTGAGGCTGAACCCACACCCATGATCAAGCATAGCACCATATGTGTGTTCCTCTTTAAAGGTCTCATGGAGACAGCCTGTCTAAATTAAGCGGAAAAAGAAGTAATTCACATGTTCATACACCCAAGGCTTTCAAGATCGTAAATAATCTAAAAATAATGGGGGTTCAAGAAAGAACCGAGTAGTATTTTAGTAATGCGTTGAAGTTTTGTTTATATATGACTGAGGATTGTAGGTGGGTTTTTTTTCTGTAATAATAATAATAATAATAATAATCTGAATAAATACAGTATATGCTCCAGTTCATCTGAGAAAAGGAACATATTCAGGAAACCCTGCTTTAGGCAGCCCTGGATATGTATGTATGCTTGGCCCTGTGGCCTCCAGTGCTACGAATCTAATGATCTAACATTGGTCTCAACATTCATAGTGCTCCTAAGTATTTTGATCATGCAACTCCATTCAGGGCACCCTAGCTTCATATTTATCGTTCAAATGATTGTTGTGGTTGTTATGGGTTTCACAGAAAGTTTGCAATTTATTCTCACTAGGTATGTTGACTTACTGTAGAAGACACAGTCATTTACATCCTCAGGGCAATAGTTGCAGGGAAAGGGAGATTATATGCAATTCATGAAATTGTGCTCACTCATGCTTGAGGCTTCCTACTGCAACCATTGGTAAGTGCTTCTCATTAACTTCCACATCCCAGAATCCCAGCGCAACCTCTAGTCATATGCCTTCCTCTCTAACCTTAGGCTACCACTGCCCCACTGCTAGGGAACAAATAAAAGCTTGTCAAACATCTAACCCTGCCTTTGATGCAGTGCAGAAACAAGACACCTTTTGCTGAGCCATGGAGAGATCTGTGCGGTTTTGAGGGTTGTTATCTTTTACAATCATCCCTGTTATAATCCATGTAGCGCTGAGAATATGTTTAGCCTAATGGCTGTTTGAGCCCATACTCTCCTTCATCCCGGTCAAAGCTTATATCAGACCTGTCCTCACCTTTTCTGGATTCAAAGACTGTCTGAGATGCATTCATCGGTCCAGTAGGTTTAGCAAGTAGAAGATATTTTCTGTCAGTTAATTCAATCAGCCTCAGCTGACTGCCACATGCTGGCGTTTGCTCTCAGGGGCCGACGGGGCTTTGGAGAGAGAAGATAGAAGAAGGATCCTCTTGGCAGGGGGGTGAAATGTCATAGCCCACTGCCCTGGCCAGATGAGGCTGTGTTACACACCGACTTGGCAGCTCAAGACAAGATAGTTGCAGCTTATCATATGTAAGCTTGGGGAAAGAGGCCAGTGGGCATTCCCACATTTTGTGTTGTTGTGTTGAGTCCACATCTCTCCATTACAAATCTCATTCTTCATGCTGGTGTGCTGAGCTCTCACGCAGTTTCTCAATAATGACACCGGCTGGTGGTGGAAGATCTAAATCCCTCTCCTACAGGTTCCATATTCCATGTATGACTCCTGAACCACATACAAACAGTAAAGGTATTAACAATCTGAAGATGAGTTTTCCTGTACTGTGGTCGGTCATACTTAATATATAATCCTATTTTCCTCATCCATATCATGTTGTTGTCCATATTTCACATTGGACTGATTAGTTATTCTCCAAAACTGATCATTTTAGAACAGGGGTGGGAAACCCTGGTTTCGGAGAGCCGGGATCCTGCACGTTTTCCATATTTCCCTCTTCCATTATACCTGATTCAATTAATGATCAGCTCCTCATCAGCTCTGCAGAAGCCTGATAACAAAATAATGGCTTCCAGGTGTGATGGAAGAGGGAAATATCTAAAAAATGCAGGATACCGGCCCTTGAGGACCAGGATTGCCCACCCCTGTTTTAGAACAATGAAGGTAATACACCTTTTGCAATTAGTATCAAAATCATACCAACTGATGACATCTATTTTTATTTCTTTATTATTTCCTACTTTACACTGATACAATGTGATAGGTGATTAAATTCATTCATTAATTATTGGTATCCACTTTATCCTCACTAGGGTTGTGGGGGTTGCTGGAGCCTATCCCAAATACTTATTTGGTTAAGTCAGGATACACCCTGGACAATTTACCAGTTCATTGCAGGGCCAATTAAATACAATATGGTAAATGATGAGTCCCATTATACAGGTCTCCATATCTGTAAGAGTATCTGTAAAAATGGTGATAATATATTATAACATGTACAGCTCAACAGAGATCCTATAAGCTTAACATCCATGCTAATGTTTGCAATTTGCATGTATCCAGTTACTGATTATGTCTGCAAATTAATATTTCATCTCATTTTCAGAGATAATGATGCAACGTACATAATATAAAATAAATAATTGTTGAAAAAAATATTTTTTGTATATGCAGGAAATTACAGTGCATATATCTATATAACTGCTTTCAGGTATACTGCAAGTACAATGGTTTAATACAGTAAGATGGTTGAATGAGAGGTCTTTAAACTTTTTCGATTACATTTATACCACTGCATTTACTTCAAAAGATTTGCAAGTGGATGTTTTTGCAGCTATTCTTAGGCAGACAAGCCTCCAGAGGCATGCTTACTTTTATTTTGATCACACAAGAATATATCCTGATTTTTCCAGTAATGATCCCTATCGCTTCCATCTGTGAGACTGGCAGTGAGACTTCATGCCGGCAAACAGCTACTTGCAAATTAAAGAAGCAGTTCTAGAATGTAGATACAATATAAAAGTCTTAACTGAAAGGACTCATCTTACTTTCACAGTTCTGCTTCAGCCCACGATCGACACCCATAAAAGAAATATTAAATTTCCAGAAATGTGTGCTCCAAAGTTTTTGTGTTATGTTGAAGGGCAATAAAATAGTTACATATGAAGATTTATTAACCTCATAGGAGGTTTTTGGAAGTCAGTCAATAAAAAAAAAAAAAAAAAAAAAATCATGACATATACTTTCAGAATTGACTATATGCCAGTAAATTCACTCTGGTGTGATGAATGCATGACAGGATCATTTAATTTGCACTTTATAAGGTATTTATGCTCACATTTAATTCCTGCAGGTGCATGTTCATCCCAGATAAATTTGTGTCTAATAATGTTTGTGTGTATCTTGTTCATGATGTTCCTGTATGTGCACTTGAGCTTGTAGCCAAAAGACTGTCACTAATAACAAAAATTAAATTTATGTAGATAAACATATGGAGATTGCAGAGTGTGAAATTGACGCCGAGCTGTTAAATTAAAGGCAATACCCACTGAGGTGATCGCTCTGGTTGTTGGGGGTGGGACTAGCTGAACTGTACATGTGCATACTGCAATTCAATTAGTGTCCTTGATCATCTTCTTTAGCAAGTCTGATGTGGTGTGACTTTGCGATCCAGGCAGTGAGACACCGGCTCAATCTCAGAAAGATGTTTGATTTATTTGTTCATTAGAGACATTCTCTGCAGACTCAGATCTCTCATCAATCCCTGTTCACACTGAACAAGCACAATCAACTTACTTTCTATTTCATAGCCACAGGGGAAACAACAGAAAAATTGCTATGCATCGTAGCCATTGATAAGGTCATCTCCTGCCAAAATTTTCAACTAACCCTTAGTGTATTAATCCCATCCAAAGTGGATTAAATATTAAATAGTTTGGCATGTGTGAGGAAGGAGAGGAGGCTATTGAAATGCCAGGAGGATTAAGTCAGAGCGGATATAGTGCGGCAGCAGTAGCATGCTAGAGTTGCTGTTTCTCAATAATAGAAATGTCAGGAAGGGGAAAAAGGAAATGGGGGTGGTGGGGGGATGTCCTAGCTGTGAGCCTTAGAAATCACAGCTACTGTAGTGTAGAATTTGTCATTACAGCAACCCCCACATCAGAGTTAAAATAACATTAACCTTTGCTGGTGAGAAAATGCTCTGGTCGTAAAAGTCCAAGTAAAATCTCAAGTTAAAAAGAATAATTAAATACATAAAAACTGTATTATGTTTGATTATTAAGTAATTATTAGTGCATGGTGCTCAGTCTAATAAAACAACTTAACAACATGACATCACAAATATAATATTAGACAGACATACCTGTACTGTATACGCAAATTTAATAATCGACTGCAATCTGTTAATAAGCAATGCAGTTTAGTGAAACAAACATTAAAACAACCTTGCCTTGAGGAGGAAGTATTATTCATATCCAATTTCATGCTTTATTTTATAATGTTTTATCTCTCCCTGAGCGATCACTTTGTCAGCATCAGTAATGCCTATAAATCCTACTGTGGAGGAGATTAGTCTGCGAGAAGTGCTGCTGCCTGCAGTAATTAAAATTCTGCAGGATGGCCAGGGTTTCTCCTGCCATCATCCCTTCCAAACATCGTTCGCTGTCGGTCTCATTCACTCCCTTTGTCCTTTTGTCCCTCTCAATAGTTTTAATCAATTACAATACATTTCAGGCCTGACAACAGTATTCTTTTGTGCTTAAGAGGGTGAGAAGTGGAAAGAACAAAGGGGCCTTTCAAGAACTAAAACCACAGATTGCTTTTGACAGCCATCCTCTTCTTTGGCTGTAAGTTTTGCCGCTGTAGTCTATGAAATTAAAGGCTACGTTTACACGGCAACGCTAGGATCTTAAGGCCTCCGTATGCTCTCGCGGGCAAACTCTCGCAGTTACTCCATTGCAGACACCTCGCAGACTGAATTTTACAGCCTGACGAACATAAGGGGTACACAGTGTAATTCACCGCCACAACGCAAGGGACACTCATGAAATTTCTAGGCTTGTTGCTGGGGAGTGCTGTCCTAGTAACGAGGCGAACTGGAATCGTAGAGGCGTTGGTATCGCCTCACTTCATCGATCAGGCACTCGTCGTGTTCCATGTTCGTGGTCATCTTCAACTATGGCGCTTGTGGCAACAAAACAAGACGGAGCTGTGGGAGCGGAAGCAAAATCTGTGGGTGGACCCTCTTTGATGGAAGTGCATGTAGAGCCGATGTGGGAGGGGGTTGGCAGATGAATGGACCAATCAGAGGCCTCCTCCTCATCATGTCTGCAGCGTATCTGCGACACTCATCTGCGTCAAGTTACATTTTTGGGGAGGTGCGCGCCAATATCTGTGAGGGGGGTTGAGGATATCTCCGACGTATCTGCGAGATGACACAGTCAAGCTGGGTTGGAGCATAAATAGGCCTTTAGGGTTAGGGATTTGACGACATCAGTGATAAGTTACGGCAGTAAGGAATACTGATTCTGGAACTGCCGGAACCGTAACCTTGGGAGGGATGGTTACGGCTTCCGTAACTATAGCCTGTGCCTAAATGATTAGCCAACAAACGATGAATTTACAGCGTAGGATTCGTTGCTTGCCATAGTTTCTCCTTGCTCGTTGCTGATGGAGGATACGCCAACCGCTCTGGCAACCTCGAGTCTGGAGGGGAAGAGGAGGCGGATACAACTCACGGCAGTGTTTTGAATTTGAGCCTCGTAACCATTTGTCCAGGTTATTACAAATAGCACCTTTAATATTATCCCTTTATACTGATGTGAATGCCCTGAAATACTAAAATTATCTTTGAAAAAATCTCAAAAGTAAAGTAATATTGAACAGGGTGTGGTTATATGGCTAAAATATCAGCATAATTAAAATAAAACAAACAAATTTGTACAGATTGTTCTGTCCACTCTAATTTTTCTGCAGATAATGTCCACTATGTTCAATTTAAGGTCAGTATTTGGGTGTAGAACACCATGTCCCATTCCAGTGCAGCTGGTCTGTTTATACGCAGGACAAGAATGACTTTCAACTGCATTATCTGTGGGTGTTAGTCTGACTTCTAAAACCTCTGTTTCAGCCAAGCTAGCCTATTTACATATACATTTAATGTCTAGTTTTAGTCTGCCTAATGCAATAATTCTTTTTTTTTTTTTTAAGTTTCACTGTGTCTTGGTGGTTGATGTGATCACTCCAGATTATAAAGCCAAATGTTATCAAGGCCTGTATGTCTGTTTGAAATAAATAAAGAAATAAAAACACCTTATACATCAACTTTAATGTGCTGGTTGCACCTGGGTAAATGTGCATGAAGTAATTTGGAAATATTTGCATGTGTATGTATTTAATAACTATAATAATGACGGCTGATTTCCAGTAAACGTTTTTTTTTTTTATTGCATTTTCCATTACAAACTTATCTCAACAGGAGTTGAATCAGCCACTCTACATGACACAGGTTAAGATTTGTGTGCGTTGTGTGCATCTGCAGTTTTGCAAACCACCTCATATGGTTAACCATTACAGTTTCCTATATATATGAACCTGCAAAGATGTAAACAACCTTTGAAGAGCCAGTTTTTAATGATCAAAACACACTAGAAAAGTTCACAAGAAGTAGTGCTGACAAAGTAAAGAATGATCAATCGTCTCAAATGCTGCATCCAGACCACAGAGTCATCAGCCAACACAAAATATGTGAAAACACTGATTGGATGAAATGAACATCTTTGTCTCAGTTATCCCACCATTTCATCAGCCAAATAATTACAGAGCCAATGCCACTTGTGACATTTGGCAACAGATGCTCAACAGCAGTCCAACTGTAACACATAACAGTGACTGAGAAATCAATAGCGCAGCCTCTGGGACGTAGCAAAACATTCACTGCAAGCCATTCTAGTTTAAAGAGGGAAAAGACTGCAATTTCCATAAATCAGAAAATAAACCCTTCCAAATTATTTCTCAGCTCATTTCTGTGTTACTTGGACACACATAGTAGTGAACAGAGTTATGCAGTTTTGAGTGGATACATTATTCTGATTTTTTTATTATTATTATTATTATTTTTAAGAATTGAGTTGTAGATTTTATTTAAAATAGAGTTGTTTCCAGTTTATGAGGGAGGACTTCGCTTGTCAAAGATGAACAAGGAAGGATGAATGATATGATGAAAATCCATCTGAGAAGGGATGGAAAACACATGGAAGTATATTTCACTGCAAAATCCACAGGAAATGTCTTTCCACTGACAAACTGAAAGGACAAGAGCTGGGGATTTGCCCCTTTAGATGAGAAAAATCTGAATGTCAATCAATAGGAGGATAGAAATAATTTTTGAACCTTTCTGAATTGTTCCAATATTGATATATGATGTTTGCCAAATTAAAAGATTAGAAACGTCTCAGTTTGCAGAAATTATACTAAAGAAACATCTACTTTCGTGTTAAACTGCTCAGTGAACTGCATCTCTTATCGCATACCAACACCAAGATGAAGATGATTAATACATTTTTGTCCACGATCTTCAACAAGGTGAAAAACTATCTAAAGAGGTGGAATCAACCACAGTCTGGTCATGCTGAAGCTGCAGAGATAACTTCAATGATGGACAGATGAGAAAGGCAGTTACTATGACGTTACCTCTATGACTTTCAGTTGTAAATGTATTTTCATAGTTTGATATAACTGCAAAAATCCAAATCTGTATTTTTCTAATTTCTAGTCAAAATTTCTCAGACGTAAGGCATGATCTAAATAGTAATTATTCAATTATAAATAAGAACTTATTTTTAGACAATAGATCTTGACAATGTTATTTCAAGAACTTGTTTTTCTTTATTTTTTTTGCTTAATTAATTTAATTTTCTTTTTTTTTTCGCTTAAATTGAGCAAAATAATAATAAAAAAAATCTGCAAATGGAAAAAGTGAAAATCACCTTGGTAAGATTACTTGAAATATGATTTTCAAGATCTATTGTCTAAAAATAAGTTATTATATCTCACTGAAAAGTTGCTCGTTATTTCATTATTAAGTGTGATGAGATATTGTGACTAGAAATGAGGGAAATACACTACATAAGATTTGGATTTTTTTTCCAGTAATAAGTGACAACTCCCATGATTTGTAAAATTGTCTTTTATTGACGAACGTATATGAGGAGGATTGAACTGTGATCAGAAAATTATTCATCTCATCATTGAGAGACATGGGACACAGAGGGAGGAGTAGAGGGAGGAGTACTTCAGCTCTATTTGCATTAAGACCATCATGTTCATTTTCAAGATGCAAGAAAAAAGTTAATGTTCCTATATAAACTTAGTCAACAGACAAACAAATGACTAATGTATATGTAATGCAACTCACCAAGAGATACATAAACAAACGTGTAGCATTTGGCATGCAGAGTAATACTTTGTTTTTTTTTTTTCTTATACGGCATTAGCCATGAACACTAGAAAGATACTTTATTGTCATTGCACATGATTACCTCCGCCAAGGAGGTTATGTTTTCATTGGCGTTGGTTTGTCTGTTTGTTTGTTTGTCTGCTACCAAAATAACTCGAAAACTTATGGACTGATTTTCATGTTCAACAGCAACCCCTGTTGTGGCAGATGAATGAATAAATAGGCTACAAACAAAATAGACTTAAAGTATAAAAATTTAAAAATCTAAATTGACTGTACATTAGAAGTCTGTACCTGCAAATCTATATTATAATTCTCTCTTGTCCGGCTTTGTATCTTCGTGGACACCTTAACTTTACGCAGCTTTTCTCCGCCACCGCTGGACCCACGGTTGCGAA
>JAPTYR010000007.1:15389888-15404039 GCA_029814505.1 Siphamia roseigaster | reverse complement strand
TAATATTTATTTCATAAATGATTTATACACTTTACTTAGATGGTTATTGTAAAGTTGCAACTGATGTTTGTAAAAATGTCTAGGTGTATAAACCACCTATAAATATAAATGGTCTATTTACCTTTTATAAATGTTTATTTACCATTTATAATTGATGGTTATTGTAAAGTGTTACCGAATATCCAATATCAGTCTCTCACAGTTACAATGTACTTCAAAAAATAGACAAAAAAAAAAATAACACTTTAAGGAATAAAGCATTACTGATTAAAGAGTTAATAATCTTGTATGCACACAATAAGATGTTTAACGAGTGAAATAATACACAGTAACCCACAGTATGTTTTTGACTCCTATCTAAATTGTTTTAAAGTAGCCTGATTTTATTGCTAACATGCCTAACCTCTTGACATATACAAGATATTTTCATCTCATAATTCTGCAAAGTGTGTAGTGCATAAATCATCGACACTGCCAATGAAAGTGATGTTGAACAGAGATTATTGATTTGCTGAGCTAATCAGCCTGGCTGACAGGGGAGGTGGTCAGGGGACCTTTACCACTGGCAGTAATCCACCATATGCCACGGCGTTTCACTTGTATTGATGGGAGACTCCAGTCCAAAGTTATTTCTCCTTAATAGCCTTTATTGAGTAAGTGACCATTAAAATCGAGTTTTTAACCCAACCACATAAATACCAATAGAGCATATCTTGGCAGGGCCATGGTCTGACTTTCAACAACTGAATCACTTTCCCTGATACAACACTATTGATCATTCTGTAAAAGGTAATGTTTTGGTGCACAGCCAGGACATGAAACTGACAGCCATACTTTTGCACTGGTCATCAGCGACAGGTCTGGTTTTTTTCCCAGTAAAAATACATGAAAACAGTTACCTAAAAATGATCAGATATTGGTACTGACAATTGCTTTGTTGGAAAAGCAATTAGTTATATATGATACCATATCCAGTGTATTGTTATTAAATAAAATTGTTGTGATTGTTATCATCAGATGTTATCCTAATGCACCACCATTTTTATTTCTTCTCTTTTGTTACTGATTATCTTTGTTGACTTCCTTGCCTCAACTTCCTGCCCAGGTCAACATAATTATTCAGCATTGAGGAGTAGCATTCTTAGGTCGGGGGAAAAAAAAAGGCAAAAGTGTAAAGAACAAAATAACACCCATAAATAGAGAAACTACAGAACTTTTTTTTTTTTTAAACTTTGTGTGAATGATTTCCTAATGTTGAACTTTAGTTTTTCAGACTGCAGGACTCAGAAAATCATTACCAAGTGAAAAAAAAAACAGATTAATATAACCTTGCTGATAGGAGATAAAATACAGGAAGCAATCTAGCCAGAAAAACAGATAGCAAAACTCATCTGACCTCCATTAATCAAACCATGTACATATTGAGATTTAAACAATAAGACTATTCAGAAGTTAGTAAGTGTGATTTTATTTAACCTCACACATATACGATGCAAAATTATTAACGCTATGGATAATATGGTCAAAGATATTTATGACAATAGATGCATTTCTATAAAAGTATTTAATGCTCATTTTGAATTTATGAAAACAGGAAAATAATAATAATAATAATACTATAATAATAAAACACATTTCTAGGTGTGGTTTTTTTTTCATATTTAGCTGATGAGTAAATGTAAAAACTAGTAAATGTTAAAATTCCTAGATGAAATGGAAAGAAATTCTGTCTTATATTCTCAGATATTTCACTTCGTGTAAAAACATGTTTGGAACAGCAGATAAATAGATGGGGAGGATCATTTATTCCTCTGTCTCATCCTCATGAAAAAAGACATCACAGCTATTTTAGATGGAAATCAACCAAATCCTCTGCTTCTTCAAGTCAGTTAGTGGCATGTGTAATGGAACATACAGCGCCGCCTGCTCATGACACACTGTAGAATATTCACACTAAATTATTTTAGGGAAAACACAACATGTTCACGCTTGTTTTTGTGACATTACTGTAGGTTCCTTCAAATTCACTACCCGCTTTATGGACCTGCAGCTACTGATACATTTGATCATAACTGCATAGTGAATTTAAGCCTTATTCAGTTTCATAAATATTCCTCATGGAGGCTGATAATGTGTAATCGTGTTTGGTCTGGAAAATAAACACATCCTTCTTGTTTATAGATATGAATTCATAAAAAAAAAGGGCTTTGATTTGTGTGTAAGCTTGTAAGTTTTAACTCATGCATATATTTATGCTTAGGTCTAACTACAGTAAAATATTATAGATTTTAACTTTCAGATTTCCATTTTCCCACTTTTTCTTCTTTCCACAAAACATACATTTTGATCGAATATACAACTTGACAAGAGCCTGTGAGGAAAACTTAAGCTTTCCCGCACATGATTATCACCTGTGTGACTCTTTCTTCACCCCTACAAGAAAACAATAACTAAAAACATAAGCTCCACATCTGTTTCCTGCAGCCCTACAGTACTATCAGCTAATCTTCCTGGCTGCATGCACTGTGGATCTATTATTTGTAATAGCAAAACAATCAGACTTTATGGCCCAGCACCACATCTAACTGAAATGGAGGCAGCACGTAATTTAATACTTCAGGAATTGGCTCCACATTTTTGCCCCTGGCTCTCCCTCTGCATGCTCAATAGGGATGTAAATGCTGCTGTGATAATAGCAATAACTAGGTTCATTGGAGCTAGTGATAAACTATGAATTGAATGGATGACCCAGGGGCAGTGTACCTGGTCCCCGTGGCTCACTGATTTACTGCAAGAGAAAGGCCCATTTCATTATGGTGGAAAGCAATGGCTTGTGTAAAAGAAAACCCAAGCCAGTAGATTAAAACATAGTAGATGAGGGCAGTTTACAAGCCTTTATGGGAATTTGGTATTTAGAGATCTTCTCCCTCAAGTACAAATACAAACATTGTCAGAATGTCCTTCTTAATATCCAATTTAGCTTGAAGGCAATTTATTGAGACATCTTTAAAGTGTTTTTCATCTAGAAATACCAACTCGAAAGGCATGCTCTTTGTTTTCAACACGCTGCACAGTGTCTG
Source organism: Siphamia roseigaster (assembly GCA_029814505.1). Lineage (NCBI taxonomy): Eukaryota > Metazoa > Chordata > Actinopteri > Kurtiformes > Apogonidae > Siphamia > Siphamia roseigaster. The sequence goes on along the minus strand of JAPTYR010000007.1, from coordinate 15,400,959 downwards.
GTCTTCTTTAATACATGCATCTCTTGTGTACCTGTGCATGTCATGAATTCACTCATCTAAATTAGTTTGACGTAAAAATTCTGTCCATCATTTGTTAGTTTTGCCTTTTTGCTTGCGGTCACTGCTCTAATGTTAAAGAGCTGGTTTACTATTAGACCTTCTTCGGTTTGCCTCAGTAATTCATGCATTGCCAAGCAGAACTAGCAATTATGATACAGGTCAATAAGTTATGAAATATAGAAGTAAGTTCACACTAAACAGCATTTCAACTATGTAGCTGTAGCTTCCAACTTAATTTGGTAAACACTAAACAACTTTAATCATATTAACATAAGTAGATTAAGGTGTTTACACCACATTCCCCATGGCTGATTATTATCATAATTGCTTTTAAGGCTTTAAATATAAGTTGTATGAAGGCAGGCTGTCAGTGTGTTATTTTCTTTGTTGTTTTCTAATTATATCTGCTGTTATTTGCTCTTTGCTTGCTATCCATCAAGCTGAAACATTTTTTTTTCTTTTAAATGTGAAAAGTCACACTTAAGTTGCATCTCTTAAAAGGTTTCTGTAATGTTGCTGCTCCACAATAACATGTTTTTCTTCTTTTTAACACAAGCGACAGCGGGTCCAATTATGGTGCTTGTTCTGTTGTTCACACATTTTCAGAAGTTTAAAAGTTTTAGCTTGATCATTAAAGTGCTGAGACTAATGAGGTAGAACAGTGTGGTTATTAGACAGGAAGAGAAGGTTGTTTAATAGCTTCCATTACAGACTTGGTTAGCTTAATCCATTATCCATGCAAACTCTGTTTCATCCAACACTATTTGTTTAAAAATGCTGAAAGGACAACAATAAAATGCAATCCAAGAACATTGATCTTAGCCCGCTGGAATTACTGCACTTTGACAATCTCTTCAGAAGTACTTCATTTTGCAGTTATCACATTAAAGACGCAATATGATTTTCAGTTGATCAGCAATGTTTGCATTTGTCATGGCTGTGTAGACCAAACTTCACACCAGACCACATAGTGATGTTAATTACTGCCATTCTGCAAACATGTTAATGTAAATTTGCATACTGTATTTACTGGTAAACATACAATTAATTATGACACGGGTAGTTTCTAAACAAAACTGAAGATTGAAGGTGTTCCTAATGTGTGCATGCATGTGAGAAAGTAAAAGACAGCATTGAGATTTTTGAGTAACAAAGACACTGTATTGTTTATTCGCTGTTTATATCTAAATCTATGAGCTCAGTGTTGGTTTGGAGGAGAGACAACATGGTCAACAATACAACAAAATAGCAGGGGGTGATACACAATGCAAAACAGAGAGGATTATGTTGTGGAGCCAGTTAGCATTGTTGGCTGTTTGTTTTGGCCAGAATTGGACTTTTGTGCAGGATTGGACAGTCAATATTTAAATAAAACCCTAGAAGCTGGAAAATTTTAACTGTAAAGACTATGTTAGAAAAAAAAAACTCTACTTAAAACCCCATGATAGAAAATGTCACCTTAAAATGTAATAAAATACACTAATGTAGCCTATCTTCTATGTTTATACAGGACACTTTAGTCTATTTGTCTATGTTTTGTTTTTTATGTTTTTTCTGGTAGAATGGTTGCACAATGGTGATGCAACCAATATAAAGGTGCAATGAAGTGTTATTCTATTTTCTATTATTCTTTACATTCAGTATTTTTCCATTGTAACATGATGTTGTTAGTATTGTTGTTTGTCATTACTCTGTTGTTGTTGTTGTTTTGGTTTTTGTTTTGTCTGATGTATGTCTTGTAGCTTCTCTGTGCAAAATAAAAAAAATGTGAAAAGTAATATTTTCACACCTTAGTTTGATATATTATGAATCGATTTAGTATGAATCTGAGTAATTGAACTCAAATTAAAATAGTTGGTCAATCAATTGAAAATGTATTGTTTTGTTTGTCACATTTTTTTGCAGCAATTTTGTGTCAAAATTATTACAATATTTTGAATAAAATAAAACATAGGGAAAAAAAGTGTAATTTAATCCTATAGATACCCGATGAAGGGAATGTATTTGGGTTTTAATCTAACACTGAAAGTAAGAAACAGGCAGGACTAGATAAGCTTTTAATTCATCTGTACATTTATGTTAAATTTATTGCACTGATTACTTTTTTCTGTGATTAATGATCACTGATGTAACTGACTTCTTGATTTTATATTTTTTCCCTTTTTATTTCAGTTTGAGACGAACAAATTAAATGAAATGAAACAGTGTGTAATAATTTGACCATTTCCTTGTTTATTTTCTTTCTCTTCTGTCTCTTTAACTAGCCTTTGTGTTAAGCTGTGCATTCCCTAAGGAACCTGCAGGTGGAGAGGTTTCTGTCACGCACCTCCATCCTGGTGGAGAAGCTTACTTCAGCTGTTTTACTGGCTACAAAGTGCAAGGTCCTAAAATGCTTACCTGCCGCAATGCAACCACACCGTATTGGAGTGGGAAGGAACCCAGATGTGTGGGTAAGAAATGTGTACTTTATTTTGTAGGCACACTCACTTAATAAAACTCAGAGCTGAGCTGCAATAACAAATAACAACAGCTCAAAATTTAATTAAACAATCCTTAATCACTTTTCCTTTAGTTACACCTGAAGGCTAATTGGAATTTTGGCTACCTGTTTGTTTTAGATTTAATTTCTTTGCTGTACTGAATCACTAAGTAGTTAACTGGCTCGAGGGCAGACCCAGACTTTAAAGAAAACTTATATTTTTAATTGAATTTCTCTAAATGAAGCCTATTCCAGGAGATTCTGTTAAATTATTACTAAGTAATGTAATGTCAATTTGACAGAAATTGTTGAAAATTAAATATAACGTGCAGTCAGCCTACAAGTGATTTTGATTTATGAAAGCTTTCACCAGTCTGGCCCCTACTGAGTTGATTAGTTACACTCCAAGGCCAAATGAGTGTGTTTGTGTGTGATTAGAAACAAAGAAAGCTATTCTTTTAAGACAGGGCAAAACAAGGCCATTGGACCTGGCTGCTTTAATTAGAACTGGGTCGTGTCACTATCCTTCCCCTGCTGGTAAAGGCTCATCTGCCAGTTTCAGTCTTTCTCCGTGTCTGCCTGCAGCTGTTCCGAACTGATAGTGTTACTGCTGCTGTTTTGCTGTTCTTTTTTACAAGTCCATCTCACAGTCACACACTCTAAGGCCCAGGTGAGCTACCTCGCCCAGCCACAGTTGGCTGGATATTGATGCAATCTACACTCAGTCCGGGAATTTTCTCTAAAACCTGCGCCATTACTTTTCTCATTTAGTCCTACCCTCAAACTGGTTTGTCTTCTTTCTCTCCTTTCTTTTGCCCTTTTCCTTCTCATATAGCATCCTGTGGGGGGATGATAAAAAATGCCACCTATGGCCGTATCGTATCTCCTGGTTTCCCTGGCAACTACAGCAACAATCTAACATGTCACTGGGTCCTGGAGGCCCCTGAAGGCCACCGTCTCCACATTCACTTTGAGAAGGTGGCTTTGGCAGAAGATGATGACAGGTGGTGTATGCACTCTATAAAAATCCAACAGAGAGAGTGTGTGAATGGGCGTGCATGCGTGTATGTGTTCTGCTAATAGAACAGGTCTGAGATTTAAAGTCATTTTCTGAATAACACTGTGCCTGGGGATAGAGCAATAAAGCCCTCAAAGGCTATTAATAATAAAAATCTAGGGACTGACAGATGAGTGTGAAAAGACTCTTTATCATTGCAAGTCTTTAACAGTGTTCTGTTATGCGAAAGAATTGAAATGACTACAGAGGACAGTGAGAGGCAGGAAACAGCAATAGCAATACATTTTTCTCCTCTGCATCTACTGATCCAGACGACTATCTTCGCATGTGGACATCCGCCTCATTACCAAGTGGCAGAGTTATCTCAAAGTTATTACAGTCACCACTGGAACACTGAGCAGCTCTGTAACTTCCTCTTTTCTCCTACCACTCCAGGCTCACTGACATCTCTTTTAATCTGTCTTCCTGCTGTCTGTGTTTTCTTTCAGGCTGCTGATTAAAAATGGTAACAACATAGACTCTCCACCTGTGTATGACTCCTATGAGGTAGAGTATTTGCCAAATGAGGGTGTTACCAGCACTGGACGTTACCTGTTTGTAGAGTTTACCACAGATGGGACTTTGACCTCCACTGGTGCTGCCATCAGATATGAATGTATGTTAAAGAATCGGAATTTATCAGGTTTCAGTTGTAACTTTAAAATCTAAATTAAAGTCTGCAATATTCTGTCACTCAAAGTATGTTTTTTTTTTTCTCTCTCCGCTGTTTCTTTTTCCATTTATGCTGCAGCTTTTGCTAAAGGGATGTGTTATGAGCCCTTTGTGAAGTACGGAAACTTCAGCGGCTCTGATTCTACCTACGCTGTGGGAGCCGTGGTTGAATTCTCATGTGACCCTGGGTACACGCTGGAGCAAGGCTCTGTAGTGATTGAGTGCGTGGATGCACAAAACCCACAGTGGAATGAGACGGAGCCAGCCTGTAGAGGTGAGTCAACAGATTTTATCCACTCCAGTAATTCTGGGACATTAATCTTTTTTAGAAAATGGACTTCTTCTGAAAAACATTAACCTGAGGGACCTATGCTTAAACTGTTTAATTGGTAATTGGAGGAATTATTAAAGCCTTTTTAACAAAAACATTAAAGACCACTGTTATTTAAGTATCCATTCCTAAGATATCTTTGTCTAATCCTTGATATATATCTTTTAAAATTGTGCTGATTAGTTACTTATAAATCTGCGTGCTTGCAGAGCAAATTTTAGAAGTGCTTAAGATTAGAGGTGCACAGTAGTTGCTCTAAGATGAACTCAATGGACTGCACAGACTATACACCACACTAAATAGCTGTCCACCACTCCTGCCCTTTCCTCCTTCATTTCCCATCTCACACTTCTCCCATACATAACACCCTGACCTTAGCACCATTCTTTGACGCCTGCATGGCCATTCTGCCTCATAGTGAAATTGAAAAGCTTTCTAGTAAAAGTAGAAATGAGAAAATTAAATTTCTGCCCCTCTGGGTCATGGCCACCAAGTGGTTCAGTGGTAGCTTGCAGTTTTACAAGGTTCTTGTCAAGGAGCCTGGACCCTGTGTTTTATTGGACACCAAAGCTTAATACAGTACATGCTCAACTTCATATACTATAGCATAGCACATACGGTATCATTACTATTTTATATTATTATATCATTAAGCGACTGATATATCTCTTGTTTTGTGCAGGAGTTTAGTCCACACGTGAAACTAAATATCTTCTACAGTAGATTATCAGTCATGAAATGAGATAAAATGCAAAAATAAGTTTCTTCAGCCTCATTTGTTTTGTGTTGCAGCTGTCTGCAGTGGGGAGATCACAGACTCTGCTGGTGTTGTGTTGTCTCCTAATTGGCCTGAGTCCTATGACAAGGGGCAAGACTGCATCTGGGGCATTCATGTGGAAGAGGACAAGAGGATCATGCTTGACATCCAAGTGTAAGAGACCGCAGTCAGGTGTAAGAGCAGAAACACACAGATTGACCTTGAGATGTCAGAACACCTCATCCGAGAGTATCTCCACCTTCCCTTCCTTTACTTTTATCTTCTCTCAAACAACATTTATAAACATACGATGATGACACACACACATGGGGAAGTGTTTCTGTGGTCCCAGTCACTAATTAGATTTTTTTATCCACTACATTAAGAATTCTGTGTAGCTTCCAGCTCACTCTCTGACCAGATTAGCCAGTAAGCCTCCCTGCTCCCACTTCCCTGGTGTGCGTCTCAGAGTTGGCTTTGAAATGAATATGCTCTGGCAGTGAACTACTCTCATACACTTATCCAGCCTTCCCAACTGTAATTCAACACACATTCAGCACACATGCAGATGTCATAGTACATGCATATGCGCTCACAAGCACGGACCCACTATCTTCCCTTCATCCATCAATCTTACATGAATATCCTCTCCATCACAGCCAACCAAACAGACTGCTCTACACAAGCACACACTCACAGCTGCTTTCTCGGCAGCTGCAGAAGACCTTATTTTCTTCACACAAAATTTGCCTGTCCAGAAATTTGCATATCAGCTTTATTTATGTGTTGTAGAATCTCCATCTTTGTCCATCTGTATGTGAGTGATTTCTACAATGATATACTATTTCTATGGACATACACGCTATACAGTGAATAAAAATATAACATTAGTAATTTGTGTTACTGCTAGAAGCAATTGCATGTAAGCCGGATCAGAAAGGTTAAAATTAAACCGGCAGGAATTTTGCCTGAGGTCATTGGAAAAAAATATCCTCTTGTTAGTTACTTGGCAGTTATACAATAGAAGCAGGCATTAGTTGTTTCTGTTATTATATTATGTGTCCCACAGATGCAATATCTTTCAATCAGTGTTATATTAACGATAAGTAAATTAATAAAGAGCAGATAATTGAAATTAGGATTTCAATTATGGCATGAGGTTTGAGAGCTGTGCAGATGCAAAGAAATCCACAGGGCAATCTGTTGTGTCAAGATTAGTTTTCATGTATAAATATGTGTCTACCTAAAATAATGATTCGTATGAATGGTTTCAACTGCAGTAGAAAAACAACCGGTGTTACCACATAGGACTGAGACAGGTTCGTTGACAAAGTGGTACAGGGTAAGAGCAGAAATGACAAAGGGTGGCTTGGGTTTAAGGGAATTGTATGCAGTTGGATTTGAATTAAATTAGAGTTTTAAGTAATCACGCTTGTTAGATAAAGAAAATTAACATTAGCTGTCTACTCATACAGACAGTGGACTATCAGTGCAGATAACACAAAGAAAAAAATAGTACAAGCAAGAATGTGCACCAAGGATCATTTTTAAGGGTTTATCTTGCAATGATGTTGCTGAAATCTACTTTATTTACAAAATAGCTTCTTCATAAATCTGCGACCTCTGCTGCAATACAGTATCGAGAAAGCTGTTGGTTTGTGCTCACTGTTTCATTGCTACAATCCACTTAAAGCCTGAAAATTTATCTCTCAGGATTATAGACACTGAGATATGAACCATCGCTCAAATATGAGCTGTGTATCAAAGGGAATAATAGCGTCAGAGGGCATCAGTAATACAAAAAGTCTGATTACGACACAGAAGTTTGTGTGACCCAGCTTGCCTCCCTCTTCTTCAGTAGGATTTGCAATGATTCATACTCAATACTGAAAGTCAAATACTGCACACATAGAAAAGATATTTTTTTAGCAAGCAAAAACTCTGAATTTAAGGTACACTATTTTATTATTATTATTATTATTATTATTTTTCAGAGATCCCTTTTTAATAAATGTACCCTTTGAGGTCATTTTAGTCCAATCCACATAGGACCACATGCTGTGAATTAATGGGGCTGTGTCCAACTCTAGTTTAGCTCAAGGTTGGTCATGCGTGGCCTTCATGGACAGTAGAAACCTAGAGTTTACTCAGTCCCTGCAGACCCAAACATTACCCTCATGTCTCCTTGGATCATCAATAGGATAGTGTTCCTAGAGACTTGGTAAACATATAATTTATCTTGAAGTGTGTTTATTTGTGTGTACATGTTATGCGTGTTAAAGTCACAACAGCCCTTATGGGTGAAGGCTGTCTCATTATTAGGGTGGGCGCACACTTTTCTACATTAATGGGAATGTTTTCTACATTATCATTCATCACTGTGCCTGTACTGGCAATTACAGAAGAGCAGTGTGCATAATGAGGGCTGATTAATTAATTTAGGGCAAACAGGAGGGCTGGCTCTTTGCTAATTAGCATGGAGCGTGGCTCGAGCAAGAGCAAGAGACAAGAGGTTACACCTGATATCCCCACCTGGAGACAACACGACACAAAGTACTGACTCGCATGAGCATTCACAGTGTATTGCAGTGCACTAAAGATGCATTTCCCAAGTGAACGCAGAGAGGACCTACAGGGTAACAGTGTTAGGATCCATTTGTTGACTTTGTAAACTGGACGCACTGATTCTACAGAGTCCTCTACTGGAGACTGTGAGGATCACATGTAAAAGCAGGTTTGGTTGTGCAGATGCTTTGGGATTAAATGTTTTCTTTTTGCCCAGAACATTTTCTTTCCATGAGCAGAACAATTCATATGTCAAATAAATGTATGAAAAAATTGGGAAGGATTGCCTTATGAAAGCTTGACAGTGAAAGCAATTTTCATTCTGTAACAGTTGCAGGAATTTTTACCATTTTCTTTAGATCCGACTTGACAGGTCATTTAAGGTGACAAAATGCCTAGAGGCTTGTACAAAACACAGCTGTCAAGTTTCCCATCTGCAGAACTGAGCCCGGTCCATTGGTATGCATAAGACTGTTCTGAAAAAGTAAATTTCCAAACAGACCTTGAGACTTAGCACACTCCAAAAATCAGGTCAGTCAAAGGAAAATGGAATAGCAAAGGACGGATCTACAAGATGAGTTCTTTTATTTAAATGTTTGATATGTTTAATTCCTAAATTAAACACTGACTGAAATGAGCTGTGAATTTCCAAGTCACTTTCCAATTCACTTTTTAAAATTGATTTCCATTTTATTTATTTCTTTATCTATTGCATTTAAAAATAATAAAAAAAAAAACACAAGGAAATTGCTTTTTTTTTTAAATGTTGAAGTTTTGATTGCATACATTTAATATTACATGAATCATTATGGGAAAAAAATGGCGCTTCCTCAACTGTAATCTGATTAAAATTAACTTTTACACATGAAGAAATGCAATAGCACATTAGAAACACACAGGTGTAGGCTGTAATTTATTTTTTAGGACATTACTTATCAGTTTGCACCACAGGAACACAGGAGTGACTGATTTCCTGACTGGAGGGAAAACCATTAAATCAGCCAGGTGGGATAACATTTGGGTGGAAGTGATGCTGCTGCAGAGAGAGCAGCTGACGCACCATAGTGATGACAGTCTGAAGCATGTTGTTCAGGTTTGGACTGAAGGCACTACACTTTTAGTATTTGTCTGTGTTGACAGTGGGTTTTGAATACATAAATGCATCCAGGCTACTGGGAAACTGTACGACAAGGTTGTTTTGAAGAGCCTCGCATGTTGTCTACTACCATTTGTGGAAGAAGATGGAGATTTATTTGATTTTATTTTATTGTATTTATCTTTTTGCCAAAGAAATGCATCTGAACGTTTCAGGCTGGCTGTCAGATTGAGATGTCATTCTTAACCTCTAAGCTGGAAGGAAGTAACAACCTTTTGTGTAAATGTCAGTGGTTTTGGAAGGAAACATCCAAAATAGACAAAGATATATGGATTTAAAAATAAAATGATAATAGTCAGGGCCTTTCAGCATCAGTTTGATCTGAGATCAAGATCATATGTTTAATAGGATTCTTGTGTATAAAAGAATGCTTCAGTATCACCTTACGAACTGTGGAGCCTTGAATCTGTTTGATATTCACAATTTATATTCACTCTTGGCGACAGGGTTGTGGTGAGAGAAAATGGTGATGACCTTAATAAGTTATGGTTGGCAGAATAATGCAGTTGATGTTATTCACCTATAGTGTCATTCATTTTGACCATAAATTAGGGAATAACAACTTTCAATGTGTGAATATTGTAGGATACTTGTAAATAATTTTAATTATAGTCTGGTAATCACATTAATTAAAACAAAATAAAAAAAGAGACCTCATAGCAGCAGGAAAAAAAAATTAGGAATTGTGTCTTTTTCCACAGAAATTCAATGTGAACTTTTGACAAAACTGGATTTTTAAAATGCATTTATTTTATTACAGCCATGTTTCGTATCAAAATGTTTGCTTTACAGTGATACAATTGCTTCCCTTCTCTTTATATTGATCTCAGCATAAATATCATCATGACTGTGAACAACTTGAACTGTAACTCATGTTGGTTCACCTGTGTATGTCTGCATGTGAAATGGGTGTTTTTTTACCTCAACTGCAAAACAAATCGACCTGCGATTATTAATAAAGTAACCTGAACACGAACCCAATAAAATTGCAGTTACTACTCGGAAAATTAGAATGTCATATAAAAGTTGTTTTATTCAGATAATTCGACATAAAAGGTGAAACCAATACGTTTTATAGACGCATAGTATGCAAAGTGGGATGTCTCAGGTATTTCTTTGTTGTCATTTTGCTGATTATGATTTCCTGTTTATTAAAACCTCAAACCCAAAAATATTGCTTAAAAGCAGGTTTTCCTAATCAGCAAAATAAAAACAAATAAAAGCTTAAAAAAATATATTGTATCATACATTATTTGTCTATATAATATGTACATGTCATCTTTGAACTTGAGTTACAGAAATACATGCAATTTTTCCAGTATATTCTAATTTTCCAAGTAGTACCTGTATATATGAGGATCATGTGGATCTGTTTTAATGTATAAATAATGTAATGTAAGATAAAATGTATAACGTATGATATAACAATGTCAAGGTGAAAGACTGGATTGCAGCAAAAAATAAATTCTAGAAGTAGGCCAATGCAAACAGAGAAACGTTGTTAGATTTTTCTTGTGTGCTCTAGAGGAGTGCATGAGTAGGTACATAGCACCATGTGCATTAAGTGCCTCAGGAGAATGGATAAAGCAGCAAAAATGTAGCAAAAGGGAGTGGGTGTTATTGTGGAGAGAATGATGAAATGCAGAAACTGGAAGTAATATAGTAAGCGTACAATTCTAGGGTAGCTTCAGTGAAAGAAGGTGAAGGGGAGAAGATAAGGTGAAATAAAGTGAAATGGTAAGCTACTTTGTTCATTTATTTATTTACATAGAATTCCCATTAGTTATTACTGCACTGACAACTATGGTTCTTTGGGTTTACACAAAAACAAGCGCATAACATGTAAACATAACAACAACTGGGGGAAAAAAAATATGTATGTGTATATCTCTCTCTCTCTCTCTCTCTCTCTCTCTCTCTCTCTCTATATATATATATATATATATGTGTGTGTGTGTTATATACATAATCTATCTATCTATCTATCTATCTAT
>JAPTYR010000007.1:15296968-15309565 GCA_029814505.1 Siphamia roseigaster | reverse complement strand
GTGTGTGTGTGTGTGTGTGTGTGTGTGTGTGTGTGTGTGTGTGTGTGTGTGTGTGTGTGTGTGTGTGTGTGTGGCCCGACCACAGACAAATTGCTCTTCTCTGTGGTGGAAGTTGCAGAAAAAATACAATAAATTTCAAGCGAGACTCAAAAGAAAGTGAGCAGTTTAACACTAAATTTGTCACCAGCCTGTTAAGCAGCCTGTGTGTGATGTCTGTCTGTACACTTTCTTTTCTATGTACGCCAGGATTGTTTAAAGAGTCTTAGAAAGTACTGGATTCATGAATGTGATAAAAGAAGGCTTTAGAGGTTCAGAGTGATTTTAATGTGATCAACTAATCATAAGTCGTTATTATCTACAGAGTCATGGAGTCCACTGTGTTACACTGAACCTGTTTACATGACCATAATAGATCCATAAGTATTTGGAAAATTGTAATAATAATATTTGACACATTATTGTGCACTTACAAAATGTAATAACACTGTACAACCAAATTTTATGAAATATTTTTTACAGATTACAGATTTTGGTGTGGTTATAGTTAATTCTGGTATGTGGAATTCAAATTTGATATCTATTTTAAGATTGAACATGTGGATTTTTTGTAAAATTTAGTTTAGTTTTTGCAATTATATAAAACAATACATATCTACTAAAATGCAGTCTATCATACAATTGCAGGTAATAAGTGGAGACTTGGGGTGTCATGGTATAAAAATTTAACCTCACGGTTATTGTGACCAAAACTATCATGGGTTTCGTTATTATCGCTGTATTTTTTTAAAAGGGCGTTTAATGTGTTCAGAAAGCACTGGTAGTCCCACACAAACTGAAATAAGATCAATATAGGTGTAACAGTGTTGGTAACATTTAAAAATGAATACAAGGTCTGATTAAAAGCCAATGTTTAAAGGCACAGTGTGTGTTATGTGTATCATTTCAGATTGATGAAGAGGAAATAGTCACAAATTGTACCTTTAATTGTACAAATCAACTGTTTCAGCAATTCACTGTGATTCTGGCTTTGCTGAAGTTTCTGTGCAGGCACACTTTCACTTTGTAGCCTGGAACCTAATGTGGGACCTGGATGAGGTGCTGAAAAGGCTCATGGTGTACGGTACGGTTATCCAACACGATAATAAATATTTTTAAAATTCAAACAGTAATTATTATTGTCAACATTTTTAATCGCAGTTTGACGGTTTATCAGTTATCGTGACATCTCAATACACAACATAATATACACCCAGTCATCTGTGTATTATTAGATTCCACTAAAATTGCTGTAGATGCAGCAAATGTTAATGTACAACAAACTGTGTAAAAGAGTGTCAAAGCAATCAGTGATGACAGAAAGGCTCATTATCATCAAATTGACTGATACATAAGTTTACAGCCCTGAATTAGATGCTGTTAACAGCGTTTTGCTTTGTTTCTCCAACCTCCCGGCAGCTGTCATCATAGACGGATTTCTATCAATTCCGGTCTGTAAGCCCTCAAAACTCCCACTATTTTACGGAACCACAGAGACCGCACAGCATCAGACCACAGTTCCTCTGAGCCTTGAGGAAAATCAATACGCTGAACAGGAGAGCTGTGATTGATCTGAGCAGGCTGTGATTGACACTTCTCCTGAGGGAGTGCAGTCAAGATGATACAATCAACCTTACAGAACAACACCACACATGCACATGCTCCAAGTTGATATATTGCTGCTTACTAAAAGACGACAGGAAGGGAAAAAAAACAAACCGCTACAAATGATAATGAAGTTGATGATACCTGTAAAGAGCTAGAATTCTTACTTCAGTGGGGGGCTTACCCAGTCTTTCAGCTATACCCATATAAATAGGATCTACTCTTCTCATGGTCTTCACCAGGTCCTTCCTTCTAAATTTGATCTCCACTGTTCCTTCAGGTTCCAGAACGCCACCTCTATAGAAACAAAGATGCAAAAACTGACGGCAGGCATAGTTGATGAAACTGAGTTAATTGAGAGGTTTTCAGTCCAACTCACCGGCTGTCCTTGTCAGCATACATCTCCATGTGACGAGGGTTGATGGTTGGATCTATAACCACCCAAGAGCCTCCCCTTAGTTCAGCCTGGGGGGGGATATAAACCAGTACTGGCTGCTTATACTCCCTCAGCCCGTCGACGATGTAGGCCCCAAACTTCAGCACCTGGTCGTACATATCTGAGACGAAGACACATTTCATATGAGAGCCTGATTGGATATAATCCCTTTTTGATTGAATGATACACTGATGAAGAAGTACCTTTCATTCCCCCAGAAAAGCCCCTCCAATTAGCGAACACTATGAGCGGCAGACCCTCTCTGTTTAAGTCCTTAATGGCTTGAGCTGTTTTGAAAGCAGAATCCGGGAACCACACTTGTCCTGCCTGCTGAATGATCTAAAAGCACACACACGGTAAAATCAGCATCAGCACCACATTCAACATCTAAGTATGCCTGTTCGTGGTTGAGTAAATACACTGAGCAATACTTACTTTAGCCTCTGAGTCCAAATTGGCTGGATCAGCTGGGATTGACAGCTCCACCGATCGTGTTTCTACAGCAACCACTCCAGTAGGGATTCCACCCAGTCTGTGGAGAGAAGCTGCTCAGTACTGACAGTTTCAACATTTCTAGAAATTTTACATTTATCTGTGGAATAAACAAATCCAAAGGTTCAGATATACTGTAGGATTTGGTTTGTCATTTACCTGGCTCTGCCCACCACCACGCTCTGAGCCCACGGCTGCATGATCTCCATGAATGAACCATGGTCAAAGAAACCACTCATCCAGGACCCCTTTGGTGCTTTATGTACACATAGAGAACAGAATAGCAGGACAGGGAATGGAAGTCAAAGTTTATTATTTCATTGGTGGAAACACAACTTTTTAATGATATTATTAAACAGCAAAATGTCTCTCACTCCACTTTTTTTTCTAATGTAGCTAGAGGCTGTGTTTCTGCCTAGAATCTGCAATCTTGGCAGCAACTGTGATGGATGACTGTATGAGGGGGCTTGCTCAGCTCTTTTTCTGCCTGCACAACCTGACAAACATAACCAGCCTATGAGGTTGCCATTCAATTAAGCCATGCTGCTCATTGATAGCAGAAATGTAGACTGGCTTCCTACATAGTCCCAAATCTCATTGCTGTCCTGAGCTGTAATTACACTGATATGGAATTTAGACAGCTCCGACCCGCTGTGTAAAACTCACAGCATTCACTGCGGTGTTGTCGTTGTTTTCAGGTGCATGACAGTTGCCTTACTGTTTCTCTCTAACAAATGATTTCAAACTTTACCCCTTGGAAGTCTATAAAGTTAAATCTGTATATTTACACTCAAGAAACAGCATTTTGACACTTTAAAGCATTGTAGAGGAATTGAGCTCTACTTATCAATCAATCAGAACCTTACTCCTGAATATAATAATACAAGCTTCCCTCAAAAGTCTATGAGCATTATCAGACTCATAAGACAATTTTGCCTCATAAAAATGTCAAAACACTGTGAAAACCATAGATTGCAGGTTTCCACTACTCAATTAAAATTTGATTATTATGTAGCATACATACTTCCAACAAAGAATATGGACTAAAATATTGCATTAGAAAAGCTTTTTGATTAAAATGCCACTAAAATATAATTTTATCCTAACTGAATAATCAATTAACTATTAACGATTATTCTTGAAATGAAGGAGACTGAAGATGTCACATGGTGCAATATTGAAATAAGAAAAATTCTTTGTTCTACAAAATCTGTGAAAGGCTCAAAAGAATGGGGAAAAACAAAAACCAAACTCTTATCCCAGATTAAGAGATCGTCTTTTCAGCATTAGCAGTTTGGCAGAATTTCTTCTTTATGATGTCTTCTGTTATCCACAATTATACAATATTCAAGCAAAGTTTATATTCCACGTTGTCAAACTTCTGTCAGTCAGTATTCTATAAAATATCATGGATATTTGGAATAATCTATGTCCTGAACTTCAACCAACACCTTCTTTATCATTATTTGAAAAGCATCTGAAAATGACTAATTTACAGAATAAAAATGTAAGGCTGTATAACATTTGATTTGTATGTGATGATTTGTAGTTTGCTATGTATTTCTATTGTTTTTACTTTAGATCATTAGTTCTGTTATATTGTAGTTTTAATTTTTTTTCTTCCTGTGTATGTTTTATTCCAGGGAGGCATTCATATAAGCCTCTATAAGCTTCCATCCTCTCTCACAATGATGTTACTTGTTTGAACATGTATTTTTTTCCCCCACTTACTGTTCATAATGTGCAAATAAATAATTATTAAATCTGATAATATTTACTTGGCATCTTATTACAATATAATCATTAATGTATTCTTTAAAAAAATCCTCAGACAGTAGGCACTCACTTTGGCTGGGACGTCCTGCTAACATCCAACGTGGGTCATACGGTGCTTTAGTGGGAACAAACTCCACTGGTCGATCGATTGGGTCCTTGGCAACAAGGATGGGCACTGGACTTGATTTACACTGTTAATAAAAAGGTAAAATCAGCATAACCCTGATGATTGGTGATGAATTATACATTTATCCTACTAGTACATCATTTTATTCATATTATATCAACCATTACCTTGGGCATGAAGGACAGCCACTGCAGGAGTGTGAAGACTCCTTCAAAGTCATCACAAACTGTATTGTGGGTCACGCCATTGTTGTGCATGATCTGAATTCCACCAAGTTGGTTGTTTGATGTGTACACTTCCCTGCCCAGAACCTGGAGTTGGAAAGAGATAAAACAAAACAAACAAAAAGATTTCTAGTTTTCTTTTTGACTGTCCAACAAAATGCATGAAGTAAATAACAGACAGACAGCACAGAAAACCCCTGGTTAATACATACATAATTAGAACATGTGCAGTAATTCTATTTCATCCCTACTGACGACCAGAGGGTGATGCTGAAAGCATTGAATGATCCCTTCGCACCCACGCAGTTTAAGTAGTAGTTCCAAAAGAGTCACACCTGTGACCCTTATGATGCTCCGGAAGCAATATAAACCCATGAACAAAAGTTACATATGCAACTACAGTTCTATGAATCCTGGATGACCGCCAGAAATTCTCTGTCACTCAGAACCCTTGTGTTTCTGTGAAAAGGGTCTGCAGGAACAGAGCCACGGATGATGTGGGTTTACATTACCTCTGGAGCATCATCCAGGGTTACAGGTGTGACTCTTTTGAAACCACTACTCGAACTGCGTATGTGTGAAGGGATCATTCAGTGCTTTCAGAACCGCCCACTGACAGTCATCCGAGATTTACAGAACCATAGTTACATAGGTAAATTTCATTTTAGCAGACTGCAGTAGTTTACCAAATTTAATTCTCTGTGAATTTGACTTTTGACGTAGGCAACTGAATTAATCTACGATTCATAATGTACACCCTCAGCTTTGAAAAGCCCTCTGATTGGAGAAGCTGTAATCTATTCTGATCCTACACAGACACATGAAGGACCATACATTTAATGTTCCCTCAGCACATGTGATTAGCAACCAAAGCCCTATCATTCACAGAGATCTGGAGGCACCTGCTGCTTCAACAAACAGAGGGAAACATGCTTTTTTTTTTTTTAAGAAGCTCAATTTGTGCTGCGTTTATTTTAAAGAATCCATCCACAGGCTTTGATAGAGCCCATTCTGACAGAATGACATGGAAGGTACTGGATTGCTTTTGCCCTTAACGTTGCCTCTGTGCCAACCTGAAGCTATAAAACCTTACTCCCATCCCACCCTATTTTCATAAGCAGCCCAGAACAGGTGGCAGGGCCCTGACACAGTCCCATAAAAATCAGAGAGGAGCTCAATCCCTAGCCTCAGCTCTCACCTTTTCAGCCATCATTTACTTTCTTTATTACCATTAATGGTTATGTATCTGGCTACAAATCTAGGGCACTCTCCTAAAGCTGTCAAGTGAGCCCGCGGCCCCAAGAAACATTGCAGTCACCTTGACATACACAAAACCCTTGTGCCTCTGGCCATTGCCGGCCTCATTAAGATTCCACAGCAAAGAAACGAGAGGAGGATATAGAAAAAGGGACAGAGGGAAATAACTAGAGGGGAATGGGAGAGGGGGCAACTGGATGTAACAGCTCACTGGGGTATTTGTGCTAGTAGTTACTATCCAGGGCCCATGAAAATATAAGAGCTTTCCAGCAGCTAATGAAATGATGATCTCTGGATGGCAGCCTCCTGCTTTCCATTAAGCTTCAGTTAATAGCCAAGAAACCAAATGATGACCCAGGAGGGGGGAAAAAAATACTGTATTTATTTCCAGTTAAATTATTACCTTTTCACCAGAACACTTTCACTTGTAAACATAGCAGATTATGGACACTTGTCAGCAATCATTACTCTGAGTCTACTAACAAAGAGAGCTAACTAAGGGGTTATCCAAAAATGCAGGGTTTGCACAGACCTATCTGCAAAATTTGTCAAAATACAGACTGTTGTGTAATTTGAAATGAATTAATCTACATACACTGCAAACAAAATAGAATGGAAATGCAAAATGGGGGTGGGGGGGTAGAGCAGATGAATACACACACGCGCACACACACAAATCAAATGCATGCAGAACAGAATTTGCACAACTTTTCATTTTGATTAAAAACAAATGATATGGGTGTCCTGCACCACAGCCTATTGGCATGCCATTCTATTTCTATGTAAATACAAGTTCATGGGTTTGTTTTCAATTATTCTGCTGCAAGTGGTAGGAAGGCATCAAAAAAAGGATCCGCCTAGAAAACAACAAGACCATGAGAAGTCATCATGGAAGAAACACTAAAAGCATAGTCTGAGAGGTGCAAGGGCTAATGGATTACTTTCCCAATATTAGATTAATCACAAAATAATTTGATAATCAGTTTGATTAATTTCCTTGAACAAGAACAATCCCAAATTCTAGCATCTTAAAATGTTATTATTTTATGGTTTCTTTACTCCTCTGTGACAGTAATCAGAATATCTTTACAAATCTGCACATTCACCATCTACTTTACAAATCTGTTTGATATCCCACAATTTACAATAAGACCCATTTTGTAATAACTTCTCAATAAAGGCAAATTCATTAAGTTTACCTGTTTGAAGTTCTGGAAATTGTACAACAAACAAACAGACAGACATGCACACACTGCTAATGTATATATGTATATATTATTATTACTATTGTATTACTATTTTTACTGTTACTTTTTATTATTTATCATTATTCCATTTTGCTCTGTATTGCATCAAGTGAGTAGCGCTCAAATTTCATTGTACAATGTACAAGGACAATAAAGGCTATTCTATTCTATTCTATTTTATTCTATTCACTGCAATTCTGTCTCTAATTTAACAAGAAAACCTTTTTTCCTGCAGGTTTTTACAGCCGCTGAGAAAACACTGTAAATCCTGTACCTTGTTGAGCGCTCCAGCTCCAGTGAGGATAATGTGTGAATTGTCGACTTGAATGGTTCGCTGTCCAAGTCTGACCAGATAGGCACCAATTCCTATGGCTCGGCAAGTGACCTATAAGACAAGATAACAATAGTTATGCAAACTAAACATAAGTTAGCTTAACTTGTCAAGCCAACTTTTTAGAACAACAAGCCTTCACTGTTGAAAGATCATAGTAGAAAGCAGGTCATGCAGAGCCTGGTGTCTAGTCCTACCAGGTTCATCGTAATGATCTCCTCATAAGCCAGAGAGGACTCTCCAGCAATCATTCCAGACCCTTTCAGATTCTCCACACCGAGTCCTTCATCCTTTCCAATGATGTCAGTGATCTTGTACCTGTCCAGTAACATATATTAATAATCAATGTGACTGATTGATTTTTTTCCTACAGCTATCTTTGTTATTATCTAATGGGCTTTAAAAAACACTATCTTGCTCTTCTAACTAAGTATATTAAATAAATCACACATGCCTGGATTCTCCCTCATCCTCCACATGTTCACAATGCACAGAGTTCAAAGCTGAAACCTTTTTGTAATCCTGAGGTGTAAGGTACAGATACTTGAACCCCTGCAAAATAACATAACAATCAGTTAAATTTAAGCCAAACTATGATGCAAAACATTTCTGATCAGAAATTCAGAATAAGATTATAGTTTGATGGTTTATCTTTTTTGTATAAGGACAATTAAATTAAAAATGCACAAGAAGTTACACACAACTATCAATAAAAGAGGCTGAGGCTGTGTGGCTGACCTTATATGGGTCATCTCGATCTTGCCAGGCCACGTGGAACATGTGTCGGATTTCTTCTGCCAGGCCAATGCGGGCCCCACTGTTGGCTGCGATGTAGATTCGAGGGATGCCACTCTCCCGTGCCATTTCCGAGGCTCTGAGAAACAACACATCCTCCTGCGGCCCAAATGAGCCTATTTTGTGTGTAATGTCATTGCTTATTACAATAATCTCCCTTCCTGTTGGGTACTCAGGAGTACGGAGTGCCATCCGCCATGCCACCATTCCAATCTGGATAAACAGGAAAGATTAACGATATGCATTAACAATCAATTTTAAGTTGTACTTTTTCCAATTCTAATAATTGAACATACATACATATAAACACACACACACACACACACACACACACACACACACACACACACACACACACACACACATATATATGTGCATGCACTCACTGCTTTCTATGATATATTAAGGTTCACCAAATGGTATTTGAGTATACAACAAGCCTTCCACAGTATATACACAGAATAACAGAGCCACCTACAGAGAAACAGGAAAACTGCACGTCTTGACGAAGGAAGCACAGACAAGGAGCAGGATCTTGTGCCAATAGGAGCTGTTATTATCCCACCCCCGAAGGGGAGGCAAGGGGTATTGTTTTTGGTTTGAATTTCTTGTCCATCCGTTTGCTTGTCAGCAACTTTACGCAAAAACTACAGGACTAATTTCTATGAAACTTTCAAGAAAGGTGTGAGGTGGTCCAGAATAGATCCAATTTCATTTTGGTGAATGTAGGTCAAAAGTCAAGGTCATCAAAAAGGTGTTTTCACAATGATAAGTGGGAGGGCAAATCAGGTTTAATGGTTGTGAGAGGTGGTGGGGTTTGTTGTGCATGGTATCGCTTGTTTTTTTTTTTTAAGTACACTGAGCTGAAAACACTGACCTCATTGCCTCCTGGTAGTCGGTTCATCTGCACCAGCTGACCTTGGGGATCAAGGACCAGCTCTGTGAACGTGAGAAGCTCAGATGGCTGAGGACATTTGGGTAAGTGGCAATAAGCCTGGGATGAGTGCCACATCTTCTTTAGAGCCTGGAGTAGAGATGAAAAGACAATTATTTCATTGCCATCATTTGGCAATTTTTGAGCATTCAAAAGGTTCTTAATATACTCAGTAGTCCTTATACCTGTCTGAACATTTCTGGGAAGTCGTAGACATAAGTGGTTCCCAGGGACTGTGCCTGGAAGCGCTTAGACTGCAGCAGGTCCTTGGTGACATACGGGGTATTGATGAGCATGCCATGCAATGGACCCTGCTTGTCTCCATACGCTTGGAACATGATCTGAACACAGAGGGATAGAACCAAGGTTATCCCTAAGAAATAATCCTAAGACTTCCCCAGCAACCCTGTGATAATGGGACAAAAATCATGATTTAAAGAAATGCCAACAATGTTGATGGAAGTCAACAACAAATTAACAAATCAAACAAGCTGGTTCTCTAGAAACAGGTGAAAGCATTTCACACAGAGACAATTAAAAAGTTAAAGAACAATTTCCACACCTGTATCTGGAGAGAATATAAACCTATTTTTCAGTTGGAAATACATACACTAAGAGTAACCCTATTTATAAAGACTTTTTGGGAAATGTCTTACCTCTTATGTTACCCTACTATACGATTCTAATGTTTCTCAAAGTGAAAGTCATGTTGTGTTTTTAAATATACTGTATATAAAATACTCTGCATAAGTCTTATTTGTTGTTAAAATGAGCATATGTTTTTATTTCTCATTTAATATCTTCAGATTCAACAAGAACAGGTTTGACTACTTTGGTTTATAGAAGCTTTTTTTTCTTTTTGCTGAAACTTTTGTTTTTACTGCTGTACATAGTTCCTGCATCAAGATTACATCTAAATACAGAGAATCATACATGCATATGTATGATCTTTACTAAGCTAACAAGTCCAATGTTGTCCTGGGACTCTTGCACAGGACTGTTTAAGAGTATTGTACTTTAAGTGATTTGACTGGGACATTGATGAGGGTTTTATGGTTAGTCCGACCATTTACACTGTAGAGTCATAAGCAAACTTTGCCACATTCTTCTATTGTAAACTAACCATTTTGTGCAAGAATGCAAGTCAAAAAATAGCAAAGACTTCCTTAATTTTGGTCTAAGTTGTTCCACATTCACATCAAATAAATAACAAATATTCATCTCTCTTTAGAGAAGTAACAACAGTCAACACCTCTTACATTCAATACAAAGTCAGAGAACCTAATGAAACGATTAAACAAAAATGAATTGTGGGTATTGGATTGTGTCCTAAAATCACACTCAAGGATGAAGGTGGTTGATGGATGGATGATGGATTTCTTGATGAGATCTAACTTACCTGATCAGGTGTGAAGAGAAACATATTACTAAAAGTACTGTCATTGCTGCTGAGGGCAAATCATCATACTGGAGCTCAAGCCCAACCCCATCAATGTACAACCTAATAATGTTATATCGTTCAGTTCTATGTGACACTAAAGTAGCTTACGAATTGCATTCTGGGAGTTGAAAGTATCCCAGATACAGTTTAAGTCCTTCGCAAGTGACATATTGCATAGTGAGGAGATGAGATGAAAAATGGATGGTGCCCCACCTGTCGATCTTTGGGCCCCACCTGTCCCGTTCGGGAATCAGTGACCTCTTTATAGAGGCTGATGTCCAGGTAATAGCCAGACTCATTGGTAAGGAAGAGTCGGATGGGGATTTGCTTCCCTGTGGGTGTCAGGCGAATGTTAATTTTCAATTCAGCTTGGAGGACACGGAGTTTCCACAGTCGGCTGCCATAACGCATCACCATGGAGCGTACAGATTCCTCGATCTGAACGTGAGATTGAATGAAAAGCAAATGTTTAACTCATGGAAGGTAATGTAAAATATTGCATGATTGTGCGTGTGTGTGTGACTGTTTCACCTTTGATGGGTCCATAATGACTGTGGGGACAAAGTTGAGGAATATATGGTTACAGTCTGTTCGCACAGTGGTGTTGTTGAAAGCCACCTCAAGTTCATCCATAGCTTCCAGCAGTAGACGCTCAGCCTCATTGTGAAGGTATTCAAAAGAGGCCTCCTAATGATGAAACAGGAGAGAAACATTCATGTCTTAAAAATAACTACAAAGGAAACAAACATGTCTTTTCTGTATTCCCACCTTCGTGACCAAGTCAGAGTGGCGAATGATGGCTCGCACAAAGAAACGGTAGTCAGTAACTTCGGTGCCCACTTCCACACGTGCTGCACCCAGGTAGAGGTGCATCTTGTGGTTGGCACAAGGGATAGCGGTCAGTGCAAAATTGCGCATGCGGTTGAGTTCCAACTGGAATGCTAAAGCTGGCTCCAAATGACGGTAGATTCTGTCCTCCTCAAACTATTAAAACAACACAAAAATTGGGTTGTTTAAAAAAAAAATAAAACATTTTCTTGAGAAGATAGGCTTTTTTGTCATCACCTGCCTCATTAACAGAAGCAGTGTGAATTGTTAATTTCAAGATTAGGTAGTTGACGTAAAAGTGGAAAGATGCCTGTGAGCCACACAATGTATTAAGTAAATGAAATCATCGGCAATCTCAATCTCAGAACGGTGCTAATGGGTGTCATTTCTCTTAAATGGGAGACATAATTACAGAGTTCATTACTTTAATGAGTTTCTGTGGTGTCAGTGCAGTGTAACATCAGGAGTAACAGAGAGAAGAGCCATCACTGATTGTGATAGAGTGAAATTCAGTAACGCTGCAGGGTGAAAAGTTGTTTCTTTCAACCAAAACATGATTTTGAATGGCCTCCAACTTGCTCAAGTCAGTCAGTTATTGTATGTAGATCTCCAAATTACACAGTTATCTGGTGAGTGAATGTAGTTATGTATCCAATAATCTTACCTTGTCTCTGGCACGGAATGTGAAAAACTTAGGGAATTCCCTCTGTGTGAAACAGAAAAAGGAAAAAAGAAGAAACAGAAATTAATAAGGACCCTATGACTTTGGTGGCAATGTTAAGGACACAGAAATCAGACATGACTGGGCAATAAACATGAATCAGTGAAGTTGTTCTGGGCTCAAGGTGAATTGCAGTGATTGTTGTCTTGTTTTAAAAGTGATGTTACATCTTCTGCTGTATTTGGAACATGAGAAAATTACTGTGTAATCACTCAAACACAAACCTCACACAATAGAGGTAAGAGGGTACAGTGTAAATGTGCAAGTACACCACTACACACACACACACACACACACACACACACACACACACACACACACACACACACACACACACACACACACAC